>CM053787.1:280159863-280722074 GCA_028749045.1 Cupressus sempervirens
ACTGAGTGCACATCCATTCATCTAATGGATTATGATTTATTATTTGACGATGCAAGACATATACATTGTATATGGAAGCTAACATGAGATAATCTACAAGTGATGAAAAATATAATTCACCTTTTCTTAATTATCACCTTTTCAATGGTATTGTACTACCTTGAAGAGAGACATCCTTCAATCTTGTATCTTGGTTTCTCACTCACCATCTTTTTTGTGATACAAAACTCTATTCAATGATTGTAATATTTATTTATCTATTGTGATTATCTATATATGATTAGAATTGTAGGAACATCACTTTTGGAAGTCTCATTTGTATATGTTGTTGATTACGCTGATGCGGACTAGATTTTTTTTTTTTGCTTTTCCTTTTCTCTCTTGCATTCAAATGATAGATCATTGAGTGTGATCCAAAACATTGATGGTAAAGAAACTATTACGTAATCAAACCCATATAAAAAAGTACATTGTATGGATTGTGAAAAGTTGATGATACTAAATTAGAAAGTTGTTCAATGAATGTAATCTAAAATTTTTTCCTCCTTTTCACATTTTTTTGTGATGACTTTTACTTCTCACTCCCTCAGTGATCTATTTGGTTGAATGTCCATAGTAATAGTCTTTTTCCCTCATGTGAAACATGGTCTTTCATTTTTATACCTTGTGTCTTTAAACAACATGACCAAGGTATGTGAGTTTTGGTTAAATTAATTGACTTCTTTATCATTTACCCATCTATTAATATATAATACTAATTTATTTCATCAATAGTTAAGACTTAACTATAAGTATTAAACAAATGACTCATGGATGGATAATACTAAATGAGTAAGTCATAATTGAATATATTAGACATGTATTTAGATTGTAAATGCATAGTTATTAGATTTATTTATATTTACTATTTACTATTTATTACAACAGTATTATTCGAAAGGATTATTATTATATGAAATTAAATATCATTATTATTATTTTGGTCGATAAAAGGCTATTGCCAATATTTATATTAATAACTTTAACTTCTTACATTGTATTTTCTCCATTCAAAGTGCATGCACTTGGGGAAAAAGAACAAGGAAGAAACCCCCAGTATAGCTTGGGATGTTGGCATCCTTCCTTCTTATAAATACATGTGTCTTGTCTTCTTATGAACAAGGACTTAAGAAGACATTCCTTCTCTAACAATATATATTGATCATATCGGTGATATGAACTAATCTCAAATATTGGGAATAACATTTGATTCCTTACAATAAACAAGGTTTTCACCAAAATATTTCACACTGTATCATATTTTCCTCTTTTTGCTCAAAATCATCTCTATGTTCATAGAGTTTATTTGCTTCAACCACCTTATAATGATTAAAAAAAAAAATCCTACAAATCCTTTATAGCTAAGATCATTGTTAGTCCTAAAGAGATTCGTGCATTGATGAGAAATGGAAAAGGAGACATACTACGTATTTATCATAATATAATGATTCTCAATATCATTAGAAATACAAGACTCTTTATTATATGCTAACACATCAATTTATCATTGTTAGAATGCATGGTTATTTATAGTTACTCGAAATAATATTAGTATGCACTTCATTTTTATTACTAATTACAAGGTTAACATATAATTTTTTAGTTTATTGAGGTTCCTAAAAACCCAAGTGTACAAGCATCTCATTTACATGCATGATATTATTAAAAATGTGTATTTAAATCAATATTATCAATTCATTTCTATTTCAATTATGAATCCTGCCAATTTAATAGATACACCATATTAGAGTACTTCAATATTAGACTTTTTATCATTTTGATATTCCTTGTAAAGGATTACTTTAATGCTTAAATCTTAATTCTAGGTCACTTAAAGTATAATATGATTGCTAAACAGCTATAAAAACTCTATTTACTAGCCTATCATCTTATACAAATGTTTCATAATTGAAGTAAAATCTATTATCATATATGTGTCGATATGGGTCAAAATTGATAGTTTATTTTTTCATTCGGATTATAATATACTACATTTACCTTTAAAGTTCAAATAGTGAATTAAGAGTGAGGTGTTATACAAAACTATATTATGTCTATGCTATGTTAGCGCCGAAAGGTAAAGAAGAAAACCATCAAACATGTTAATTTTGGATCAAAATCGAGTGAAACATTCTCTAAATTCTAGGTCACCAATTCCTAAATTAGCTAATTGATCTACCTTCTTATTGCATTCCCCATATATATGTTTAAACTCAACCTCTTTAAAAAACTTTATCAACGGTAGAGTTTATTGGGACTCAAAATTGAAGCCTTGATTTTGAGTACCATTGTTGAAAATCAAGCCCTATAAGAGCCTTTTAATGCATGTGTACCCGACTATCCTTTTGAGACCTAAGAGGTATTTAATGTTTCTAACATCTCGCATTCAGTATATCCACTTGTCCCATAAAGATAAATTGTCATTCCAAGCCATTCTGTGAAGTCCCGTTTTGAGCAATGTCCAATTCTGCATTTTTGCCAAAGTGTCAAACGGTAACAAGAGGCCTTGTTTGCAATTGAATATCTCACACCCAGTATAGTTTCATGACTCATGACTTTGGGAGTGTTTAATATCCATACCAAAGAACCTATTTTTTAGATTTCAAATCATTTTGATATCTTTTGACTAGGTTTTGAATCCCTCAAAGTTGGTTGTTTATTTTTGTCATGCTGATGTTAATTGTTCATAATTCTAGGAGACCCTGTTTGACTTATTATAACTTTGACCCAGTTGACTAAAATGAGAAAATTCCTTTTGCATTTCATTCTTGAGGTTAGAGACTTGCTATGTTTCAATTTTGAGCTTATGAAAAATCTATTTGATTAGTTTTTGAACACGATTTCAAATGTAATTTGTAACTTTTTACTAGTGTCAAGAAATGCAGATTGGTCAGTACCCCTGTTCGTGATGTCATATCTCTAATTCTGTGATAGGTGAGATTGAATGGATTGTACCATTATATTCTACTGTGAAAATTATTTAAGTGTGCCAATTTTCAAATCTTGACAAATCCATCTGTACACTTTCCCAAGTCCTTTCCCCATTCACAAAAAATGTTTTTCTGCCAGTGTTTCCAATTTTGCAAATTTGAGTAGCCCACTTTGACCATTCACCAAATGATCCCATTTATTCATCATGAACCTTAATCCCAAACTTATATTCTCCTCATGACAGTGAACTAGTGCCCCGATTTTTGTGCCCCCAAGTGTCAATTTGCCCTATTTTCATAGCCAAATATGAACATGTTTTATAGTTTTTTTGACATGTTTTCTTGCAGGAAATTATGAAAAGGCAACTTTGACATTCAATATCTTTTAACTAAGAATTTGTCATGAGACGATATTTGACATGGTGCAAAAATGCAGAACATAAAAATAGTATTATTGGTTTCAGAGCCAGTTTTTAAAGCCAGTGAAAGGACCTCTTGACATAAAGTTGACAAGTTGAGGAAAGAGGCGAATTGAGTTTTAAAAGTTGAATCAACAGTGATCAGATGGTTTTAGGTCAAAGTTAGATATTTAATAGATCAATTTGAAATGTTAGTCATTTGAAAACAAAATTCTTTTTAGCCAGACCCACTTTGGGGCCTAACTGATTTTGCTAGATTGATAAGATGAAAAGTAAATTGCTCAATAATGGATTCTAAAAAAAATGAGGAAGTTTCTTTCAAGAAGATGAGAAATGCACTTGATAATAGAGTAGATGTAGAGATGATTCTCCATGAAACAAAGCTCCTATGCCACATGGATCATAAAAATATTGTCACAATTAAAGATATCACTCGAGCACCTCCGTAGAAATTTTTAATGATGATTATACTCTGTACAAACTCATGGATACATATTTCTACCAAATATTACGTTCACATTAGCTCTTGACAGAGGATTATTGTCAATATTCTTTGCATCAATTATTGAGAGGGCTCAAATACATACATTTAGCAAATATTCTTTATTGAAATTTAAAGCTAAGTGATTTCCTCTCCAAACGCATCCTATAATCGAACACCAATGCAATCGGAGTGAAGGATGCCATGTTTCCACAGTCCTGTTAGACAGAGTTGCAATTGGCTCCCGCCCTTCTTATGCAGTGGTGGATAGGTTTATTTGATGGGGATTATATCTTAATGATAAACCATTGCCTCTAACTCAGAGCTGCTTAGTTAAGCATTGGAAAAGTCTTGGTATCTTTTTGATCAGTGATTTATTTACTGATAATAGGTTGGGATCTTGGGAGGAAATCGGGAGTAAATTTGGTATTCCTTGAACAACAAAAAAAGGACATATTCTCTTATCTTGAAAACTGTGCGAAATTCTTCTTTTTCTAAGATGTATGACTTATTTGCATCAAATAAAATGGATCGATGGTTCTAATCTCAGTGAAGTGTCAACAAAGCAGATCTGTAAGATTGCAAGTTTCATATTTAAATATCATCCAAAGAGTAATCAAGCTTGGGGTTTTCATTGTCCTTCTTCTGGTTGGTCTTTCTTTTTTCATTATGTTTGGCAACCGGGTGCTGAACCCAAAAAGCTTTGTCTTAGATGGCACCTACGTCAAAATGAGCATGGCATCTGCACCATCAACTGTGATGAAGAGAAAGGAGGAAGCCGTAGGGAGACCAAGAAAGACAACATCTTGGCAGGGGAAGTGGGAGAAGGAGCAAGTTCGATAGATTTAACAACAATTTTAGGAGCTGAAAGTAGTGAAAGGGAGAGAAGATGGGGAGTCCGAAGAGAATGCGTGGGATGCCAGAGTCCTCTTGCAAACAGATGGAGGAAGCCACTACTTTTTCTTGAAACAATGACAAACAAAGTTTTGTGATGAGGAGATGTTTTTAAGAGGTATTTAAGGGACAAAGCATATGTGATAATAAATTAAACTTCATGTCCAATCTGCCTATGTATGCAGGCTGGTCGAATAACCATCAGCTGACCTGTACTTGGTCAAGGGAAATGCTAAAATTAGATATGTTTTGTCAAACAAGCTGCCAAAAGTTGAGAAGCAGTAGTAGTATTCAAAGCCTGAGACAAACATTTAAGCGTATTCCCCATTACTGGTGTCGTTACCTATTAAGTCTATCTGTTAATAAAGAATACATCAGAGGTAATTGGCAATCATGCACATGAAAGCGGTTTAAAAATAATTACATCCTTCAGCACCGCTTTGTCCCTTTGATCATTTTATGTTGTGACAAAGAATTGTTTGAATATCTTAAATTAAACGTAGATAAGGGAGAAGCCACTGAAAGGAGGCTTGCATTTTTAAGGTAACAATCTTGGTTGTTTATCCCACATTCATTGTGAAGGGGCATTTTGTAATGTTAATATACTCCACTACCATAATTAGGAGGGTCCCGCTATGGCCAGTTGAAGCAAAGTCAATGGTTTTGACTGACGCAGAATACTCCCTAGAGAAGACTTGCTAGATTCCAGTGGTCACCATGTCACCATCAAAAAATGGGAGGATTCATCAGTGGAGACATGGCAACGTCCCAGAAAAATAGAAAAGTGGCGAGAGTTGTGGGACCCACCAGTGGCCAAGGGGGCCAATCAAAACATGCCATGTGGCATATATCTTGCACCTAGTGGACTTAGGAGAGGACTTAAAGGCCAATAAAATATTATTTTTAATATTTAATTCAAATGTTTTGAAAGGGTCGTTCATGTTAATTGCAAAATATCAAGGTTATAAAGTTTAAAACCTATGGTTTATACTATAGTGTTTTTTTTTTTAAATAAAAAATTTTGTTTTTTAATGTGCAAAACTATAGTTGGAGCTTGAAACTTTGAATGGCTATCAGGGAGCATTTTTTGCCCAAAATATGGACTCCAATATATGGTTGGAATCGGCAAGAGATGAGCTATCCATTTTTGGAGCTAGTTTTTACACAGGTCTTAAGGGATAGTTGTTACAGGGGGTTTTGTATTTTTAGTGGGATGCTTAGTTGCAGCTAATGATTTCATTAGTGCAGTTATAGAATTTAGTTATGATACACTTGATATGCTTGGTTGGCTCAGTATGTTTGAAATTTGATACCTAATGATGTATTTTGCCTCTAGTATTTCACAATTTGCATGCCTTTTGATGGAACTTTTTAGAGTTTTTTGTCTTGTGCAAGCAATTATGGTTCCATCAAATATCTAAGATATTTTATGCTTTTAGGAGGCAAAATGAGTGAGGATTTGATTTACCAATTGTGGGGAGAGATTAGAGAGATGTTTCTAACTTCTTGGGAAAGTTTTCCAAGTGGACACATGACTATTGTAGAGTAGATCCGGGAATTCATTCATTTTATATATTTCTTTTCTCTCATTCATTGTGGTTGTTAGCAGTTTTCTCTATGAAACTAGTAGGCTTCCAATTTTATTATGAGACCAGGTTGTTGTTGGTTTTGCTTCCTATCTATTGAGCAGAGCTCTTGCTGTGAAGGTCACACATCCACTCTTGTGTAGATTTCTAGTTTCATTTCATGTCTTGTTTCTCTGAAATAATGAAGATTGATGATAGATCAAGTAATATATCATGAATTTCATTCAGTGTTACTAGTTAATGTATTCAATCCTTCCAAGGATAAATACAAAAGGGGATTTACAATGAATTATCTGTTTTCTCTTATTTTGTCTCCTAATTCTTCATATGCTATTAACTTTGTGATTGAATGAATAAAGTTCATTTAATTTAAGATAGCTTGGATGAGTTGTGTGTCAGATTTGTTGTTGCTTTTAATTCAAGGAGTTAAGTAAATGTTTCAATGATTTGATAGGGTTTTTGGGTGTATGGAGGGGATGCTAGTAAGAATGGAGTTTGGGTATTTTAGTTGATAAACTTAATTGTAAGTCAATCAAGTTAGGTCATCTTGTTGGTAGTGACTCTATGTTGCAATGGATAAGGCATTGATCACTAAATCAGGTGCAAGCTGAAATGAAGGTCATTTGCACAAATCTTTTTAATCAAATCAATTTAGTTTTTCATGTTTTGTAGTGGGCTGAAAGGAATTAACCCTCGCTTAGCTTATAGGTTCATAGGTTATGATTTGTAGCTATTTCATTCCTATGTTGTTACATAAGTACCAGAAGATATAAAGGTTTCATCTACTGTCAATAGGTTCAGATTTTATGTTTTAGCACTGGTACCATATATCAGAATCTCAAGGTTAACCTACCTAGATTTTGCAAAGCATGAAATGAAGAAGGAGTTATGCCTTATAGGTTGCCCAAGATTGCAGTTAAGTGCATCCATCATAGGAATTTGCTAGCCTTAGGTGTATTGGTTTGATTTCTTGGTTATTTTTAAATCTATTAAATCTATTGCTTTCTACTATCAATTTTTTGAACCTAACTCTATACTAAGATGGAGAACCTTTGATAAAGTTATGATCTCTACCATGTTATTAGTGGTGTCTCTAATAGTTTTTTCCAGTTTTCCAACAATATGACCTTTACTATTGTGAATTATATAGCCTATTCCTATCCTAGATTACCTCTAGATGGCCCATCAAAATTTATTTTATACCATCCTACTCTTGTTGGTTCCCACCTACAATTTTGTTTAGCTTATTTTCTTTTGTTACCCCCTTTGCCAAACTAGGGGTGTATAATTAGTCATGTCTAGTTTTGACAAATCAGCCAATCCCACATTGAGAATATTCCTTTGAAGTGATTTGTATTTCTTAATCTTTTGTTCAACGTTTCAACTATACTAGCTTCTATTTTGTTTTCAAGAGCTTTTACAGTCATCAATTTATCCTGGAATAACCTTCTATTCCTCTCTTTCCATGATTCTCATATTATAATAGTAGGGACAACTGTACAAATGTCTTCATATAGAATGTTGGGCATGCTAGAAGGCCATTGTTTTAAAACTCTTTTAAAATGTTAGGAAAAATTGTGGAACAATTTAGTTTGTTACATATGTTTTATCAACATGTGATAGCATAAGGGCACTTAAAGAGGATGTGATTGACTCTTTATACATCCTATTTACATAATTAACATCTAGAAGGACATTTCAACCTCATTTTCCTAAACCATTATATAGTTAGAACGTGCTCCTAGAAGGCTTCCCATAAGAAGTTTCCTGCCTTAGGTAAGTATGTTTTATGCTCGCATAATTGTAGCAAGAATTTAGAATTATCTTGATTGACTAGATTGATTGTATCCTTTCTATCTTTTAAGTTGAATGTTCTATCTTTGAGAGATTCATAGTACCTCTTCCTTTGTTCATTTAAAAGGTCAAAACCATCCACAGTTCCCCACTTCCATCCCAGTTGGAGAATTTTCATCTATATCAATATAATTTCTTAAACTATCACCCCAAGCTTCTTTTAAATTTTTTTGAACATAAGGATCAGCCTAGGTTGAATTGAGAGAGGTGTATCCTCTCCACGAGTCTTCCCAAAAGAGGGGATCCCTCCTATCTCCAATATCACAGGAGAGTTTATTGTCAAGGATTTCTCTGCATGCTAAAATGGAGTTCTAAATCCTAGAACCTGATACATGATTTTCAAATCTAAAAAGGTTAATGAGATATGCATCTAAAACTTATTTATCTAAGAAGATAGCAACCCATTTCTTATGAATTTCGTTTGTCAAGTTTCAATAGAGTTTGGCTCCTAAGGCAGGGTTATGTGAAGCCAATTTTTTGATGCCAAGACCCCCTTCCTTTTTTGGTTTACAAATGTTATCCCATTTAATTGTAAGTATTTTCTTATTTTCCAAAGTGCCTCGCCAATAGAAATTCCTAATTTTTGTATCAATTTTCTTGTAGATATTAAAGTTTATAGGTAAAATGGACATATGATATATTGGTATGGAAGCTAAAACCAACTTTATCAATGTTGTTATACCCTCACTAAAAAGCCATTTTCCTTTCTAACTATTTTTTTTTTTAATGAATCTTGATTGAGTGATATTATCTGCATTTTCAAAGACTAATGCCTTGAATTTTCCCTTCTTGATGTTATTTATGAATGGTTCTACCTAGCATTTTGACCATGATCACAAAGAGGAATGGGAATAATAGATTGCCTTGTCTAACACCTCTCAAGATTTGAAAGAAGCCTTTTGGCTGACCATTTATGAGCATGGGTACTTTAGGCTCATAGAAACGTAGTAAAATACTAAATTGATACATTTTTTTGAGAATCCAAAGGCTTCCTTGAATTTGCAAAGAAATATCCAGTCAAATTTATCATAAGCTTTTTGAATGTCTACTTTAATTAACATGCATGATTCCTTATTAACTTGGTCTGAAGGAATAATTTCTTGTTCTATTATAATGTTGGAATTAACAAGTGGGAAGATTTACTTCTGAGGGGGGGGGGGGGGGGTGTGGGTGAATCAAAAGTAACTAATTTTAACCATTTCAAATCCTTTTAACTAAAAACATTCACATGCATCTAATTCATTTAATAAACATAAAAGTAAAGGTAGCTAACACACAAATTTGGTAACCCAAAAACCCTCTAAAATGAGAAGGTAAAATTGGGGTGGGGATGACACCCACAAAATATCACTGCAGCAATGTGTAATTGTTCAAGGTTACAATGTTTGACCACTTCCAATGGTTTACCCTATGAAAGGCCTATCTTGTTAAAGACTTTACACTCTATTAAAAGTGACATGGTTAAAGGATTTTACTACCTTGCTAAAAGTAGGCCTGGTTAAAGGACTTTAGTACATTCACTTGGAATGCCACCCTGTTAAAGGATTTACAAATGGCTACTAGGCCAACCTAAGTCCATAGGATTTCCATATCTAATACAATTGCTAGAGACTATTAGAATGTCTTGACTTGATAACTTGCAATCCTCAATTGCTGATTACATATCCTTGTTCTACTCTGTTTGCTCTGATCCTTGCTTGATCTGATATGTCACTCTTTGAAGTTTTGATACTCTATTCTTCATCAACTAGATTCTGCAATGTTGCTCTGTTCTTCACTAAGTCTTTACACCCTTCTGCACTTTGCTATAATTCACCTATACACTTCTCTTGCATATCCTCTCTCTCTCTCTATTACATAATGGGGTTTCGTTCTCCTTTTAAGGATTTCGAAGACTTAGGGTTAGGTATGAATCTACAATCAATATTAAATCTTCATTTCTTGCACTTTTCCTATTAGTTGCATGCCTTCTCTCAATTTTTCTTATTGGTTGCATGCTTATTACATAGGTAATGCAAAAGATTCATTCTTATCTTTAAGATCCTTTGAGATTCATCCCATGTCAGCTTCAAAAATGGTTTACATCTAAGTTTGTGAAGATAAAAACTCATATGTTGATCCTGTGTTACTCGGCACTTACTAGTTGCTGATGCTCAACACATATAGGAAAATTGGCTCACTCGGCTCCTATAGTAATTTTGTTTTACTCAACATCTATTCTTTGCTTGGCACCTATAGTGACTCAACATCTATACTTTGTTCGGCACTTGAACTTCACTTGGCACCTAAAGTTCACTCAGCACCTATTGAATTCTCTAGCTTCGCACACACTGTGGCTTGGCTTCTGTATTATACTTAGCATCATCTTGAGAAATGGTTAAGTGTGTTAACACTCAATTGTCAAAACCAATATGAGACTAACAATCTCCCCCTTTGAAATGAGTGGCAAAAACACTTAACTTAAACATTATGAATATGATCCATATGAGTATACTACATATTTTGTTCAGCATATGTACAAGACTTCAAAAACTGGTTCAAAATTTTTTATATACCTCAAAATCTTGTAACTCCCCCTAATCTGATGTGCCATTTCCATTCCTGTAACCAAAATTCTTGTGTCGAATGTGTCTCATGTTGATGTATCTGATACTCTTTGCCTTGTCTGCCTTTGTTTCTGTATCTGTGTACCCTATTTCTTCTTTATGTACTCTGTATTTGTCTCCCCTTCACATCTTCTTGTAGTTTTGTATCCTTTTGGCTTTATTACTTCCTCAAAATGTAAATTTGAATATCTCCCCCTTTGGATATTCTTTATTACTTCCATCAAAGAATGTATTATGTAGCCATTCTTATTCACATCTCCCCCAAAACATTATATCTCCTCATTCTTATTAGATGCAATAATGAATTATCTCTCCCATGAATATAGTCTCCCCCTTTTTGACACTTATGTCAAAGGCTCCTAAGAATGAATATAATACTTCACCAAAGATGTTTTATTTACCTCCATAATCATCTTGAGAGAAGCATCCTAATTATCTAAAGCAATTTTGAATGACTTGTGATGGATGGTTGTATTTGTTGCAAGATGTACAAGGCCTTCTAAACTAGAAAGATTAAGATCTTTCTTTATAACATTCTCTGCATAGGCCTATTCCTAATTGGGTACCTCCAGATGTGGGGTAATGGAAGATTGAATTTGCATCAATTTGGCCTTAATATTGGCATGTTCTACTATTAATACAACTAACTCTTTTTGTGTTTGAAGCATAGCTACAAAATGCTTCTCACTTTGAGCTAGATCTTTGGGTAGCTAAGTGCTAGAAATCTTGAGATTTTGTTCCAAGCTCAATATCCTTTGGCTAGATTCCTATGTGAAATAGGATGAATCACACAACTTGGAGTACAATGAGAATATATTCCCAAGTCCTTTTTTTTCCTTTTCAATCTTCTTAGCCAATTCAACTTGTGAAAGTACCATTTCACTTGATATCTTCTCATTCACTTTCATTTGAAACTTCTTTTCTGACCATTCTAATAATTTTACATTAGTTTCAAGGTCTTCATTCTATACCTAGTCCACAATGTTGGACAATTGTTCCATGATGGGTTGGGTTTCATTAGGTACTTGCAAGCTGAATGCATCAAGAAATATGTCCTTGATTTCCACAAGTGCTTACTTCTGCTTATACTCATTTCTGAGTATCTTTTGTCCCTTCCTCCTCTCTAGTGCCTCTTGCACTTCATTTATTTGTTGTAGGTTCATAGTTCTTGAGTCATAATTGGGTATGGCTATTTCTTCATCAAGTGCAGGGTCTCCATAGTGAAGTACCCTTGCAACCTTGGTGGTGCTCAAGCCTGGTGCTAAAATTTGCAATGGTACTGCATCAGTGCTCGACTTCTTATTTGGAGTACCCTAGGTAGGAAAGTTTTCTAATGTTTGTATTGCCTCCTATTCCTTTTCTTTGGGGTTCTCTCCTCTTCTTTCTCCTCTTCTCTACTGCCTTGATCAATAATGATAACTTGAGGAGGTGCACCTTGGCTTTGTGTAGTAGGAGCATCTTCTCCTATTTGTTCCTTTGTTTTCTCCTCAGCAGTTGTTGTTGTTGTAACTATACTATCAACCTTAGCAATTTTGACTTGTTCTAGCTCTTTGGGTTGATCTGTTGTAGCTATTGCAGGTTGTGTAGATTGTTCTTGTGTGCTTTCCTTCTCCCTTGTTATCTCTACTACAACCTTCTACAATTCATCAACACTCACCAAAACTGGATTTGTACATAGTTGTGCTTGCAATGTAGATTGGTGAAGGATCTTTTTGAGATCCTCCACAGTTAAAGGATTGATGTTCTGACCTAAGGTGTTAGGAACATCTTTTACAATTACTATTTCTGTAGGTGTTGTATGTGGAGGACTTGATGGTGGCAGTTGGGTGTCTTGGACACTCAGTTCTTCCTATTGTTGCTCAGTTATTGCCTCTTCACCATGTGTCTTCTCCACTATTTCTTCTCTTTTCTCTTTCTCTACCTCTACATCTTTCTCATTTTCCTCTTCCTCTTCATCATTCCTTCCCTCAAATGGGTCTTCCTACCCTTCTTTCACAATTGTCAATCCATAGATTAATTTCCACATCTGTGTGGATTTTTGCACAACATCTTCTATTTGGTTCTACAAAATTCTAAAGGCTCTGCATTTGGGTGCAAATATTCTCCCATGCTTCTTACTAGTCTTTTTTATTTCACCTTTAGTAAGGTCTGGCATTACATGAGCCAATGTAGACTCCCTTATTTTTTTCTCAATTTTGAGGAAGTAATGACATTTATTCTCAACAAATGAGCTTAGCTCCTTAGGCATTGAATTATCTAGTTCAAGTGGGGTGGTCTTGAATTTAGCCATCATAGTGCAAATGGACTCTTCCACTATGTTTTGTTGTTCTTTTGACAACTTATTAAAATCAATGGTCTTTAGACTGGTTAGATCTACATTATTTCTAATATTATTGCAAATACTTTCCAATTTAGATGTGGTAGAACAACTTACCAATCTGAATTAATCTTCATCAGACTCAGTCCTTTCTTCATCTGATTTAGGAGTTGCAACATATTTTCTCCTTTTCTTTTGCTCTATAGGCCCTCCTTGTTTTTTTGCCTTCTATTTCTCCTACTCTTTTGCTACCTGAGTTGTAGCCCTACTATTAGCCCTTGTATTTGGCTTGGCTGGGCTTGGCTTTGTAGCCTTTTTCTTTCCCTTGGGCTATGCAACTGGCTATTTTTGAGCTTTTCTTTTCTTTGTCTTAGCCTTTGGTGTTTCCTTCTCAGCACCTTCCTCCTCATCTACATCCTCTCCCATACTTTGGGTTAAGGCAAGTGGCCCTTGATCTTGTTCTTCTTCATCACCGTCGGCATCTTCACCTTCTTCTTATGCTTCTTCTATAGTACCTTCCCCAAATTTAGCTTTTAATTTCTTAACAAGTTTATCTTTTTTTTTTAATGTGGAGGTAGTCTTCAACTCCATATCCACTTTTGATCTCACCATGTCATAGGTTCCAAAATGTGGTGCATCCTTCTCTATCTCCTCTACTAATAATGTAGTTATTGCTACTGATGCTTCATCTATATTTATTTCATACCCAAGAGTTCTTAGCCATCTCGCTCTTGGTTTGGCAGCTTGTATGTATTTATAGTCTATATCTACAAGAAAACATACATCATTTACATGTTTCTCTACTAGGGAAACTGGGGTTATTAGCCTTTGCTTCATTGACTTCTTGAAGTCTTCAAAATAGCTAGTTATCAAGGTCTCAAAATTAGCTCCAATTTGCTCTATGTATTCATTGAATTGAGCTATACTTGACCTATTTATTTTCCATGCTACTTTACCAAATGAAGAAAATCCATTCTACACATAAAATAATATACAAATCAAAATGACACCAAATTTGTATTGGGCTCCCTTGGTTCTTCTGATTGCTGCTAGATTCTCATTAATCTATTGTAGTTGCAGTTCTGCAAGATCATATGTATGATCCTTCTTCACCAATTTATATCCTACATCCACTACAATACAAGGCACATTGTTAAGTTTTCTAGATTGGTAGAACTTGTGTGTAATCACCCTAACAAAAAAATTAACAAGAGGGTCTTGGATGGTATCAATTGTCATCCCTCTCTTCTTCTACTTAGCACCTGTGTTCTTCTCGATTGCCTCCTTAGAATCACTCCTAAGGGTCTTCAACCGATCTAGGGTTGGGTACCCTGTCACTCTATGCATAATTCTCTTTGTGATTTATATTGGACCATCCTCCAACCATAAACTTACATCATGTATTCAGTTGAGTACTAGTCTAATCCATTCAGTTTTTAAAATGGTGGGGAATTCTAGGGCACACTTTAAACCCTTCCTCTCAGCAATCTAGTATCCTTCCTTCAACACTCCATTTTCACACAATTTTTCATAGGTCTCCCTCATTTCCATGTCACCTATGGCTCTAATCTTGCAATTATAGCATCTTCTTACATCTTGAACCATTACAACCTTAGGGGGTATGATGGATAAGGCTCCAGCTGGGTCATTTCTATATGCTACCTCTGGTATTGGGCAGAAATTAGGTTGTTTGACCTCATTGGAAACTAGCTGAATTTTGAAAGGTTCCTTCTTTTGAGTCTTCCTAAAGTTGGAAGCCATTTTTTGTAATCTAGGGTTTGTATGCAAAGAAAATACGAAATTGCGTAACTCGGTATAGACGTAAATACCTTGAAATTGATGGAATCATGTTGGAATGCTATTGAAATCTTCTTATACACTAAATTATATACTTTGAACTCACTCTTCAATCTTTCTCATCTTTGCTTTTTGTTTGCGATGAGGTAAAAATGATTGAAAATGCAATAATATAGCCTCTTTTCATTGCATTTAATGCTTAGTGCATTTACAATTGTCAACTCAGCTTCTAAAGGATTTCTCCATTACTCAGCTTCCATCGGAGTATCCCTTTACTTGGCTTCAACTAATAATTTATCCTTACCCAGGTTCCTCTGCCCACTCGGCTCCTACTAATCATTCAACTCCTACAATCTTGGCAATCAACTCGACATGTACTGGCAACTTGGCAACACTTACAAAATCTTCAAAATTTAACTTTGCATCTTTGATCATGTTGATCTCTTCTTTTCAGTACTTACTTGTCTAGGAACTAATGTATGATAAAAATTTGTAAATCAGTCCCTTATGCCTTTTCTTGCTTAGTTTGATGAAGTGTGATCACTTCACTTGTTAGGTGAAGTGATCCCTTCATTTGATGTGCTACACCCATCTTTCTTCTTCCATGTCTTATTCATTTATCCTTTGATGTGTTTAACATCTACCTTCTCTTTTCCTTTGTCATTCTTTGAGTTGGGTGCCTTTGACCTTGTTGGACAATTCTTGCTGATATGACCAGTCTTCAAGCAACTGAAACATGTAGTTTGGCTCAACCATCTACTATAGTTCCCTCTGAAATGTGTCCTTATGTAATTTTCAAGAATGTGTCCATATTTCTAATAGTAATGATAGCTATACTTGGTGTTGTAGTCCCTTTGGTGTCCACATAAGCTTTGATCTGCACTCAAAAGCTCTATGTCCATACTTCTTGCAATTGTTGTAGTGATCTTCAAATTTTGGTGTTTTGATAGTCTTAGTCCTGTAATTATGTGCTTGATGTCCTTGCTTTTTACACTTATGAAAATGACATGCATTCTTGGGTTTGTCATGCTGATGGGCATTCTTGCTCCTACACACATTAGAGCTATGTCCCTTTTTACCATAGAAATGACAGGTAGGTTTAGTGTTCTTACCTTTGTTACTCCTTTCTTCTGTAGTCTTAGATGATTCTCCTTGTTTAGTGCTGATGTATCCTAGTCCTGAAGTATCATTGCTTGACCTTGGTGATTTCAGTAGCTACTCAAAGTGCTTGATAGCCTCATTAGCTTTGTTGAAGCTCTCTGCAATCTCCTTTTCTCTTTTTAAGTCATTTTGAATCTTCAATGTAGAGATCTCAATGTCCTTGACATTTAGTTCATGATATGCATTCATCATCTAACTTAGGGTGTCTAGCTGCGTGTTTACAATTCTTGCTAGCTCAATTGACTTTTCTTTCAGTCTGTTGGCAAGATTTCTCTTGTCTTCTTCTAGAATAGCCTTGTCTTCAATAGCTATTTTCTTTTGTTTAGTCACTTCACAATGCATCATGGCTTGTGATTCTTGTTCAAGATTGAGTGTTTTGATTTATTCTACTTAAGCTCTATTCTTCTCCATCAGGTCTACTATTGCTACATCAAACTCTTTGGAATCTCCATTTGAAAATAGGTTTGAGGTGTCAATCTCCTTGTATTGTGTGTCATTCTCAGCTATGGCAATCTCTCTTCTTCTTTTTAAGGATTTTCTCACTTCTCCTCTAGTTTTTTCCAGAGCATGTAAAGCAAGTTGTATATCAATTGACTAATTCTCTATGATCTTCCCAAGTTTGTAGACTTCCATTTCTAGATCTTTTTTCCAAGCTATAAGGCTCCTCCTTGTGAGAACTTGGCTCTGATGCCAATTGTTGGAATTAACAAGTGGGAAGATTTACTTCTAAGGAGGAGGGGTGGGGGTGAATTAGAAGTAACTAATTTAAACCTTTTTAAATCCTTTTAACTGAAAATATTCACATGCATCTAATTCATCTAATAAACATAAAAGCAAAGAAAGATAACACACAAATTTGGTGACCCAGAAACCCTCCAAAATGAGAAGGTAAAATTGAGGTGGGGATGACACCCACAAAATATAACAATGTGTAACGATTCGAGGTTACAATGTTTGACCGCTTCCAATGGTCTGTCCTGTGAAAGGCATGTCTTGTTAAAGACTTTACACTCTGTTAAAAGTGACCTAGTTCAAGGATTTCACTACCCTGCTAAAAGTAGGCCTAGTTCAAGGACTTTAGTACATTCACTTGGAATGCAACCCTATTAAAGGATTTACAAATGGCTGCTAGGCCAACCTAAGTCCATAGGATTTCCATATCTAATACAATTGCTAGAGGCTATTAGAAAGTCTTGACCTAATAACTTGCAATCCTCAATTGCTGATTACAGATCCTTATTCTACTTTGTCTGCTCTGATCCTTGCTTGATCTAATATGTCACTTTTCCAAGTTCTTATACTCTATTCTTCATCAACTGGATTCTGTAATGCTACTCTATTCTTCACTAAGTCTTTACACCCTTTTGCACTTCACTATAATTCACCCATACACTTCTCTTGTGTATCCTCTCTCTATTGCATAATGGGGTTTTGTCATCCTTTTAAGGATTTTGAAGACTTAGGGTTAGATATGAATCTACAATCAATATTAAATCTTCATTTCTTACACTTTTCCTATTGGTTGCATGCCTTCTCCATTTTTCTTATTGGTTGCATGCTGATTACATAGGTAATGCAAAAGATTTGTTCTTATCTTCAAGATCCTTTGAGATTCATCCCATGTTGGCTTCAAAAATGATTTACGTCTGATTTTGTGAAGATACAAACTCATACGTTGATCCTGTGTTACTCGACACTTACTAGTTGCTAATGCTTGGCACATATAGGAAAATTGGCTCAGTCAGCTCCTATAGTAATTTTGTTTTACTTGGGATCTATTCTTTGCTCGGCACCTATAATGAATCGAAATCTATACTTCGCTCACCACTTGAACTTCACTCTTCTCTTGAAGTTCGCTCGACACTTGAAGTTCACTCGACACCTATTGAATTCTCTAGCTTGGCACACACTGTGGCTCAACTTTTGTATTATACTTGGCATCATCTTGAGAAATGGTTAAGTGTGTTGATACTCAATTGTCAAAACCAATTTGAGACTAACATATAATACCTTCTAGTATGAATCAATTTGGATCAAACCCTATTTTCTCTTCAAAAATAATATTATTAATAAAACTTTTAATTGATTTTGTTAATGATGATTGTGATTGAACTTGAGTGAGGTTGGTAAATGCATCATTAAACTAAACTTGAGCAATCTATGCAGATACACAAAAGAATAAATATGATGTGTTTGATGTGTTTTACCACTAAGTTATTTGTTAGCATATATAATTCAATGGGGAGTCACATCCCTGATGAGGAGTGACTCCATGATGGAGTCATATCTCATTGAGTATGTAGATCCTAATGTTTACTTGATGAAACACTCAAACTAATATATAGTCAACCAAAACATTTGTAAGAGTTAAGCAGTTGGTCTAAATTGAATTTTATATATATATATATATATATATATATAACATTCTAATATATTATACATTAATAACAATAACAATATAATTCAATGGGGAGTCACATCCCTCATGAGGAGTGACTCTATCGTGGGGTCACATCCCATTGAGTACATAGATCCCAACGTTTACTTGATGAAACACTCAAACTAATATATAGTCAACCAAAACTTTTGTAAGAGTAACTAGTACATTTTGACTCATTTTTCAATAAAAATTGATCAAATTTTCGACAAATTATTTTGTCACTATTTTACTCATTGAAACTTTGACCAAGTCTTCTGAGCGTTAGAATTTTGACACATAATTTGGTCAAAAATGTCCTCCTTTGTCAATGAGAACATTGTTCAAAATTTTGACCAAACTTGGTCGAACATTTGACCAAAGGATCGACCAAGATGCCAAACCCATGATGACATCCTCATTGATGCTTTTTGGTAAAAAATTTGACCAAGATTGGTCAAAATTTTGACTAATGCATACCAGCATTGGTCAGAATTTTGACCAACATGTTTTGTTTTAAAAAATTTAAAAATTGGATTGAAGATGATTCCAAAAGTGAGATTTATCCTTGATATGGAGCCCCCTATGGATGTCACTGGCTTAACTCTTTCTTGGACACATTGGATACTTCCAAAAGTTCATTAAGAACAAATCCTATTGGTTAAATAAGTTGACTCGAAATGGCAATCCATACACATGGGAGATTGCACAAGGAGAGGCCTTCAAGGAGCTCAAACGAGGCTAGTGTGTATGCCCATTTTGGTATATTTGAATTGGGACAAGGATTTCTATGTTCATGTGGATGCCTCTAATCATTCTATCAGTGTCACACCAATACTGGTAGGGACCATGGGCTAGATCATCCAATATACTTTGCAAGTTAATTATTATCAAAAGTGGAGAAAAACTATAGCACACTAGAAAGGGAAGTCCTTGGGATGGTGCACATAGTGCAAAAGTTCTGTCATTTTCTATTTTCAATCCTGTTCACATTTTATGTGGACCACTAGCCATTCATGTGCCTATTGAATAAACTACTTATTCAAGGGTCAATGGGTAGCTCTTTCTACCCTAGGAGTTTCATTTTATGATCATTCTATGAACAGGGAGATGTCATTTGATTGTGGATCAGTTGACACAATCACCAGACGCGATTTGTGACAATTGATCCAAAATCATATGTCTTCTCCTTGTTCGTAAGATGATCATAAAAGAAAACTCCTAGGGTAGAAAGACCTACCATTGACCTTTCCTTGAATAATAAGTTTATTCAAAAAGCACATGAATGGTTACCAGTCCACATAAAATGTGAATAGGATTGAAAACAGATAATGACAAAACTTTTGCACTATGTAAACCATCCCAAGGTCTTCCCTCTCTAGTGTTCTATAGTTTTTCTCCAATTTTGATAATAATTTACTTGCAAAGCATATTGGATGATCTAGCCCATGGTCCCCTACTAGTATTAGTGTGACACTAATAGCATGATTAGAGGCATCCACATGAAAATAAAAATCCTTTTCTTAATTCAAATATGCCAAAATGGGTGTACACACTAGCTTTGTATGAGCTCCTTGAAGGCCTCTACTTATACAATCTCCCATGCATATGGCATGTTGTTTCAAGTCAACTTATCCAACCAAGAGGATTTGTTCTTAATAAACTTATTGAAGTACCCAATGTGTCCAAGAAAGAGTTAAGTCCAGTGACATCCATAGGGGGCTCCATATCAAGGATAAATCTCACTTTTTTTGGAATCATTGATGAGTAAAGTTTATAGAATTTTTTGTTTACGATTTTCTAAGTACATATTTGAATATCTTATAGTTTTTCATACACATGATACAGTCTTTTATATTTATAAGGTTTATACTATTTATAAGGTTTAACTATATGTATATTTGATGCTTATGAAACTTAAGACAATACTGAATATATATCTAGATTAATAAATGTAATGGTAAATGTAGTATATTTCTTCTCTAGCTTTAATGGCTAGACCTCTTGTAGTTATGTGACAAGGCTACATTAAAATAGGAAAAACTTATTATGATCTATGCCTTGGATTCATGTTTTGGATTTTTTTGTGTTAACCTTTGGTAGGAAGCATAAGTCAAGCAAGGAGCGTAGACTAAAGGATGATTCGGTCTTTTGAGGTGGGTGATTTTTTCAGAGTTCATTATAGCTCCACTCCTTCCATCACTTTGCATTTGCTAATTTAGTTCAAGACAATCTAATTGTCGAACATTCCTATATTTTTGAAGCATTGAATGAGACTTGTCTTCTTGCATAAATGATGTTTTCACTCCTAAAACTAAAACTTTTTATGCTATGTAATGGAAGACCTAGTTTGTGGGCATTCTATTTGTCCTAGTTTCCTTTAAATAAGCTAGAACTTATGTTTCTAGGCTAGTTATATGTTTTGAGAAATTCATGTTGTAATCAAGCAATAGAGTAAAGCATCTTGATATTCTATATTGTGTCCATGTTTTATTGAATGAAGACATGATAGTTCTTCACTTCAATCTCTAAGTTATAATTCATTCACACTTCTGTAGGGGCCACACTGGAGGTGAATTCCTTGTTCATGCTTAAGTAGAATTTAGTTAAGTTTCCTTTGAGTTGTTAAGTACTGTTGTTCCTGTAGCCACTAGTAATAGAACCATTGACTGTATCATGCATTATAGGTTTATTTCCAAAGCATTATTTATTTACTATTATGATTTTCCTTCAAAGTGAGAATTAATTTGTAAGTTCAGTTTCTAGAATAAGTTTCCTATAGCAACTACTTTTACCTTATAAGTGATGACTATTGAGAAGAACTAAAGCATAAACTTTGTAGTCACTATCTCAAGTTCGCGTTCCCAAATTGATTCATTAAATGAGTCTAGCATGATGTTCTAAGTAGAAACATGATGAATTTTAGCAATGAATCATTGTTTGAGGGTGTCCAATCCTTGTTTTACTAGGATATTATTCTAACCAGTCATTTTTGGCATTGTTTACAGGAATGGTGTGAATTTAGTTTGACCCAAAAGTCATTAAGTTAGTTGCATTTTTATTAATTTTGCATACATATTCATAGTGACCATCTTGGGAAATTCCTACCTAATCTTAATTAGGAAGAACCATTTGAGGTTCTCAATCTAGCACTTGAGGAAACCCAATTAGAAATTCCACAAGAAGAAGAAACATAGCAAAACATATTTGTCAATGTTGATGACCAATTGGCTTCACCACCGTCATCTAAAGAATGTATGTCTTAAATATTCTAGTGCTGCTATCAAGGAAGGAAGAGGGTTGAGAGCCCTACCTCACAAGTCTAATGGTAGAGGTGTGTCCAAAATGGAGTTATCCAATATGTTGTCAGACTTCAAACAAGACATCATTAATGATGTTGCTACTCAGTTGGATACAATGCAAGCAAGGAGAAAGGAAGATGAATTTCATGCAATGTTGAAAGAATATTGTCCACATTATAGGGAGAAGAAAAATAATTGTCGGTGCAAGTTTGTTGCAAGCCTAGAATCTCAACCTATGCCTATTGAGTTCAAAGTCATTGATGAGAATTGAGAGGTCCTCTATGTTGCAGTGAAGGCCATGGGCTCTGACACCAAGTATTCCCCAAGATCCTCTTCAAAATTTTAATAGTAATAATGCATGGTAAAATCAATAACATAGTGGATTTAGTGGAGATAATATTTGGCATCAGCCTGAGCAAGGTTGGCAACAACCTTAGCAGGGTTAGCAACAACCTCAATAGGGTTGGTCACAACCTCAACAATCATGGCAACAACCCTAGCAGGGATGGAAACAACCATAAAATTGGTCTAACCAATCAAGCCAACAAGCTTTGATGCCTCCTCCTACAACCAATACTACTTCCCCTAAACAAATTCAATTGCCTGCTCAGCTTACTCCTAATCCCAACAATGCTAAGCCAACAACGCAACAACAGAGCTATACAATTTCCCTGAACAAAATCCATTTAAGATTTGGAACAACTCTTCCTCCTCCATAGCATCCTATTATTACCAAAGTTGAGGATACTTTAGTAGAGTCAACTGAGATACCAATCCAACTTGTTGCTCCTGCAACATAAGAACCTCCATTTCCTCATAGGTTGGAGGAACATGTTAAGTTGGTGGAAAATCAGGTAGTATTGGATTTGCCTACCCAACTGAAGAAAATGACAGTTAAGATTCATTTGTTAGATGCCATAAAATAAGTACCTATATATACCAAAGCTATTAAGGAACCTTGCATAAAGCAGCCCAGAAGAAAGAGAAAAGATCCTAAAACCATTCATGTCCTAGGTCACTTATCTTATCTTGCATTGGAGAAATTGACAATTCCAAAGTATTCTGATCCTGGTAGTTATGTGGTAACAATCATTGTTCAAGGAGTTCAAGTCCACAATGCCCTAGTTGACTTAGGTGCTTCCATAAATTTCATGACCAATGAAGTAATGTCTTAGTTATATATCATCGATCTTAGGGAAACACCCACCATCCTTTAGCTTGCTAACAATTCTACCATTATACTTGATGGGATGGTAGAAGATGTTATAGTCACCTTGAATTCTTGGAAATATCTAATTGACTTTGTTATCTTTTCCCCAAAGGCTAACATGGAAGGATACCCAATAATCCTAGGCAGAACTTGACTGGCTACTATTGATGCCTATATAGCTTGTCACTCTGGAAAAATGAATGTATCTAATGGAGTCAACACTAAACATTTGACTCTATATTCCCCAGCTCAGCCTGCATTACCAGATGATCAAATCATCTGGCTAGATTTGGATGATGTTGAACCTGAGCTTAATTCCATTCATCAATTAATGATGATATCTAGGGAACCTTTTATAGCTTCTAGGGGGGAAGATGAGATCATTTCCTCCATTATTTTGAATGACTATGGAGTGGAAACCCAAGTGTGTTCCCAAGGGAACTATGCTCTTAAATATTTGTTACCACCTATTGATGCTTTGCAGTATTCAAAAACTTCAAACTTTCTTCACACATTACTACCTCATGAAATGGAGTCTTTCCCAATTGCTCAACTGTCCATGGCAGAAAAGGTCACCAAGATAGAGGTCAGCTCAGGAAGGGAATTAAATGTAGGTAGTGCTTTGACTTCCTCTCAGTGGTTAGAAATCCTATAGCTTCTTAAAAAACATCAATCAAGCTTTGCTTGGGCTTATACTAACATGAAAGGCCTAGACCCTAAGCTCCGCACTCACAAAATTTATATTAGCTCTAAAGTCAAACCTGTTCACCAACCTCAAGACCGAGTAAATCCAACTCTTAGGGATATAGTCAAGAATGAGTTGTAGAAGTTGTTAAATGTTGGCTTCATCTATCCAATTTCAAATAGTTAGTGGGTCTCCCCTCTTGTTTTAGTACCTAAGAAAGGAGGGAAGTGGAGAGTTTGTGTCAATTAGAGGGAGCTTAACACTATCACTAAAAAGGATCACTTTCACTTACCATTCATAGATCAAGTCCTTGATAAGATTGCTAACTGAAAAGAGCTTTATTTATTCATGGATTTATGGATTCATGTTTTACACTGGTCCTAACCAAGTCACTAGAAGATGCATCAAAGAGGATGAAACTTATGGTATCCTCAAGGCATGTCATGATGGACCTTGCGGTGGACATTTTGCTTCCAAAAGGATAGCAAGAAGATCTTAACTACAGGTTACTCTTGGCCAAATTTACATAAGGATATTTCTCAGTACACTAAACAATATGACAAATTCCACCGTATGGGATGCCATATCAAGATAGATGAAATGCCCCTTCATCCATAGTTTGTTGTTGCACCTATTGGCCATTCTCACAAGGTAAATCCTATATCCTTGTCTGCATTGATTATGTTAAAAAGTGGGCTGAGGAAAAACCTATGAAGTGCCCAAGAGATAACAATGTTGTGAAGTTCCTTTATGAATTCATCTTCACTAGATTTGGTGTACCAAGGGAGATTCAATCTGACCAAGGTCCTCAGATTACTTCTAATCTGATTACTAGAGGAATACAACATCAGACACGGTAAATCTTCACCTTATCACCCTCAAGCTAATGGGCGGGTTGAAGTTATCAATAAAGAGTTGGAGTCTATTCTCACTAAAATAGTAGCCATCCATAAGAAAGATTGGGCTATCTGACTTCCTGAAGCACTTTGGGCTTACCATGCCACATGGGAGTCTAGAACTAGTTTTACACCATTTGAGCTTGTTTATGGTCATTCTACAGTTATGCGAATAGAGTTTGAACATAAGACACTTAGGACAACCCTTGATCTTGGGATAGATCTCACAGTTGCACAACAAGAAAGGATATTGAATTTAAATGCTCTTGATGAATGACACAAATCTGCCTTGAACAACACAAAATTGATCCAAACCCAGTGCATGCATTGGCATGACAACTATGTTTAGGACAAAGTTTTTTCTATTGGTGATTGGGCACTCCTTTATGGCTCTAGGTAGCAACATAATCCTACAAAATTCCAAACCAAATGGTTAGGACCGTATGAAATTATTACAATCTTTCCAAATGGAGCAGTCTAGCTCTCTACTATGGATCAAGTTCGTGTTGATCAAATAAATAAGATTGACAAATGAGTGTCAACACACTTAACCATTTTCACCATACATGCTGAGTACACAATGGGAGTTGATCTAGAATTTCTTTATGTGCCAAGTCACAGATAGTACCGAGTAAACTACAGTTGATGCCGAGCAGAACACATTTCAGTAAATGCTGAGCTATATAGGATTCAACATGTGCTGAGTAGATCTGAAGACAATGTGTGCCGAGCATTGTGAAATCAGTAAAAGTCGAGTAACACAAGAATTCTATAGGAGCTAAGTAATGCAAGAAACACAATGGATGCAGATCAATCCATAATAGATGGTGCCGAGCAACGCAGGATTACCATAAGAGTTTGTGCCAATACAAACCAAGATGTAAAACGGTTATGCATGACTCATGAGAAGATAAGGAGATAAGATCAAATCCTTCCATTTACCTATGTGATCCTCATGCACCCAATCAGAAAATTGGAATAGCATGCAGCCAATGGGTGAATTTCTAGGGTTTGAGTAGGAACATTTTATCCAAGGATGCATAATGATCCACTAATCTTTATAAGGGAGTCCTGATGCCATTGAAAGATAGAGCTATAGAAAAGAAGGAAAAGTAGACGCTTTTATTGAAGTCGTTGCAGAGCTTTGGTGTCAAAGATTAAGTGGAAAGGATAGTAGTTAGACATTCAGTTGATTAGAACAAAGCAAGGGATATGAACAAATATAAGATCTCAGGAGATCAAGAACAAAGAAAGTAGATCAAGCACCTATGTTCAGCAATCAAGGATTGAAAGCTATCAGGTTTATTATACCTAATACTCTTTAGCCATTGTATTAGAAAGGAAACCCTATGTTGATAAGTTAGCTTAATAGTTATCTTGTAGATCCTTTAAAAAGGTGACTAAATCCTTTAACAGGGTAACACTTTATGTAAAGTGTTTGTAAATCCTTTAACCAGGTCACTGTTGACATAGTGTAAAGTCTTTAACAGGGAAAACCATCAGAAGTGGTTGAAATTAATTGCTACAGTAATTTCATGGGTATCATCCCCAACCCAGTTTTACCTTCTTATTCCTGGGGGGTTTCTAGGTCACCAAAATCTCAAGTGTTATGTGGTGATGCATGTTTGTTTCACAAGATTGTTTAATGTTTATATGCATGCATGTTAATTTTAGTCATATGTTATTAAGTGTATAAAAAGTGGTTAAAAGGCTAGTACTTCTAATTTAGCCCCCTCTTTTAGAATATTTCTTCCCTTTTAAGACATTCCAACAATTGGTATCAGAGCTTAGTTCTCTCAAGGAGAAGCCTAATAGCTTGGAGGAAAAGATCTGAAGATGGAAGTCTTCAAACTTGGGAAGATCATTGAGAACTAGGTGATAGATGTGCATCTCGCTCTACACAAGGTAGAGGAAGCTAGAAAGGAATTAAGTAAATCCTTAAAAAGAAGGAAGGAAATAGCTATAGCCAACAATGATATTCACTACAAGGAGATTGACACCACACAAGTATTTACCAAAGGAGATTCCAAATAATTTGATGCAGCAATAGCAGAACTGATGGAGAAAAATAAAGCTCAAGCAGAAGAGATAAGAACTCTTAAGATAGAGCATGAATCACAGGCCATGATGCTATGTGAAATCACCGAACAAAAGAAAAGAGAAGTTGAGGATAGAGTTATGATGGAAGATGACAAAATAAATCTTGCAAACAGACTTGAAGAAAAGTGTATTTAATTAACAAGGATCTCAAACATGCAGATGGATACACTTCCCCAAATGATGAACCTTCATCACGAACTCAATATGAAAGATATTGAGATCTCCACCTTGAGGATGTAGAATGAACAACTGCAAAATAAATTGAATAGAGAAAAAGAAATAGTAGAGAATCTCAATAAGTCAAGTGAAGCCATCAAGTACTTTGAACAGTTGCTGAAATTCCCAAGATTAGCCCATGATACATCAGAACTTGGATACAACAACACTGAAGTTGGTGAATCATCAAAGAGTGCTGAGCAAAGAAGTGACAAAGATAAAGATTCTAAACCCACTTGTCATTACTGTAATAAAAGGGGGCATACTGCTAATGTTTGTAGGAGTAGAAGGATCAATCAGCCTAACACACCCAAAAGCAAGGGTTACTATCACAAGTGCAACATGCAAGGACATATGACACAAGATTGCAGGTCCAAAGTCACAAGGACACAAAGATTTGATGGACATTTCCATAATTGCAAGAAGTATGGACATAGAGCCTTTGAATGCAGATCAAAGCCTATGTGGATACCAAATCAGCATGTAAGAAGGGACAACTATGAACAACATTACAATTGGGACTACAATACAAGGAAAAGTTGTCATTATTGTCAAGAGTATGGACATATACCCTAGAACTGCATAAGGACACATTTCAAGGGGAACTATAAAAGATGGTTGAGCCAAACTACTTGCTTTAGTTGCTTAAAAACTGGACATGTCAGCAAGAATTGTCCTACAAAGGCCAAGGCACCCAAGACTAAGGGAAAAGAAAAGATTGATGTGGAACACATTAGAACAGACATGAAGAAGACATGGTAGAGAATGGATGGATCAAGTACATGCAATGAAAGGGTCACTTCACCTATGAGGTCAAGTGATCATTTCTCATCCAACTAATCACAAGATAAGCCTATAGGGCTGATTTATATAAGGAACTATCATGCATCAACCCTAAACCATGAAGAAGCACTGCAAAATATAAATTGACATGAGATAAGATGCTAAGACTAAACTTGAATGATAATGCCGAGTTGTCTTTGGATGCCGAGTTAAGAAGTCAAAAGAAGGCCGAGTTATTAACAAAGTAAGTAGATGTCGAGTAAGTATAACTGCCGAGTGGATGTCAAGTTGAAAAACCTTTGGAAGCCAAGTGACAGGTGTAGGTACAGAAATGCATTAAATGCAAGGTTTTTGTGTCACTTAAAAGTGAAAATCGATTTATTTTTGAGCCATTCAAGCAAAGAGTGATTACCAGGAGCACGATTGAGCGATTTTCAAGCTTTCAACCAGTGATTTGCAGCGATTCAACATCTACCCAAGCGATCTAAGCATTTATCTAGGTATTTCCTCTAGGTGCCGAGTTTTACAGTTTGTGAAGTTTGCTTTAATTGTCAAACCCTAGTTCAGTTATAAATTGTGTCTAGTTCAAAGATGACCCAAGGGAAAGTGAGCCATGAGATTCAACTTGTCAGCAATGAGGTTAAGCAACTTGAGTTTAGACCTATACCAGAAGTTGCATATAAAAGCGATCCCGCTAGTGCCCTATCTGCTGTCCCTAAAAAAATTGTTATGGTTCAGGATGTGCGAAAGTGTTATAAGTTTAAAATAGGAGCCATAGGAGACTTGGAAATATTTAATGCTTTTGACAAAATCTATGATAATGGTATCTTGAAAGATGAGTTTTCTATCATAGAGAAGAAGGGTTTAACCAAAGCTCTAGTTTTTCCAATCGTATTCAAAATTGAGTGGATACGCATAATACTTAGCAGAATCCATGATGAAGCATTCTGGTTAGAACAAGGACCAGTCAAGATTACCAAGAAAATGGTTCATAGGGTTATAAGATTTCCAACCCTAGATCGGCCCAAGACATTGAGAAGTGAAAAGAAGGAAACAATAGAGAAGAACACAGGAGCAAAGTGGAACAATAGAGGCATGACCATAGACACCATAACTAATCCCCTTCTAGACTTTGCTGTAAGGATCATATCACATAAGTTTTATCAATCCAGTAGGTAGAATAGTGTACCCTACATAGCAGTGGATGTGGCATATAAGCTTGTAAAGAAAGACCACACCTATGACCTTGTAGAGCTCATGTTGCAATAGATAAATGAAAATCTTGGAGCTATTAGAAAGTCTAAGGGGGCACAGTGTAAATTTGGTTCACTGTTGATTTGTATGTTCTTTTATGTGATGAAGGAATTCCCTTCATTTGGAAAAGTCAACTGGAGTCAAAATAAAACCATTGCTGATCAAATTAATGATTTCATTGCACAAATGGGAGATAGCTTTGATGATCAGATGTCTATCTATTTTGATGATTTCAAAAATGCAATGAAGAAAAGAATGAGGATACTACTTTCACTGGTGGAAAAGCATGTAAATGACATATGCTTTCTGATTGATATTGATTATACTTACATTCAAGCAGTCCTTATAAGAGCAAGCTAGCTTAGACCATTCAGATATGAGCTTGATGTTGACCAAGCTTCTGCAGCGATCACAAAATTACTTGTAGAGGAAATGGACAAATCTGCAAAGGCATTTGGAACATATGACACTGTCAAATCAAGATTTGTTACAGAACTTAAGACAGCCACAGTAGTCAAGAAGAAGGACAAGCTGGTGAAGAAGATAAAGAAGAAATTTGGTGTTGAAGAAGCAACTGCAGTAGGTGAAGCAAAGGAGATTAGTGAAGGAGAAGAAGAAGGTGATGAAGAGAAAGATGAGGATGTGCCAGAACAAAGCCCACTTGAATTGTCACAAGGCCAAGGTGAAGACAAAGATGAGAGTGCCAAGGAAGAAGAAGCCAAGGAAGCACCCATCAAAGGTAGAGTCATCAAAAGGAAGGCAAAGACACCTCCTACTTTTCAGCCTTCACCAAAGAAATCTGTCGTGCAAACACCCAAGAAGCCAACAACCAGAGCTACAACAAGGGCCTCTACACAAAATGCCAAAGAGGAAGCAAAAAAGAAGAAGAAGTTAGTCAAGAAGGCACAGGAAGAGCCAAGGAAAAGGAAAAGATATGTGGCTCAACCTGATACTGATGAAGAAGATCAGACTGAAAAGGTAAGTCATCCTCCTATGTCTTCAGTTGATATATTATGTGAGAAGATTAGGAATGGAGACTTAAGTGAAATGAAAAAGATTGACTTTAATAAATTCAGTAGAGAGGAAAAAAATAGCATAGAAGAATCACTCTATGCATTAATGGCACAGTTCAAGTATACACCTCTTGAACTAGATGGACAATTGCCAAAGGAATTGTCTAAAATTGTAGAAGACAGATGGCATTTCTATCTAATGACGGAGAAAGAGATGAGGGAATCAACCCTAGCAAGTATATTGCCTAATTTGACAAAGGAACAGATAACTCAAGTAGTCAAATGGCATAATAAAAGGTTTACACCTAAATATAGGGAATTCTCCATTTTACAAAACACAATTGAAGAAGTTGTACAAAGAACTACAAGAGCATGGAAGAATTTATATAAGAAGACTGAAGATGTCCTTGAAGAGGAATATAGAGAAGAAGCTATTGCTAAACCTGAGGAAAGAAGGAAGAGGAGAGAAGAGAAGACAAAAGAAGAGAAAAAGGTTGAAAAAGAGGAAAACAAGAAAGAAAGAGAGGAGGAAGGAAAAGATGAAAACAAAGGTACTGCTGAGCAGCAAAGTGTGCAAGCCACACAATTTTCACCTCCTAGTCCTCCTCACTCTACTATCACACTTGCAGAAATCATAAAGATTAAGGATGTTGTTGACACCTCTTGTCAAAACATGAATCCATTAACTACAGAGGATCTCACTAAGATCCTTGACCAAACAACTCTACAAGCACAATTGTGTATGAGTCCCATATTGGTCAGTGTAGATGATCTCCAAAAGTTAGTAGATAAACTGAAAGAAGCCAAGGTGTCACCATAAGAACCACCTCAAATCATTCAAACTACTGGTATTTCATTTCTACCACCTCCATCACCATCGAGAATAGCCATACAAGCTCATCAGGAGCCGAGTGCAACAATAGAGGAAGTCATAGGTATAATAGTACAGACAACAAGTACACCTCTAGGAGTAGTGACACAAGAAGAGGATAAAGAAGAAACACAAGATAAGGAGGAGTCTACAATACAAACTTTGGTTGAATTACCAAAACTAAGAACTCCCTCCAAACCTATTCAGAAGTCGAGTACTAAAATGATGACCTTACATGTCAGTACACCAAGCTCAAGTTCTACTAGGGTAGCTAGGACCATTCATTATGGCATTCCTGAGCTTGATGAAGAAATCAAAATACACTATTATGATTCAAGCACTCTAAATGAGGAAAAGATGAATGAAATATAGAGTGCATTGGATAAGAGAAGGAGGCAAGAGGCAATGAGGAAAGAGTATGAATACAAGTAGGCAATGAATGAGATCAAAGATATATTCATGGATGCCTTAAGCCTACAACCTCCAGATGCAACAACCCAATCCTTGAGCAACTATCTGATATAGTTGACCAAGTGAATAATGAGGACCATGATACTAATGTAAAACTAATGGAATTTTCAGAAAAGAAGTTTATAGGTAAGGTCAACCAGAAGATAGCTAACAACATAATTTTGGGATAGGTTGGCCTAGCTAAGAAATTGGATAATGTAAAGATTGTATTAGGGAACATCTTTTCCCTTTATAGCAAATTGTGTGATTTTTCCAGGTTCACACAAGAAATAAATCCAAAATTTTTGAACCTTTAGAGTAAATTAAAGCTCTCTAGCATGCAACTACCCTCAGATCCTACACAGAGTGAAAAGAAATTTGCTCAAACACTTCACACTCAGAGGGAATTAGCTGCATTATCTGCAGAAGAGGCCACTATTAAAGAAAAGCTTATGCAAATCCAAGCCTCTATCACTCCTCACTTGGAAGTATTACACAAAGAGAAAATGTATGCAGAAACAGTCCTGAAGAAGGATACAAATATTTCTACACATGAAGGACTTGTTGATCTAGTAGCCGAGCTTGCAATCCAAAAAAAGTCATTGGATATTGCCTTGAATAATTGGGATGCAACTCTCAAAATACTCCTTGAGGTAAATAAGAGATTTTTGGCCAAGCATGACATTTCCATTTAGGACCCTTTGACATTAGTGTCAATAAGGGGGAGATAATATTGAAGAGATATATTAAACTAAAGGGGGAGATAATATTCTAAGGGGGAGATAATATTGAAAAGATATATTAAAGGAGAAGATAAGAAGATAATAGGATCAGAAACAGAGAACATTAGGCACAATGGCACAAGACATCAAGAATTCATGACATGACGAGGCATAATCAACTCAGGGGGAGTCATAAGGTATAATATATTTTTGACATTTTGTAAGTAAAGAATGTACACATAAGGTATAGATCTTGAATGATCAATTAAGTGTTTTTGACACTCATGTCAAAGGGGGAGATTGTTGATCAAATAAATAAGATTGACGAATGAGTGTCAACACACTTAACCATTTTCACCATACATGCCGAGTACACAATGGGAGCTGAGCTAGAATTTCTTTATGTGCCGAGTCACAAATAGTACCGAGTAAACTACAGTTGATGCCGAGTAGAACACATTTCAGTATATGTTGAGCTATACAGGATTCAACATGTGCTGAGTAGATCAGAAGATAGTGTGTGCCGAGCATTGTGAAATTAGTAGAAGTCGAGTAACGCAGGAATTCTATAGGAGGCGAGTAATGCAAGAAACACAGTAGATGCTGAGCAATCTAGAATAGATGGTGTTGAGCATCAGTATTACTTCATGTGCTGAGCAATGCAGGATTAGCATAAGAGTTTGTGCTAATACAAACCAAGATGTAAAATAGTTATGCATGACTCATGAGAAGATAAGGAGATAAGATCAAATCCTTCCATTTACCTATGTGATCCTCATGCAACCAATCATAAAATTGGAATAGCATGCAGCCAATGGGTGAATTTCTAGGGTTTGAGTAGGAACATTTTATCCAAGGATGCATAATGATCCACTAAACTTTATAAGGGAGTCCTGATGCCATTGAAAGATAGAGCTATAGAAAAGAAGGAAAAGTAGACGCTTTTATTGAAGTCGTTGCAGAGCTTTGGTGTCAAAGATTAAGTGGAAAGGAAAATAGTTAGACATTTAGTTGATCAAAACAAAGTAAGGGATACGCACAAATATCAGATCTCAAGAGATCAAGAACAGAGAAAGTAGATCAAGCACTTGTATTCAGCAATCAAGGATTGAAAGCTATCGGGTTTATTATACTTAATACTCTTTAGCCATTGTATTAGAAAGGAAACCCTATGTTGATAGGTTAGCTTAACAGCTATCTTGTAGATCCTTTAAAAAGGTGATTAAATCCTTTAACAGGGTAACACTTTATGTAAAGTGTTTGTAAATCCTTTAACTAGGTCACTGTTGACACAGTGTAAAGCCTTTAACATGGCAAACCATTAGAAGTGGTTGAAATTAATTGCTGTAGTAATTTCGTGGGTATCATCCCCATCGTAGTTTTACCTTCTTATTACTAGAGGGTTTCTGGGTCACCAAAATCTCAAGTGTTATGTGGTGATGCATTTTTGTTTCACAAGATTGTTTAATGTTTATATGCATGCATGTTAATTTCAGTTATATGTTATTAAGGGTATAAAAAGTGGTTAAAAGGCTAGTACTTCTAATTCAACCCCCCCCCCCCCCCCCCCTCTCAAAAGATTTCTTCCCTTTTAAGACATTCCAATAGTTCGGTACAAATTTTTGGTCAATGGTCATAGGTTAAAAGCATATCACCAACTAGAGAGTAAAAAGGATTACCTACAACAATTTTCTTCTACTACTGGTACTATAGTTCCTCCATCATCTCCTAATGAGCTTTTTACTCATCTGCCTTCCTCACTCTAGTTGTTCTTGTCACTATCATAATAAACACTTTCATTGAGAAAGTTGATTCTCCATAATAATTTTTTGCTTCATTTCTTGTCTACCACCCATCCATCTCATCCCTTCTTTTATTCATGGATAGTAACTGCCACCTCACTAGCACTTTTAGTTAGCACACATTCCAAGGTATGCGATATTAATTTATTTTTCCAATTTTTTTTTTATGCCTTTTCACCGTTGCCAGTGTGGGACCACTTGCACTATTTTAGTTGGGGGGATTTATATTAGTTTTTTCATTATGTTTATTCAATCTTTTTATTTATTCTTTTCCCTTCTCCTACTTGCATTTTCTGCCAATGATTCAACATTTTTGAAAATCCTCTTGTTGTGTAATAATTTTCACACGTATTAAACTAAGATGGCAAGATACATTATGTACGAGTTTCGTTGGATGTATTTGTGAGTAATTATGAAATGATGACATAGAGATTTGCATTTATTTTGCTTGTAAGTTCTTCTTTCTTGAGCTTCATTACTCTAGAAATTTCTAAATTTTAACTCATCCTGTAACCTACTATTTCAAGATTTCTTGTCCAAATTTATTGTTTTCTATTATTCTCAATTGCAACTTGTGGGAGGAGACCTGATTTGAAGAGATCCTACTATGCATAATGTGTTGCTTGAAGACCATAATTGTAGGCCATATTTTCAAGCAAGGGGATTGAAAAATTATGTTCATAAGCTAACTAGTTGGGATGACAAGGTTGCATTTCAATTACTCAACTCCTTAAAGAATGGAGTGGCAATAGTTAAAGAATTGAAGGTGCCATTTTTTCATATAGTTTTGGTAGAAGTTATGGGACTACCATTGGAAGGTGAGGAATTTACAGAGAATGTTGACCCAACTTCTACTAGAGCTCAATTCACTCTACATGAAGATCCAAAGCTTGATACCAATAAGAAACAAGGTATTGTTGGACTATCTCTTCCTAATCCATTTCCATAATGTGTGCTTGTTATTATTAGGTATTTCACCTATGAAGGGTGACACTCATTTCTGCATGCTATTCATTTCAAATTCTTGAAATAATAGATCTATCAATATCCCTAGTTTTGTATTTGGCATTTTATCAAAACAAGCCATACTAGTACAAGAAGGTAGAAAAAACTCTATCTCCCACCATTGCTTAATTAAGCTGATAGTGGAAAAAGCTTTAAGAGAGCAGTCAGATATTTTCTAGGAGAAATTTCTATTGCGAGGGTTTAAGAAGCCTATTCCAAAACTAGTTGGGTGTTGAGTAGGTCAAAGTGTTAAAACTACTAAAGGAATTAGAAAAATCTTTATTGAAATTGGAAAATATTCTTCATCCAAAAAGAAAAAGGAAGCTAAGGTTAGAAGCCCTAATTCCCTTAACTTCCCTAATTCTACTAATTCCTCTACTTCAAGAACAATTCATGAAGAGGAATTGGAGACTCCTACAAAGAAGGCTAAAGTTGCTCTTATAGTAGAAACAGTTTTCTTAGAGCATAAGAAATGAAAAATTAACCCTAGTACTAGCAGATAGGCTAAGGCATCTCCTGTAGCCAAGAGCACTTTCAAAAAAAGGAAAGCCCCAGAAAAGGAGGGAACTCCATTAAGGAGAAGCGTTAGGTGAAGAACAAAACCAACTGAGGAGATTCCAGATAATGAACCTTAGGTAACCCAAGATTCTGAGCCAAAGGAAGAAGAAAATGAAAATATCTAGGAAGAGGCTGATTTACTGCCTAAAATTTCTCAGCAAGATGAGTAATGGATTGAAGTTATAGAATAGGGCACATTTGAGGAATTTCATGATGAAAAAATGGAGAAGGTTCCTGATAAGCCTAAGAATGCAGAAGTCATTACAATCATAGATGACTCTAGCTCAGAGGAGAGGGCTTATGTATTTCAAGGACCAACCCCTTGGAATTTTCAAGGAGATGATTCAAGAAGCAATGATTTTGATAGTTATATTAGGGAAGTAGATGAAAAAACATTTTCTCCTATAGTATAATCTCCTATGGTAGAGAAGGATCCTTATGAAGAAAATCTAGCTATTAATATGGACCTTGTCAATAAGGTGGTAGAGCAAATTTCAAATAAAGGGTTAGAAACATTAGCTTCAATGGCTCAATAGTGCTCTAATACTAATAAAGCTATGATTATTTGGATGGATCCTTTAAAAAGGACAAGTGCTAAGAATGGTAAGTCATTTGTTCCTTAAGTAGTAGATAATTCTCACCATAGTTCGATATTAGCTCAATCTAGTCCAACATCTTTGTTAGATGTTATTTTCTTGTTGGCTAAACAATTAAATTCTGAGAGGGAAAATTGCAAACAATAAAGGAAAGAACTGAATAAAATCATAGACAGTCACTATCAAGAAACAATATACCATCCCAATTCTTATAATTACAAGGTTGGCTAAAACACAAGATAACACAAATATTACTGAGTCAGCCCAATTGTACAAACTTGAGTTCTGAAAGCTGACTAGGTGAACTTCTCATACTCGGTGTCCACTACATTACTCAACATCATAATGCATTTGGTAGAAGTAGAGGCTCAATCCATACTAATCACTCAACATAGATTCAAACTCGGTATACACTAGAGACTCGGTAGATACAATGTCACTTGGTAGAAACTGAATTCCATGTTTACCATGTCTACACTTGGTAAACACTAACTTCTCATCACTCAGTTAACACTTTATTCACATCACAAGAACTAATGACTCAGTAGACATTGTGAAGCTTGGTAACCACTGACTGCTCAATCTAAACTATTGGACTTCACACTACCTAAATTCACTTGGTAACCACTAGAATCGTCAGTATGAACTGTAAAACTTGGTAATCACTAGAATGCTCGGCAAACACTGGAGAGCTTGGTAGCCATATATAATTTGAATAAATGTTGTCACTGATAAAAAACATGACTTAATGCCAATAATCTCCCCTTTTGGCATTAGTGAAAAAAGCACTTATTGGCCAAGACTTATGTACAATATCATGCTGATTTTGATTTTTGATTTTTCAAAATTTGTCTTTGTAAATCTATTGTATATACATTTGCACATATCTCCCCCATACAATGTACATATCATATAAGGTATAATATCATACTGAGTGTATATAAAAATATCTCTTCTTCTTAATTTCTCGCTCTTTATTATTATGCACAAGTCTCTCCCCCTTTTTGATAGTAATGCCAAACATTTATACACAACATACTTATATAGAGACACCAAAATGTGAGAGAAACTTAGAATGTACCTTAAGAATAAGAGCTAATGTCTTATCCCAATTTTCTTATGAAATTTTGTAGGTTTGAGGTGTAACTTGTACTTCTGCTGAGAGTTTAATCATATGATCTGCAATTAAAAAATTGTTATCATGGATCAATATTTTTGAATAAACAATGTGCTTCTGCATTGTATCCATGATAGGAAGGATCATGTTTTGGATGTCTATTATTGTAGACCAGGTCCTTGCTTCCTCTCTCAATAGTTTTGCTTGCATGTCTAATAGGAATCTGAGCCTTATGTGATGTGCAGAGCTTGAACTAGGGTCAAGTTGCAACTTTTGAGCACTAGCCTTTAGATCCCCATCAATTTCATTCAATTTTCCCTTTATTTCCTTTGTGTACTCAATAATTCCACATAGCTTAGCAAAAAGAGATGTTACATTTGTGAAAGAAATTTTAAGATTTTCCAAAATTGTAGAAAGTTCTACCTGCTTAATAGCTATTTGCTAAGCAATGTGCTCAAGAACTTTATTGTCAAACTTTTTCTCTGCCTTCTCTATCAACTTATCCTGGCTAGTAGAATCCTGATTGAATTTATTTAATGCTTCTTCTAACTGCAACAAAATATGTTGAGAGGAATCAACATCAACACCTATGGCCTCTGTCAAAATCTTCTTGGTACTTTTAATGATTTTGAATTCTTTGTCCCTTTCTTCTCTTAACTACTTTTGCTTGGCCTTCTGTTCAAGAAGCTAGCTGACCAATCTCATTTGTTCCATAGTAGCATTATTAAAATCTAGCTTTGGAATTTCAATTTCTTTGTCCAAATCTATATCTTCCTCAATTTATTTTCCACTAATCAGATGTCTAAGTGGTGTCTTTGGTTCAAATTCTAACATTACTGCTTTGGACTTAGAAATAGAAACAATGGTAGGAATAGTAGGGCTTGTAGTAAAAACATGAATGGTGCCTACTGATGGAATGCTAACTGGAGCACTAGAAGAATCCAAAATTGATGTAATTATAGGTGGAACACTAATAGAAGTACTTACCATATGGGCACTTACTAGAATATGCAAAACTAAAGTAGACAAAATTGTAGAACTGAATGCTACACTTATTGTAGATGTCCTAGACTCAAAAAGTGAAGAAGAGGAGGGCTTTAGCTCAATGGATGAAGTGGTATACACTTCCATTAGAGAAACCTGAAGTTGAGAGGGAGAAAAGAGTGATTGGGAAGATGATGTACCTATTGTGGTCACAATCACACTTGCTAAAGCTATCTCCATGCTTGATGATATTATAGATTTTGGTGGAGAGTGAGGAAGGGAGGCTATGACTTCTACAACAATACTCACTAGATCGCTTTCTTCTTCTTCTTCTTCTTCTTCTTTCCTATCTTCCTCTTGAGCTTCATCATCTTTCTCTTCTTCACCATCCTTCATCAATTCTTGATAATCTTTAGCATCAATGGTGACATAGGGAGTATTGTCTTCTTTATTATCTTCATCCTTGTCACTATCATCATCATTGATTTTTAATGGATCTTCACATGGCTTGTGAAGATGGAACACATTCTTCCATAATTCTATAGCATTCTTTACAACATATTCAATATATTTCATTAAAACAAGACAAGTATTAAACTTCAAAATCATTTTTCTTTTATTATCTTTTAATGCCTTCTTCACCTTTGCATCTGTCAAGTTGGGCACCAACTACTTTAGAGTTTGAGCAAAAATATTCTTGATAGTATGAATGATGTTATCCCATCTAAACTTGACCTTATCTAATAAAATTGCAGGGACTTGTGAAGAAAAATGATCAGGAGAGAATTTCCATTTGCCTAACTTATCCATGATTAGATCTTCAACCTCTTTCTATTCTACTAGAGTCCTACTTTCATATTTAAGTGCCTTGAAGTTGTTTATTCCAGCACCTTCTCTTCATTGTTTCAATCTTTCTTGGAATGTGGGAGGAGGTTAGTTAAAGACAACATCACTCTCATCTTTTCCTACTTTCTTCTTAGATCTTCTTGTGAACACATCTGTGGAGAGCTTGGGTGGCTTGGTAATAATCATCTTGCCTTTCTTGCTTACAGTTCTTCCTCCTTTTCTAATTCATCTTCTTCATTCTCAAATTGTTATTCATCTTCACCTTTTCCCTCGATAAGCATAAGAGGGGCATTTTCTATTTTTAGTTTAGATATCGTCCTCTTACCTTTATTTACCGCATGTGGAAGCTTAAGTTCAAGTTCTATTCAAGCTTTTGTTTCATCATATGTTCTGAAGATAGGTACCTTTGGATCTATAGGCTCATTCACTAGGGCTTCAATTATCTCCTTTGTCTCATCAATATTAACCTCATAAGGAAGAGGTTTCACCCATACTATTCTAGGCCTTACTGCTTGTATGTACACTCTGTCATAGTCAACCTTGAAACATACATCATCCTTGTAGTCTTCAACAAATTTTTGAGGAATTTGAACCTAGTGTTCATCTTTTCCTTAAATACTTAAAAATAATTATCCTTTATGCTATCAAAATTCTCACCCATCTCTGCAGTAAATTCATTAATTTGGTACAAAAATGGAGTGTCCTTTCTCCATACCTCTGATCCTTTGGAAGGGGAAAACTTTTGAACATAAAAGAAATAACAAGTCAATAGAGAACCAAATTTACAAGGATTATTCTTTGAGGTTCTAATGCTATCCATGTTCTTATTCAACTATTTCAACATCAAATCTACTAAGTCAAATTCAAAATTCTTCTTAACAACTTTGTATGCTAGGTCAACAACCTCACTCGACACACTGTTTAGTTGACTAGAGCTGTATATCTTGTCAACAATAATATGAATGCCAAATCTAAGTTCCACATTAGATACATTACTGATTTTTAGTCCTCTGCCATCTCACTCAGCTAGGGTTTTCTTTTGAAGCTCATCCCAACCTAGGGTTTTAGTAACTTTAACCTTATTGAGCATAGGGAAACTCGTAACTCTATGAATCATCTTCTTCATTATCAAGACTGGCTGCTCTAACCACAATTGACCATTATTGACTTGGCTCAAGATATATCTAATCCATTTTATTTGAAAGTTTCTTAGCAGGTTTGGAATGTGGGTTAAACCTTTTTCCTCTAGATGTTTATGCTCAGGCTTAAGAATTCCATCTACACACATTTCACCTAGGGCACTATACATTTCCAGGGTTCCAATTTCTTTCACAACACATTTGAAATGAGTAAAACATCATTAATAAGGAGTACCTTTGGTGGAATTTGTGATTGAGCTCCATTAGGGTCGAGTGATTTTGTAATTGCTAGCACTAATTTGAAATTTAGAGCTTTCCATTCAACACCTCACACCAACATCTGTGAACCTTTCTTTGCCTTGCTGCTACACTGCTAGATGCCATGATCACTCATTAAACTAAGAAAATTCCTCAAAAAACTTCATTGCAAATTATGCTCAAGATTTCTTGAATTCTCTGCAAATCGCTCTACTCTAGATATACTAAATTTGTGGTGAAAATGAAGTCAACACTCTACCTTTTGATGAAAATTTCTTATTAATGCTTGGTAGGATGAGAGCCATAATGACATAGTGTGGGATTGGCTATCATCCACTATCTATGCAGATTACTCAGTAGAATCTTGTAACTCAATAACCAAACAAAACTTTGTTACTCCCAACCTAACTCAGTATGACCTAACCTTGCTCGGTGAATATTGATGCTAAACTTTTGTGATTCCTCTATATTTGGAATATTGATTTAGATCTTTTGCTTACTTCCATTGGAATTGTTTAAGATGTGACTTGTAAATATAGTTCTAGTTCTTCCTTAAGAACTTAATTGGAAATGGTGGAGTCACCCACTTCATGAGTGACATGACCATCATCACTTGAACTGGCTTGCTTGGTAGATTTTGGAACCTACTGCTATCTCATCTACTTCTTGATGTTATCAAATTTTACTTTCTTTTCATCTTCAACTCTACCTATATTCATGCTATTCTTAGCTATATAACCAAGTTTAGTACATGTGTAACATCTTATTGTAGTATCCTTTCTTCTTAAGTGATGCCTTGCCTAGTTTATGTCAATGTGTACATATTCTCCATAGTAGTGACATCTACACCAAGTATTGTAGTCCCAACCAAATATTGCCTTTACAAATTGTTTAGCTAGATTGAATGATTTAGATTTCCATTCAGATGCCTTGTGACCTTGTTTCTTGCATTTGTGACATTTTCCTTCAAACTTGGTTTATCCTTGCATTCATTAGCTTTATGACCATGCTGACTGCAATTGTAGCATTTTCCATTGAATTTTTCCTTTCCATTACTCCAACATTTTTTTGATGTATGACCTATCTTACCAAAGTGATTGCAAGTAGGTCTTTGATTCCTTTGAGCACCTTGTTTGGAGGATTCACCCACTACTACATTTGACCTCATTTTTCTACCAAAATTTTTGACCATCAACTAAAAAAGTTTAGATTGGTTGGAATGTAGAAGGAAAATTTTTTTGTTTTTTTACATTTAAGTCCTGTGTTGGTCGAAATTTTGACCAACACAGGGAGATGTTAAAAAAAAGCATTTTGTGTTTGTTTTTTTTCCCGCATGTGGAATCCTTTTCATTTTGTTGGAGGTGAAAACTTGATGTGCTCACCGGACAAAAAAACTTGATGCCCTGGTTTTGTCATAGCTTGCTCACAGTTCTGCCCTAGCTTGCTAATAAATTTGGTGAATTTGGTTGCTCACCAAAAATGGCTACAGAACAAGAAGGAAAATGGCTGTGAAGAATTCTGGTAATGCTTGATATGCGTGATCTTAAGAGGCAAAAAAATCAAAAGTCATATCTAAATGCCATTCAAGAATCTATTGTCAAATTATTATGATCTTGTGATCCAACAAGTTTTTGGGCATTCAAGCTTTTTGATTCTTCACTCTCATCATATCATTCTAGATTGCTTATCGAGCAGAGTGTTAGAAAATGGGCTACTCATATCTGCTTTGACTCTATTCATAAGATCTAGATGTTTGTTTTAGCTCTCAAATGCCTTGCTCTTAGTGTATACTCTCTACAACCCTCTACTCATTTGCAGGCCAAATCTGTGGCATAGTCAATGCAGGAGCTTATACATGATTATGTGTGGGAGCCTATCATTATTGATAGGAACACTCTAGGTGGGCATTTAAAAATTAAAGAATTGTTTCTTATGTAAATTGGAAAAATCATTTAAATTGTCACCTTCATTGAGAATCATTTAAAGTGTCCTCTAGTTGTTGTAATTAACTCATTAATACCCTTTAGTTTGATGTGAGAATTCACTAAAAATTACATACAGATTGGGTGCAACGGGTTTTTTTAGGGATTGAAATATAAAGCCTCTAGATTAACATACAAAGTCTTTCAAATATTTGAACCCAGACCTTTTTAACATAGTCTAACTAGTTTAGTTCTTGAGTTCATTATAATGGACATGTAAACAAGATATCTTCAACAAACACATGAACTCAAATTTGGTAGTATTTTTTTCTTCAGTACCATGGAGTAGTTTCGTAGAGTTTATTAAGGATGAAAAGTCCTACATGAATTTTTTTAAATTGTCAGATGAACAATTAATGGAGCTTTTCAGCTTGAAGTTTAGTTTTGTAATTGAAACCTTTGGATCTCATGTTATTCATTTTTGTGGGATTGACATTCCTCCAATTGTTTCTCAAATAAGAGACTATCCAAATGAAATAAGTCAGGGAAAAATCTTTGAAGTATTCAAAAAAAATGGATGGAGCTTTACAACTATTGATGTTGTTATTTTGGCTTCAAGATTTGTGCCCTTTTCCCTAATCTGGCCTACACTTGCATATCCTATCATTTTTCACCACAATGCAGCGCTTTAGCAAAAGCGGATTTAGAGTTGCAAGACATTGATGGAAAAGCTTTGGTGCGTAGAACTTGTGAAGTGCAATGGATTGATCTCACTCAGGTCAAAACTTTGAATTTACCCAAAGATGAAAACTTTTACATGGGAGGAATTGATTTTTATCTCCTGATTCAGAAGCATTTGGGAAAAAATTGTAGTGGTGGTCACATGAAAATTCATTTGTTTTTGCCTTTTCTGAAGGAGAAATTCTTGAATTTGAGAAATATCATTTCTAGTTGTGTTTTGCTTTCTAGGATTTCTGGTAAGAAGAAATATAAAATAGATCATAATCATGAACAAAATGAACCTATAGGAAATGTTTTCAAGGAAAAAATGGATAGTGAATTAATTGGTGATGAAGTGATTATTATATTACAACAAAAAAGTGGGGAATTTAGGTGTGGAAAGCCTACTTGGTAGTTGCTTTTGGTGTTTCTTGCATGCAAGAACTTTGTGGCATTGGTTAACATTTCTCACAAAAATAAGCATTCTTTTGATGTTGTTCTTGAGCCTTTGAATATGCACATGACTCTTCTTCATGTTTAGGGAAGTAAATTTTCATTTACATCTAACATACCACCGAAGGACACTAGCTTTGGAGGAGATTATTGTAAACTAGTTTGTGCTAAAACCCTTGAAGCTGAACCAACAAAACCTAACCTCAAAGGAGAAGTCAATGCTAACTCATCTAATGCTTGTGAAAGAAGTGAGATGGAAGTTAATTTGGTTTCTATTAAATCATTTCCCTATGAGTGGGAACAAGCATAAGATAGTTTGTGTTTTGATATGCCAAAAGAGTATGTTCCCCCAGAGCTAGTTAGTAACAAAAACAGTAGGGAACATAAGTCCTCAAAGATGGGTCTTGACCTTCAATGTAATACTTGGGAATCCTTGTATTCTGCAATTGCTAGGAGTTCAAGTAAAACAACCTTTGAGGTAATTCTAGCCAAAAAATTGGAGGATATGTATTTTAAGGATAGTTGCAAACAATCAAAAATTTTAAATTTTTGAGTTGCTGGATGAAGAAAATATCAAAGAAGTTAGATACAGGCCAAGCCTTTGACAATTTATTCAATCACACAACTTTGAATTCTTTTCCCATGGAGAAAAATAATGCAACTATAGATTTGGTTTTCAAGAAAACACGACAACCTTTGGCAAACTATGAACAATTTTGCCCTATATTCACTAATTTACCATCTGTTTCAAATGCTTCTTCATCTACTAAGGTTGGAGATTGTGATTTAGAAATTGTTGAGTTAGATAATGAAAAAGCATCCACTGAATCAATGGATGAAAAAATGCAGCATGACCTTTGTAACAAAGACATTGATTTGAGAGGTCTAGTGCAACACCTTACAACTGTTGTCATTCCAACATGTAGAGGTCCAGCTGGAAGCTAAGCATTTCTCATCTGCAAACATTGCAAAAGCAAGAAATTCAACTAAGAGATCCACTTTCCATGAAGTGATGAAGTGGATTTTTGAAAAACCTAAGGAATTGGAAGTCAAGTACAAAGATTGCCCCCTTCGATTATCTACCCACCTTGGCAATTCTAATTTTGCTTCTCTATACACTTCTAAGGAAAAGGTTAGAGAGTATCCTTTTTTTTGTGTTTGTTATTTAGAATTTTACATAGACATTTCTTTGAAAGCTCATTAAATAAATTATTGAAATTCTTCACTCAAGAATAGACATGAATTACGAGTATTGTTTTGCATAGAAATACTTGCCTCAAAGACTACTGAAAGCATTGAAGAGAAAACAAAGAATAAATTAATAAAAGAAATCTACAAACTTCTGGAAAACATCCAATTTAATATGCCAGGAGGAATATTTGGTGGGGAAAACCTAAATGAGGATATGGAATTTTATGTATATGATGATTCAGGGGATATCTTCAATTCTATGTCCACTGAGGATAAAGATGCTGATATGTAGAAAAATGAGTCTGATGTACGGGCTTCTTCTCAAAATGATGTCATGGCTACTAATGGTGGGAAAGGGAGAAATGCAGGCTAGATAGGATAGTTATATCATCAGATGTCTACCTTGTATGATGATCAACATTCTCTAAAATTGCCACAAGCTAAAAGGGTTTCAAGAAAGCATAAGGGCAATGATTATGAACATAGACTTAAGATAGTTGAAGAAAATAGGGAGCATGCATGTAGATTTGCACATTTCACAAGTAGAGCTTGAGATTTGCAATGTGTGTGGGCATCAAAACATGCTAGCCATATGATCAAGAAGCAATGTAATAGCGAAGTAAATCAACTAAAGAAGAAACATATAAAAGTTCATAAAGATGATGTGATATATGAGACTCTAATGAGATCTTCAAAGTTGAGAAAATGCAAAGATGGGAGAGGAGTGGGGGTTGAAAGGAAGGCAATGAAAGCTACTATTGATTTTATTAACGAGACACCATATCCAAGAGTGAATAATAGGTCAAAGGCTGCTTCAGATGTTGTTAATGAGACTCCATATCTAGTCTCTAAAGTACAAAATCAAATGTTAGGAGTCAGGTCAATGCTGGTTATTAATCCTGATTCAGGGACAGCTCCTGAATATGGGGCAACTGGCATAGACTCAAAATTAGTCACTCATGTTGACATTGCATTTTTGTTTAACATATGAGTAAGACAATCATTATGTTATTCTGCTCAACAATTGTATGGTTATCAAAGTAACAACATCATGAATGCAAAAGTAGGTCTCAACATCTCCATTGTTTGGCTACCTCTTGTTCATAGAGATCACATGCTAGATTTGTATTAATCTAGCTTTAATTTGGAGTAAATGCACTAGTTTTCTAAAAAATTTGGGGTAAGAACCTTTGATTGCACTTGAATTGGTGATGTTATGTATGGGGGATCTCACCCTAACGTAAATACTTAGTAATAGCATTCTAATATGAATTTGAACAATAATTCTACAATTTAGCCATCAGATTATTGACAAATATGCACAGAAAAGATGTTAGATAGCAAAAAGTTTAAAGTAGTAGATTACATTAAGTGTTACAATTCTACGAGCAAATATTTATAAGTTCTTGTGCTTTGGATTCCCTTTTCTTATTAGCAAGATATGAGAGAAAAACAAGTAGTAGAGTGATAGTACACAAGAACTAAAACCTTTCTCTTGCTATACCCAATTACAATAGTTTTATTTGCATTAATTTTGTTATGAAATCTCTTCAACTGATTTGCATTAATTTTGTTATGAATTGCATTAATTCCATAAAATTATTATTTTTCTTGCTTTATGATTGCCATGAAATCTCTTCAACTTATTTGCATTAATTCTGTTATGAATTGAATTAATTTTGTAAAATTATTGTTTTTCTTGCTTTATGATTGGTATAATTTTTAATAAAAATTGTATTCTCCATTTCTATTAATTACTACATCATTTAAAGATATGGCCACTAAATGAATGACTCCAAAGTTATTATTTTTGTCCCTATGCATGGCTGATTGTAATGCAAATTTGATATAGAATTTTATCTTGTAGGTGCTAGATATTCCTATACCCATAAGCCATTGTCTTGTATAGGGTTTCAAATATTATTTTGGCTGACATGAAGTATCTATAATTCTCACTTCTTGATTCTTGAATATCCAAAGAAGCTAAACAAGACTGTTGATTCCTTCCAACTATAAAAAACCATGGTTAGCTTAACTTCTAATTTATCTCCTACCCTGGGTTGAGGCGCTGCTATTTTTGCAAATGAAATGTATTTAAATAATCAGTTGTCTTGTTACCATTCTCCACAAATATTAACCTTTTCACCATTGTTATCAATAACATTAAGTTTAGCTTTCAAATTATAATATTTCTTGCTTATGAATATTTTAAGAAATTCATGAAGGTTTATGTTTGTTTCCAAATGTACGAAGTTCTAGCTAGTTCCACCAGTTTTTTGTTTGACAATCCTAACCCAAGTTGGGTTGTTGTTATATTTGCAAAAGAAGTACCAAGTAATATTGTATACCATTCTTTATGACCACCAATTGACTCCATTGGAACACTCTTTTGTAGGATTATCTAGCTATCATCATCTTGCTTTTGAATTCATTCAGTTATATGTTCTTTCTTTTGAACTCATGTACCATGTAATAGTGTGATGATTTAATCTTTTAGGAAAGGTAAAGTACATGCCTATGCAGCTAGTAGGAGGAGACTGGTTGGGAGTACATTTTATCTTGATTATCCAAGTGTTGGTGTTACAAAAACTCTAATGATGGTTGCTTCATTGGCAGATGGAGAAATGATAGTGTCAAATGTTGCCCAGGTTAGTAATATCAACTTTTTTATTTTATATTGGATCTAGTACACAAATGCAGCTTGAATGAATTTTGAAAGCTTACATAGAATTGATCAACTTATAATCATAGAAAAGCAGCACCAAAATGCCAGAAAAAATTATCCGTACCCTTCAAGAAGTCAACCATTAGACAACACTTAAATTAACTATTGAAATAGCAACCTTTAGCACTTCTTACTTCTAACCCAAGGACAGATGCTAGATATCTTAGCACCAACTAATCATAGAGACAAACACTTGATAGAATTCAAGGAAGATGCATTATAACACTGAAATGAGTAGCTCAACTAGATCAAATTTATACCCTTTCTAGTGAATCCCAGCCATGTCCAAGATAGATGCAAAGAAGCAATATCAAATTGCAATATTTATGGTCACATCCCACTGAAAATTAAGAAAGGAATCATCCATTTGAACCATCCATATAAGCAATCAAAAGTAAACATCAGCATAACTACCATCCAAAATAATAGGAGTAAAGCCAAATCACCAATTACCACATCAATCATTTTTCCTTTTTCCCTTTTTTCCTTCTCATTGATCAAAAAAACTTTCAACTTTCTTCTTTAGAGATTGGTACCTAAATCCACACATTCTTAAAGCTATTAGTTTGGATAGTGCCTCACAGGTGCAACAAGTTAAAGAGAATAAACACCTTTACCATATATTGTCAGAAGAGTTCTCATCAGAACATGCATCATCAAGCATTGAAATAGCAACACCACATTCTTCACTTGTTTTGTAGCAACAATTGGGAAATGAGAACTTGGCTCTAATACAATAGGCATATGACCACCTAGCATTGCATCAACATTCATCTAACGACCAAGAGAGAGACCATTTGGCTCAGCATCTAAATTTGCAAGAACCTTGTCAGTGAGAAAATAATTTCAATAATCATTTGTGTTAGCTTAGCTACTTAACATTATCTTGGAGGGCTAAATGCACGTCTGACCCCATCTCCAAGCTTTTAGACTCTAGAATTGGAGCCCCATCTGGATAGAACTTCTTACCATCATCTTTACCTTTATGAACATGCATTATCACATTATTCACAACAACAAATAATGTGGCATCTAGATAGACTTAGAAGAGTTATCTCCTACAACCAATTTATTAAGCAACAAAACTATTTGAAAAAATGACTTTTTAGGTGGATAATTAGACCAAATTCTTGTCTCTTAGCCCAAACATTCCTAGAATCATGAAGACCTCACAAGAGGCTCAATTAATTGCACCAATCAGTAGAGGGCAATCAAGCACACATGTAATCAAGAGTAACTTTAAAGAGTTTCTTACCACCAACCCATTTAATATTCTTCTACAAGCCAAAATTGCAATGTATTCTTGTACAACAATATTTGATTAGTTAACACAATTGCACACATGCCTAGATAAGTCCCCAACCTTATTTTTACAAAGAGTTTGAGTTTGTTTGAAAGTTTGTGTTTTTTTGGGTATTGAGGATGTATTCTCACAATTTGATGGCCCAATTGATATAGGTTCCCCTCTGATGATTTCATGGTCAAGCCTTCATAAGAAATATCAAAATGAGTTCTATCTCTTTCTTATCAAATTTTATATTTGATATCAATGTTCCTTCCCACAAAATTACCACTTGTGTTGGGGATGCTACTGCATTGCTTGCTATATGGCACATGTCATACATATTGATAGCAAAATTTTTGAAATCTAGTTTACTTTTCATGGGGTACTCAGATATGTTATTTTTTAGATTCTACCTAATATTTTAGTTCTTCTCAATTTGTATACTGGCTATGTTCCTACCCATGAATCTTGTCTCAGGGCAATTAAGCTTTTAGAGTATATGGTGACTAGATGCATATGGCATATTGAAAAATTGATTCATGACCACTATCATTTGATACCTATCTTGTTGGTATTTTGTTTGTGAAAGAGATATACAATGTTGTAATAGTCATTATTTTTACTCCAAAATCAAGTTATGGATGTCATATTAGGTTTTTTTGGAGGGAGGCTTGGGGTTGGACTTAGTTAACTACCTTGCCATGATTATTGGTCCTTTTTATATGTAATTTGAACATCACTACTTATGGCCACTAATGTTGCCTTGATGTGGGAAACAATGAAAATCAAAGCTATGTCTATGTTTAAGGAGTCAAAATTGAGAATGTAAAGAGTTTGTGAAGAAAAAAATGTCTAATTACTAAGGGAAAATTTAGGTTCTCATCAAATAATATAATTTCCCCAATTTTGATTTGTAAAGGATCTTGATTGCATTTCCTCAAGTCTCAAAAAAGCAAATTGTTAGTTGGAGAAAATCTATTTAGTCATCCATCTTATCTTTCTGGACCAATTCTCTCAGTAATAAATTGTAGTGCCATTTAAAGATTTATGAGTTTATCATAGAGGCTTCAAAGTTGTTTCAATTAAATATGCAATTTTTCTTTAGTGTCGATTGAATCTAGGAAATTATATTTTTATGTTCTTGCTGCATATGGTGTAGAGCTTGTTGACATGTTATATGTCTCTTCTTTAGTTTCTATTTCTAACACTTCATTTTCAATATTTATGAAATTATATTTCTATTCCTATTTTGTATAAATTTTTTCCTCATATGTGAAGCATCTTTGACATGTCTTGGACAAAAACATGTACTTTGCTTTGGTGTATTGAAGAATTCAGATTCTTTGGTAGCTAATTGAGATTGAACTTCTCTTAATGCAGGTGCACTATGAGAGAATAGGTAAAGATGGCCTTCTGAGCCACTAAAATAAAGAAATCTGATTTCAAGTCTAGGGATGTTGATCAAGATCTTTGTTGCCTTGTAAAAGGTTCAGTTGAGTCATTGAAGGACATAGTTGTAAGTTTAGAGTCTGCTGCTAGAGCTTTGGGGGCCCTCCTCTCTTACATAGATTTGCTTGTAGATGACAACAATTATGGAAAGTTTACCATTCAGAATTATCACATAGACAAATTTATGTGGCTGGATGCTGCAACTTTATGAGCATTGAATTTTCTTGAAAGTAAAACAGATGTGAATGAGAACTTTAGTTTATTTGGATCGATGAACAATACATATACTATTGGCATGGGGAAGAGACTATTAAATAGGTGGCTCAAGAAACCTCTCTTAAATGTAGAAGAGATCAAGTGTAGACTGGATATGGTGCAGGCATTTGTTGAGGATGCAACATTATGCCAAGATTGAAGACTTCATCTAAAAAGAATTGTAGATATTGATCGACTTGTGTAGAAATTGGAGAAGGGTAGGGCCATTTTGCTTCCTCCAAGAATTATACTATGCCGATAGGTTTATCTATTTTTTCCACTTAACAAATGAATAATTGCTTATGCCTCCAATCAAGAATATACCAGCCTCAGCAAATAGGATCTCATAGGGTTGACTTCAAGTTTATTAATAACTTCACAACCATAGAGGAAAATTGACATGACCAAGAAACCAAAATGACAATCCCACAATTTGGCTTTCCTACACCTACTCTAAAGAAGGCAAATGACACTACAGTCTTTTAGTCCTAAATGTAACTAAGCCTATTGTGGAAATTAATTCCTAGGTTCTTGTATTCTACCACTATCTCCAAATAAGCAAACAAATTGTTCAGATGATATTATCCTTGGATAATTTTTTGGAACTTTATAATGGTTAGAAGAGGTATGTGTCTTGTAATTAAAAAGTGCTTGATTGCAGAAGGGTGCTTAGCTACCTTTTGTCCACTAGTCCAACAGGCTAGTAGTTTATTTTCTATTTTTCCTCTTGCTTGGCTTAAGGAGGCCTTAAATGCTTAATGTGTAACATCACATGACATACCCTATTTTACTAATAGCTTTTGGTCTTGTATGCAAATTGATCCATATTTCTCTCTTTCATTCATCATTCATCATTCATCATTCATCTTAGAATATTTTGAACAAGGGATTATTTTTAAGTCTAATTCTTTTCTATATTTTTTTGATCTAACTATTTCTAGTAAGTTTATAACTTTAATAGATTGCAGAGATTATGATTTTTTCCTTTTGGTTTTAAGCAAGTTTATCTTTTCTCTATATTCTCACAAAATTGGATGTGTGCTTTAGGTGGTGACCAAAGATGTCAAATCAGTTCAATTTACCTTTTATATAGATGAAGAGGTGTGATCTTCAAGTGTAAAGCATATTACATTTCCTATTTTATTTGATAACATGAACAGGTCTACACCTGAGGGATTGTATGATCTAGCAGTTGCTCCTCTTCATAGTACGATTAGTGAGTAACAAAGAGTTTGAGACACTGAGTTAAAAATTGTTGAATGTTCATGGTAATGGAGGTTCTATGTTTGCAAGTACAACTCCTTAAAGTACAAAAAATAAGATAGAATTGTTTTGAATATCTCAACTCTTAGTTGCAAACATTTTACTTCAAAGTCAAATTACTCTTATTATAAGTCTTTACCAATATAAAATTGATAACTAGAAATGAATAATCTATGCCTGTAAAAATGGTCCCTATTTGATGAAAAGGCTTTAATGTTTCATATTTTAATTTGTTTTTGACTATCAAGCCCAAAATGCTAGCATTACCACACAAGAACAAATCCATCATTTTGGAACAACTTTGGTTGAAATGGAGAGCACAATTCTTTACTAGCCACAATATCACCTAAAAATTGCTAGGAAAGAAAAGTTTGTTTTTGTGAATTTGCTTTTGCATTTGGAAATCAGATAGCCAACTATTGCCTAGTCAACCATGGTAGGCATGGAGCTTTTTTGTGAACTGTTGGGTTCCCTAGCTATTCAAAAATTATCTTGTTTAACTTTTTATTTTGTTTTTTATCTTGTCTACTAAGAAATTTGATTTTGGGTAAGTTATCAATGCTTTAGAAAATCTATTTATCGTCAAATTTATTTACCCTTGTTTTCCCTCTGTTTCAAAGCATCTATATCATATGTAAATTGATTTTTTGTTAATTAAAACTGGTTTTTGGATAACAAACAACCCACTAAAAATAGAAAACCTAGATTGATATACATAATACTGTAAAATATCTCAGAACTATTGTTGGTTTAGATGACGAGCATCCTTTAATTTTTGGAAGTTTTTGTCTTAGGATTTTCATTTCTAAAATGTTCAGCATATAGGAGATGAGATTACCTAATAGTTTTTTTGCAAGAAGGAAAAATAAATTTAGTTTAATCTATAGCATTCTTTTTGCAATAGAGATTTGAACTTAACTCTTCAATGTCACAAAACAACTCTGAACATAGTTTGAGTAAACTATAAATGATTGAGGTGAGCAGTCCTAGTGGGGATAAATCTCGATAAACGTAGGAAAAAATCACTTGTAGTTGAAACTTAACAAATGTGCTTTGTAAAGATATCTTTTTGTGATGCTATTTTTGGGTATCCTATTGTCACTAGGAATTTTAACACTCTAATAAAGGAGAAGAAATGAGATAGTATATTCTTAGAAGACCAATTTTTCTAGGAGTGCCTTCAAATTGTCTTATTGTCATATTGTCAGAAAACTAGATGTACCTAAGGATGTTATTATTTATCTAAGTTAGGCTTAGAAATTAATTTAATTTTTGTTATAAAGAGAATATGAATTTTTCCTCCTTGATCATAAACTATATAACAAGGGGACATGAAGATTCCAAACATGTGAGTGGTTAAGGCTCTTGGTATTATAGAATGATGCATTTCATTTCTCAGTTTTGTCTCTGAAGAACAAAACAAGAGGATTGAAATGGTGGCGAATATGGTATATATGTGAGTATATGGAAGCACATCTTTGCTGTAGTCCATTGAAAAATGCCAAATCTCTCATGATTGATGCATAAGGTTTGCACTAGACACATGTTGGGAACAAGGCTTAACTATGATAATTTCCCTCCCAAATGGTTTGAAATGAAGATGCTAAGGAATGCAAAGGAGGACCAATCCTACTCAAGAGGAGGGCACCCCATCAAGATAACTCATTTGAACTATCTAGTATTTGAGAGTAAGCACTAAGTTCACTTGAAAATCTTTAAATTTAGTATCTGTAGTTTCATGTATTGTGCTAGTATACAATATTAGAGGAAATGAAAGGAAATATTTTAGTGTCTTATAATGTCCTATGGAACAAACATGCCAATAAGATGCATTATGCTAGGTTGCTCACAGGCTACAGAAATTTATAAATGAGCAAGATCTGTTATGCAGAAAGCTAGATGAACTCAACAAGTTGCACTATCCTAGGTGCTTCACAAACCATCATTAGGGAGCATAAAAATGTTGGATCACAAACTAGAAAACCATATTATGGTAGGTGATTAGGGTAATCATCCATTGGCCAACAAGTTGCATTATGCCAAGTGATTTATAGACTACCATTACTTAGGGAGCATATAAATGTGATGGATCGCAAACTAGAAAGCTGCATTATGCTACTTGATGAAGCTAAGCTAGTGATGATAGCATCTTACTACTATATTAGCTATACCACCATTGAACTCTTCAGCTCAAAAGCTATATGAAATAATGTGGGGGGAGAAATAGAAAGAAGACTGGATGAGGCCATGTGGGAGAAACCAATCTTGAAGCACTTGAGATGGTTCACAATACTCCTGATCTGCTTCCATCAATGCATGTCATTTATAATATGTACTTCTTTGAATATTGTCTCCCACTGGGGTAGTGTCTACAACTTTATGCACTTTTTTATTGGTTTGACCCTATGAGAGTGACCTGTTTTTGCTGCCCACCTAATGGTATTATATTAGATCTTGTAGTAGGAGGCAAAAAAACATTTATCCCACCTTCTGAACTATGGTGCACTTCATTTTGAAACATTCTAGACATGCCTGCATTCAATGCTCATGAGAGAGAATTCCCACTTGAGAAATTCCATCAACTATCATTTAGTGTTAACCTTTGAGGCTGCCATGGCTACTGCATTCCATCAAAGTGCATGCTACTACTAGAAAAAGTTTCTTTATGCTTCATTCCTAACCCCCATCTAACTTCTACCTTCTCTAACCAAAGTCAAGTTGAATAGAATATTGTCAAAATAGAAAGATTTTGTTTGAAGAAAATATTTATAATGATTAGTCTACATTTAATCTATAGGTTGGAGATCTTAAAGGAGTATTTGGACTTTTAATTGTCTAGATACATGTGTTACGTACAAAATTTGGTGTCTTGGACATGTCATATGGAGGTGGAATAGGCAAGTTCTTTAACTTAGGAACCATGCTGTGGGTGGAATTTGCTTAATGCATGGTGATATTCTTTCTTTTAATATTTTATAAATGCATCATTAGTTATATATTTCTTGTTGTGAGAGAAATTTGTTATGTTGGTAAGAGTTGATATTTTGGCATCTACAATCGTGGCTCTTCTATATATTTCTTTACTCGACTAATGTGAATTTTTTATATTATGCAGCGAACACAATACTTATATATCATCATGGGAAGCTACTTGCACTTTCAGAGGTAGATAAGCCATGTAATAATTTCTCTTTCTTCTCTCTGTCATTACAGTATTTCTAATTGGTTAAGCTAGGAAATAGAACCTATTCAATCTAGTGATCCTCTGAATATAATAAAAGTGATTGAATAAAATTTTAATACCTAGTGCTATGTCTTATTACCATATAACAACACATAAAACACACAATGGTGAAATATTCAAAATTTGAAAGTATATATGGATATAGCTTGAAATCTATTTTTAATTCCTTAATCTCCACAACTGATGCCATTCATAGCTGCACAAAAATTTACAACACTATGTGACAATTTTTCTATTTTGTTCCTATCTTTATACTAATTTAACTAAAAATCAAATATTCTAGGAAACCAAATATACTTAAAAACATCTTTATCACTTATAAGGATGAGATTGAAGATTAGGCCAACTGACTAGTGAAAAATTATAGGTAAGACTTATTTGGCTAAATAAAAGATTTCACTTAATCACTATAGTGACATACAAGATAGATTAAATCAAAGCACTTCAAACTTGAACACATTCACATTGAACCTGTGCATAGGTTCCTATCTGACCTAAGACTTTAACAGTGAAGTATCAATAAACTATTAACATGAATGAAATTCTTCATCAATAGCTTATCTATTAGCATATTTTCTACCCTGTTGATTTTTTCTCTTTTTCTCATTTCGCAATAGTATACGATAGATAAGGAACTATTTAGTGTTTTAGGGAAGGAAAGGTAATCCTATATTGAACTTATTTCTTATTTTCTCCTTTGCAGATGCTCTTTGAGTCTTTGAAGATGGAGATTTTTAGACTCTTGGATTGATGGATTATGATGAGAAATTAACTCATTCATTCATTGCACACCCAAAGATTGATCCAAATATAGGTAGCAGAACAAGTTTTTTTTTGATAGTTAAAACTTAATGTAGTTAAGAATGTTCAAGTAAGCTATAGGCTATTTTAGAAAAAAGAAGAAGAATCAAATAATTGTAATGCATAGCCAAAGTTTGATCTGATCACAATAGCAGAACATGTTCAAATTTTATAGTTAATGTAATTACTCATAAAGGATGTTTGCGAATGCTATAGACTACTTTAAAATATAGATTTATGTGCTTGATCACATTTTCCATTATGTACAGGAAAAATGCTTACATTTGGCTACCAACATACTCCTCCCTATGCTACTTATCAAGTTTTCATGAAGGAGGGAATAATGCTTGATCCAGTTCCCATAATGCTTTCAAAGCCTGTCATGATGCTTGAATTTGCAATAACTAATAACTATGCAATTTTCATCGATCTTCCTCTCTATTTTTCCCCAAAGGTATTTTTATTTCAGAGTAGTCTTATATCATTTCCTTGCTATTTGAAGAGTATGGAGAAGTTATTGGAAACTATCTAAACTCAAATAATACAGCTATATGAATAATGTATTTAAAGCCATAGAACTTTAGATCCTTTTTGTTCATCATAAAGAAAATATAGGATAGAGGTTGTTTATACATCTCTCCAGAATAAATTAGATTGCTCAATTTTACTTGTTGCTATCTCAGGATACGATGAAGGATGGTAAATTCATTATTTCTTATGATACTATAGTGAAAGCACATTTTGGTATATTGCCTCAATATGTCAAAAATGATCTTTAGATGATATGGTTTGAGCTACCAAACTACTACATCTTTCATAATGGTAATGTTAAGACACAAGCATAATATTTTAGTATTGTCTTGATAACTTATAGACCATTTTCCCCTAAGTTTCCTTCAAGACTCATTTTTCCTCACATTTTTTAATGTTATATTTAATAAACTTACATTTTTCTCTTTTACAACTAGTAGTGGATAAGTTCGTACTACTATTGTTAGTTTCATGATTATCTTATTACTGGTCAATCACTCTCAAAAAAAGCTGAGATATCTCTGATTTTGTCTCTATTTCTGGTTGATCTTATTACCTTGGATACAAGGTTGATTGGGAAATATCTAATTCTACTTTATGTTAGAAAATGCATGTAGAAAATAGTGTTATGTGTATGGTACTACACTAGATTCAGTAGCTAAGGTCAAGGGAGTCATAAAGTTTGATCTTCAAGTAGAACCTAAGGTAGGAAAGTTTTAGATTAAAGTTCAAGGCAATGTGTTAGGGGTTTTTGACTTTGGACCTAGAAGATTTGGTTCTGAGCCAATATTTATACCCAAGGATTCTAGGTTATATCTGGAGGAGGATGATGGTTACTTGATCTATTTTGTTCATGATGACAACACTAGGTATGGTTCTAGCTTACACTCAATTTTTTTGAGTCCCGAGTTGTCTTATATTTTTCTCTAGAGATGATAAGAAGAAATTAATATTTATGTGAAGGCTATTGTCTCTCAAAAACATGATGAATAGGTTGTCTAATACATGCCACTATTTCGAGAGATATAGTCTTTAACAAAATGGCTCAGAATAATAACAATACCATAGCCAATACTGAAACTAGGATCAGGATAAATTATAGTATTTACTATTAATCACTATATTAGTAGGTGACATGTTAGGAAAAAATTGATTATGTTAGAGAAATCAATAGTTATGAGATGATCAATCAAGAGGAAACAGTTCAGAAGTTAGAGTGACACAATTTTCAAATGATCATATGAAATGAAATGGGCGTGCGAGTAGAAAGAAACTAGAAAAACATTGTGTATAGATGAAGGCATGAAATGGATGGTTTTGGAGCACTCAGCACAGACACTCATCATTCAGTACATGTTATCATTCAAGATCAAATGGGTGTGTGGGATTATACGCACAGTGAACAATAAAGGAGGGAATTGAACCCTTCCTATGTGAGCAGTTCAATTCCCTCCTTTATTGTTCACTATGTGTATAATCCCACACACCCATTTGATCTCGAATGATGATATGTACTAAATGCTAATTGTCTATACTGAGTGCTCTAAAACCATTCATTTCATGCTTTCATCTACACACAATGTCTTTCTAGTTTCTTTCTACTTGCATGCCCATTTCATTTCATATGATCATCTGAAAATTGTGTCACTCTAACCTCTCAACTATGTCCTCTTGATTGATCATCTCATAACTGCTAATTTATCTAAAAAAAATTTGACCAAGCATTGGTCAACATTTTGACCAATGCATGAGGGTTTTCTACCAAGCATTGGTCAAAATTTTGACCAATGCTGTGCAAATTTTCACAAGAATTGGTCAAAATTTTGACCAATGCTCTACACAACATTGGTCAAAATTTTAACCAATGATGGAAAAAAACTAATAGGTGTTGGTCAAAATTTTGACCAACATCTAGGTGCAAATTGCACCATGGCAACACATAGTTTTTGACCAACCCATTGATTGAAATTTCAACCAAATTTTGACCAACCAAGTTTTGGTCAAAATTTCAATGAAATTCTTTTTGACAAATGGGTTGGTCGAATTGGTTGAAGTTTGGTTGAAAACTAGGTCAAAATTTCAACCAATAAAGGTCAAAAAATGAGCCCAAATGTACTAGTGACCTTCTTCTTTGTATCCAAGTCCTACTTTGCCCTTTTGCCAATAAAGATTCTGCTCATTTTGCTGATTCAATTGATCCATGTCTATTTGGGATTTTATTATTCTTTCATTGAGTTGCTTCTCAGAGTTTAGATCAACTTTCAACCTTTCATTGATTTGCCTTTCAGTGTTTAAATCATTCCTTAATCTTTCATTTTCAGATCTTAGAATCAAGATTTCTTCATTTGCATTGGAGATTTGATCTATAAGATCTTCATGTTGAGGGGATTGATTTTGAATTTCATTTCTCCTTCTATCCAAGTCTTCTTTGGCCTTATTTCTTTGTTCTAAGATTTCGCACAATGGCATTGACTGAATTTCTTGTTCTTTTTTCAATTTTCTTACCTTTTCTTGTAGGGAGCCATTCTTTTCAAGGAGTTCTTTGATTGCATCATTTGCTTCATCTGAACTTCTTGCAGGGAAAAAGTCTAAAGTCTTCAACATACTAGTGGTCATTCATCTATTTTGCAAGTTCCTTCATTTTAGGGATTGGGAAAGATGTTCTTTCACCTTCTTGAGTTGAGCTATGGTCATCTTTAGATCTAGCTTCTCATTGTCAATAGCTTTGTCAAGTTTGAATATCTCCATTGTCCTTGATCTTTGCTCAAGTTGTCAAGCTTTATCCTGAGAACCACAAAGCTCTAATACAAATTGTTGAAAATAATCAAGACTATCTAAGTTACTAAGAGGGGAATGGTGAATCAGTAACCTCAAAACTTTTGACAAATTTAGGACTTAATAACATAATTCATTCACCATTAATTGATCTAATATACTGCATGCATGAGAAACTGAAAGATAAAAATTCATGGCACATGAACACAATATTTGGTGACCCAGAAAGCTTCCAAATAGAAAGTAAAACTAGGGTGGGGATGATACCCACAAAAGCTTGATATTACAGTATAAAGTTGGCCTGTTAAAGCTTCCAATGATCACTTTTAATGATCTGCTCTATTAGGAGTAATTAGGATTGCTAAGTCCACCTTGTTAGAGGTTTTACAAACATACAATGAAGTATGCACTCAGTAAAGAGATTTAAAGAAAAGACTATTAAGTCTACCCTATTAAAGGAAATAGTAGATCTGACTTACAACTAAATTTTTGATTAAGATCCTTGAAATGCTAATCACCTCTTTGTGATAGATGTAACTTGATTGCTCCTAATTTGGCCTTGCTATACTTTATTCTATTGTTGATTCAAATTCACATGTTGATCATCATATTCGCTTTCAATCTTCTCAAAAAATTAATTCATCATCATATTTGGGTATGATATAATACATTACATATATATGATCCCAATTCTTATAATTACAAGGTTAGCTAAAACACAAGATAACACAAATATTACTGAGTCAGCCCAATTGTACAAACTCAAGTTATGAAAGCTGACTAGGTGAACTTCTGATACTCAGTGTGCATTACATTACTCAGCATCGTCATGCATTCGGTAGAAGTAGAGGCTCAATCCATACTAATCACTCAACAAAGCTTCAAAATTGGTATACACTAGAGACTCAATGGATATAGTGTCACTCGATAGAAACTGAATTCCATGTTTACCATGTCTACACTCAATAAACACTAACTTCTTATCACTTAGTTAATACTTACTTCACATCACAAGAACTTATGACTCGGTAGACACTATGAAGCTTGGTAACCACTAACTATTCGGTCTAAACTATTGGACTTCACACTACCTAAATTCACTCAGTAACCACTAGAATGCTTGGTATGAACTATGAAACTTGGTAATCACTAGAATGCTCAAAAAATACTAGAGAGCTTGGTAGCCGTACAAAATCTGAATAAGTGTTGTCACTAATAAAAAACATGACTTAATGCCAATAGTATTTAAGATTGTTAGAGGATGATTAGATGAAATTTGGCTGATAGATTAGATTTGATACACCTTTAGAGTCATGGAAATCATAAACCCTAACTAAAAGAACCCTGACTCTAACATGAAATGATGCCCTTAATACAAAGCTAGGTAGATGGATAACTAGGTGATAAGTGTATTCTCTTTTTGTATTTACTAGGCATGGGAAATGCTAAAAGTAATCTATAGATGATAGAAATTTGATACACCATTAAAGAGTCAATTTCCTTTCTTCTATCAATACATCTAGTCAAATGTATCAGTAGCTTAATTATATTCAACATTCATTCTATAGTTTTCCTATAATTTTTTTCATTGAAAATCCTTTTGCTTTTTATCTTGGACAAGTGAACACCTTATCATGGTCAACTCAAGGCTCTACGATCATACAATCATCAACTTATCGTAACATCGAGGCTCCCTTGAAGTTTCTTTACCATCCTATGATTTTTGTGATGCTATGATAATTCCTTTATCTTCATGCCTTCAAAAGACTTTTGTGGCTACACTTACAATCTTATGATGACCACATATCATAAGATCATGACCCTTCTTACCATCACCTATGACCATGTGCCTCTACAATATTATGATAGTTGTGTATCATAACATTGGCCACCATGGTAATTGACTCCATGATCTTATGCTGGATCATAAGATCATAGCACATAACATAGTTTTATTATCACAATTCTGACATTTTACCTTTCATGATCTAAAGAAATGGGTCCTACCAAACTGACCATGTCAAAGACTTCAGCCAATGAAATACCTGCCATATGCTAGCTTACTCTAACTCATCACCCTATCACATTGTGGCCCATACAACACAACTTGACCCATGAGTCAACATGTCATAACATCGTTTCCCCACACTACCTAAAGTTTTAGAAATGCAAGAATATGGGAAAATGATAGTCGTAGATCTTACAACATTCAATAAGCCATTTCAACACCCAAAGCTACACACCTAGCATAATGCTATGACACCAGTAGCCTGCGCATCCATTGGGCAATAGAGCCATAGAAATCATGAAGATCCACCTTGTAAAAACCCTAAAATCATAGAAAACATGCCCAAGAACCTCAAAATTGTGTCTCCACAACTAAAACATGGTACCAAAATCCTTCGCCTACAAAAAACACATTTGCTCATGCACTTCTTGGAAAAGAGGAAACCACAAGAAGGAAACTAACCTAACTATGTATAGGAAACAATCATTTTATCTAAGAAATAGGGTTTGAGATATATCCCATTAATTGGAATGGGAAAATTTTTACTATTGGTCATGCTTAACTGGAAAGCATTGGCCTACGTGCAACTAACAATCACATAGCGACCACTCCATAATATATAAAATTTTGACTACCTCCCTAGATTTTCCTTCTCTACATCCCATTTAAGAACAAGATCCCCTTCCTTGAAAACCCTAGCTTTGGATTTTTTGTCAAAAGACCTTTTCATCTGTGCCTAATGTGTCTCTAAGGTTTGCATAGCTTTTTGTCTCTCTTCCTCTAATTCAATTAGTTTTTCCAATTTTATTTTCATGGGGTCATACTCTTCTAGCTCCAATTGATGAGCTAAATCAAGAGAGGGGAACTCCAATGAGATAGGAAGCTTGGATTCTTTTCCATATACTAGCATGTATGGAGAGTTCCCAATGGCCCTCTTAGGTGTAATTCTGTTAGCCCAAAGGGTTGTCTTTAACTATGTATGCCAACACCTTTGGTTATCTTCAATTTTCCTCTTCATGATTCTGATGAGGTTCTTATTAGATGACTCAACCAATCTATTTCCCTAATGATAGTAGCTCAAGAATGTGCTTAAGTAGATATTATGGTCAACCACCCATGCACAAATCTAACCTCCTACAAAATATTTTGCATTATCTATAATAATAGTTGAATCAACACCAAATCTAGTTATAATTCTTTTAAGGAAATCAACTATAGAAGCCTCTGTTGCATCCTTTAGAGCCACTACTTCTATCCATCTAGTGAAATAATTTGTGACTACTAGGATCCACTTACGACCAACACTAGAGGGTGGGTTTATTGGACAAATAAACTTGACACCCCATTGAGTGAAATATTGATCAATCTAAATGGGATGGAGAGGAGGGGTAGCATTTCTTTTCTTCCTAGAAAAGAAAGCACATTTCTCACATTTCTTCACCCATTTATAATAGTCATTAAATAACGTTGATCAATAATAGCCAGCTCTCATTATCTTCATGGCAATAACTCTAGTTGAGAAATGGCCATCGTTAGAGCCATCATGAAAATCTTTTGATAACTTGTTGACCTAATTGGTCTAAATCCATCTTAATAAGACTCCATCAGAATCTTTCTTGAATAATATTCCATCCACTAAGACATAGGGAATATATTGTAACCTAAATTATCTCCTCTTTGTTCTATTTAAGTCTTAAGGGTATGTTCATTCTAGCAAGAAGGCTATTATGTCCTATGACTAATTAGATTGATCCTCATTACATACTATTTGTTCGCCTTGAATCAAAAGGATAGACTCCTCACATATCTCAAAACATGAAGACATCTACTTGCAAATTCCTTTACCTCTTATCAGCTTGGTGATCTTGATATCAATTTCATACTCCATGACCTTAGTAATCCATCTAGCCCTTTCTTCATTAATATCTTTGTTCTAGAGGAAGTCCTTCACACTTGCATGTGGAACTAAAAGTTTGATTTTCTTATGAGATAATAGATGCCTAAATTTTTTGAGAGCTCTTACAAAAAATAGGACCTACTTCTCTATATAACTATATTTATCTTCGTAATCATTGAGCCCTTCACTAAAAAAAAATAGATGGACTATTCCAAGTTTTCATCATTTAGTTGTGTCAAAATCATTGATATGCTTAATTCTCCTCCAAAGGAGTAAAGGATGAAATCTATGTCAAACCTAGGGTTAACAAGAGTAGGGGATGAGGCAATTGATTTCTTGATTTCTTCAAAACTAGTTTTTCTTTGCTTAGTCTAGGTGAAGATTAAATTATTTTTTAACATGGCTATGAGGAATTTGACCATAGTAGCAAGGTTTGGAATGAATCTCCTTACAAAATTAATCCTACTAAGGAAACTTTGCAACCCTTTCTTATGAGTAGGAAGTGGGAGAGCAATAATTTCTTTTACCCTCTCTAGATCTATCCTCAATCCATCTCTTGATACAATATGTCCTAGGAGCTTTCCCTTCTTAGTGGCAAACACACACTTCTTGGGATTTAGGGAAACACCATATTCTCTTCATTTAAAAAATATATGCCTCAAATGATCAAAGTGATCTCTTGCATATTTGGAGAAGATAGTTACATCATCAAGGTATACTAACATGAAATTCTCCATTACACCTTTGAAAGCTATCTCCATTGCCTTCTAAAATGTGGCACCTACATTGGTTAGTCCTAATGGCATCTTACAATAGGCATAGATACCCCATTTAGCAACAAAGATTGTCTTATGTCAATTTAATTTCTAAACAAGTACCTAATTATAGCTTGAAAAACCATCCAAGAAAGAAAATCTTTCTGAACCACTAACCTTGGATAGAATTTGTTCCATAGAAGGAAGAGGGTGATGGTCTTTAAGAGAAGCCCTATTAAGGTCTCTAAAGTCTACACATAGTCTTATCTTTCTATTTTTCTTCCTAATAGGAACAACATTAGCTACCCATGAGGAATGCTTAGTAGGAAAAATGATGTTAGCCTCTATGAATTTTGACAGCTCTTTTTTCATTAATGGCTCAATCCTGGGATTAACTGCCCTTTTTCTTTGTCTAATTGGCTTGGCATCTTGGTTCAAATCTATAGTATTCTAAAATAAGTTTGGGTCAAAACCCTTTAGGTCTTCATATGTCCATGTAATGAAATCATTAAATTCTTGACATAACTTAATGAAAACTTCTTGTTTAGCTTCAGTACATACCTTTCCTAAATTGAGAGTTATTACATTAGTGACAGCGGTGGGTGTGTAGTCATCTTTACTTGTAGTCAGATTTGAAACCTTGCTTCTTACTTGATCATTAGAATTGAAAATCCCCTCTAAGGTGATGAGGCCCTTGGGTAATTTTTTAGAATTCAAATTCATAATCTGGTCCCCATATTGATTTTGGAGTTTGGATTGATTTTTTTGCAAAGGATTCTGCTTCATTTTGCAAATAATTTATAATTTGTGCATCAAAATCAAACACTTTCCAATTTGTGCAATTCTTAGGAACAATGGGTCTTACAAAAATCCTAATTTGTCACTCCTCATCAGCAACATGCTCTAGTATGTCATAGTGGGCACCAATGGATGCAAGCCTGTCAGCATGTTTATTCTTATTCCTTGGAACACTCTAAATATTGAATGCCTAAAAATCTTAAGGAAGATCCCATTCTCTATTTTTATATGATTTGAGGAGATTTTTCTTCATGATGCTTGGTTCCTTACATGATTTACAATTATCTCACTATCCTCATACACCTTTAAGAGTTTCACACCTCTTTTTCGTGCCAATTGGAGACCTTGGATCAGTGCTTTATATTTTGCTATGCTATTTGTGCAGTTGAATTGGAGCCTATAAGAAAAATAATACTTTTCCAATTCATGAGAGATTAGCATAATGCCAGCCCCTGAACCATTTTTTGTTTCTTGAACCATCAAAGAACAACTCCTAGAATCTATTTGTATCCTCTTTTGTTTTCATGAGATTGGGGATAGAAACACATCCTTCAAATATGCAATAGACCCCAAGACCTATCTCTTCTACTTCTTATATTGGATCAAGCTGATAAACTATGGCCCATGCATCCAAAAGAAAATTAGGGGCCTTTGTTAATGAAGTAGCAGGCTCATGGAATGTGTACACTTCTTCCTCCTCGCTAATTGTGTAATTCATGTTTATAGGACCTAGAGTATAATTCTCTATGTAGTTAAGGGATAAAGGCTCTACCATCATGGAAGATCTTGTCCCATATCTTGTCCTAAAGAAAATACATGACCAATTTGCTACAATATGACCCCCTATCTATGCAATGAAGTCTCTAGAAAGATAGATAGAAAAATAAGGTTCTACCTCTGCTATTGATATATCTTGGGTTATTGTGTAACTAGGACAAGAATGTAATGCCATTTTCACATTTTTTAGGACCCCTACAGTCCTAATAGAGCTACCATTCGATTGAAAGACATCCCTGATAATGGGCTCATATTTGATACCAAGGAGATTAGCCACAATTTTGGGCATTACAAAACTACTAGCCCTTGAATCTATCATACAATCATGGACTATCTTATCTCCTATGATCAAAGAAACATAAAAAGGAGGAGGTCTAAGTTTCTTACTTGTTTCTCCTTCCTTCATTGGTTGTCCAAGTTTGTTACATTTCCCTCCCTAGGTAGTTGATCCTTGGCCTCTTTGTTCTCTAACTCCATCTATAGTAATTCCTTCTGCAATGGTATAAGGGAAACAACATCCCACATGGAGATATTTACATTACTCTTTTTCATTTGATCTACCACACTAAAAGGAGTGTTAACTATCTTTTTTGAATCTTTGGGGATTCCATGGGTTGGTGGTTGAGGTTGAGTAACCTGAGGTTCAACAAGGTCTTTTTTACTCATGTTTTGCCTCTACTAAGGAGTAGCATTAGATTGGGTATTCATTACAAGCACCTAAGGAACAACATTCAAAGTTGAAGCCTGATCAGGTGATAGGGGCATAGCATCTTCAACAACTCTCCTTTTACTTCTAGTATTATGAGCTATAACATCATAATTGGCATGACAATTTTCCTCTAGTTGATGGTTCATAAAAGAACAATCATTTTTCTATTGTGAATAAGAAACATTAGTAGGTTGACTAATATTGTAGGGTTTCACTACTATAGGCCCTTGGGTAGTTAATATGAAATAAGATTCTACCTTCTGGCATATGCAATGAGCATAAGAGTAGTTGCAAGAAGGGCAAAAATCTTGCTCTTGAGAAAAATTATTTTGGGGAACCAAGGCTCTATCTTGATTTGTATTGGTAGTAAAAGCATGACCATTAGGTCTATTTTGATTATAGGGAACATAATTCAAATTATGGTTTGGAGGCCTACTATTCATAGGGGCTTGATACTGCAGTTGAGGAGCCTTATTCACTTGATCCTGTTGTCTCTCCAAAGTCACCACTTTATTTCTCACCTTTTGAATCACAAACTATCCTTCAACTTCTTATATTGAATTTGCAACTTTTTTCCAATATCTTGCATTAATGCCTTCAACTCTCTTAGCTCACTAGATGATGTGGAAACTTGAGGGGCTAGAGTAAGAGGTTGTAATGTGGAGGATGTGGGAATAAGTGCCAATAATAGTTGGTGATTTGGGATATCAGGGAAGAAAGGCATAAGAGGCCTTGTAGCTAACTTTCTTCCTTGTATGAGTATGGTTTCTTCCCTTATTACCATTTCATATGCATCAGGTAAGGTATTTCCTCCCATGGTTTGGTTTGTAGTGGCAATATCACTATTAAAAGCTCTAAGATAATACAAGAAGGCATTACTAGGGGTAGGCTTCATTGAATTAGGTATTTTGTCCCATGTCTTTTGAAATCTATAGTTGAAATCAATCATAGATTCTTGGGGTGATCTTTTTATAGTAGTTAGTTGTTCTAAAAGTGACAAATAGTCACTTTTGTCCTCAAAATGTTTACATAGTCCTACTCCTAACCTATTCCCATCTATTATAGAGCCATGTGATAGACTCCTATACCATTGTAGGTATTTTCCTTTTAAAGATGAAGCCAAGAGTCTAAAGACCACATCATCTTCTATAACACCATGGATATTGCATACATTTGCAACCTCTTGAATGTATTCTAAGGGAGAGATAGAAATTTCACCAGTAAATTCAGGTATACTTTTAAGTCTAGCTATTGGTATGTCATGTCTCTAAGATAATAAAAGAGAACTTCCTCCATTAAAGGTGGAAAAGTATGACCTCTAAGCTGTGCCATACAAGCAAGTGATCTATTGAGATGAGCTGACAACAACCAAGGTTGAGATCTACCAACAAGAGGAGTAAAAATTAATCATCTAGGTGTATGTATTTCCTCTATACTCCTGACTGGTGATAAAGATAATCTAGTCTTCTTCTTTCTAGGATTTGAAAATTAAAGCTCTTGATACTAAAAGTTACCTCTAGAATATGCCTTTGTTTCAAATTTGGGCATGAACCACAACAACTTTGGTCTAGAACCAGATATGAAGGATGTAGAGTCTCCAAGTGCTTTATGGAAAAGGGCCTCTTGAAGGTCTAGAATATTGAGAGAAACACTATGTTCCCAACATCAACTTTAAATTATTCTCTTTTAACACCAAAAGACTTAAAATATTTTGAGAAGAGTCCCACCAGGCATGCCAAAAAATTTTGACACAAAATCTTGCACCCTTGTCTAAGGGAATACTTCTCAAACAACCTTGTGTAACATAGAAATAACCTTGGAGCTATGAGACTTGAACTATGAGGTTGAGTCTCCAGAGATGGCCAACTTCCTTTAGTATTAGGATGCATCTAACTACTCTTGGGGAGGAAAAGGGAGAAGTAATGCATGGAATCAAACCACCTAATCTAATTTACAATGCAATGCACACAAATAGTATGTAGATCTACTTATTTTCCAATCAATGCACTAAAAAACTTAATAGATTTCTCAAAATATATTATTATCTATGGCTTTTCAATCTCTATATCATGATAAGTCAAAGCTAACTCAATCAAAGAAGGAATACAATGGATTAACTTAATCTAATTGGTCAAAAATTATGAACATGATTATATGATTGTTATTACCAATGTTTTCACCCTTGTTTGAATTGTGACCTAAAGGAAACCTTGTGTAATATGGAAATGACCTCCAAGTGTGGGACTTGCACTCTGAGGTTGAATCTCCAGAGAAGGCTAGATTCCTTACAATCAGGATGCACCTAACTACTACTTTGAAGTAAAACAAAGAAGGAGATGCAAAAAAACAAATTTCTGAAAGGGAAAGAGGGTGATGCACCTAATTAAAATGGTTATGACTCGACCCCTATATGCTCGACACATCAATGAAAAGCCAAGTACTCAACTCTTGACTCTATTCTATCTTCTAATAAACCACATGAGGGTTCAGGGTTGATTGATTGCTGAAGGAAAATACCTTTTACACTACAAAAACCATGAATGAATCCAAACTTAACATATAAATCTAAGGAAGCAAAAAAGAAACATTCAAAGGAGGCAAGATACTTGCTTGAACTAATGAATGGCAAGAGAGGGCAAGAAACCAGCTATTTCATTAATGGAAGGCAAGAAATACATTTACAGAGCATAAGGCTACTCCAAGTAGACATTTAATAGAATAGAGAGGAACCTAGAAAACATATTTACAACTTGCCTTTATAGAGTTTAGGCATAACTCATATCTAACTTGAAGTTCAAACCCCACAAGATAGAGTCAAGTTGTCGAGAGTAGCAATAAATAAATATCAGAGTAAAATCTCATCTTGAAATATAGTCTACTGTAGAAGTGATAGGAAAGAACCATAAGCAAAGCATCTAGCTATATGAGATCAAATCCAAAAGATTTGATCATTACATGTAACAAAGAGGCATGTAGATGCATTAACACCATGGAACAAGCCCCAAAATGCCAAGTTTTCTTAAAGAAATGACCCTTGTAATGTGTCATGGCCACTACAAATGAATTCACACTACTGTCAAAGAAAAACATGGGATGGGATAACATGCACATTAACCCACCATGAAAATACAGAGCTGACCCATGTGGAATCAATTTGATCTTCACAGAAAAGATGTGAGCCATTGATGTAGATTTTCATTTGATTATGGATGGACAAGATGCTGTAGAAATGTCCTCAACAAGTGATTAAAACCCAATCATAGATGCATATTTTCCTTTATAACCATAGATGGCTAAGATGCACTCAATATACCCACAAGATGTTCCAAGATCTAACGGCCATCATATCCTTGCAAGAGTAAAAGGAAGCAATGTGACAATATGACCACCATTCGATTGAAGGCAACCCAACATAAGAAGAATCTACCATGTGGCATGCAACAGTTGGTCGGCACATTAAAATGGTTCATGCAGAATGTTAACCTAGTGCAAAAACACGCGTTAACCCAAAACTCAGCACATGAAGGAAAAGTGAACCAACTCAAAAAGTGGTCATTATGTCGCATGAAAAAACTACCTTGCAACTTTGCATAGAGACATAGCGACCATGGTTAATCCACTATTAACCCCAAGAAAAATGTGTGTTAACCTACAACTCAGCACATGAAGGAAAAGGGAACTAGCTTGGCACATGAAGAAACTGCATTAACATGAGATGTTAACCTATGAATCCACACATGAAGGAATTGTGCTAGCTTGGCATATGAAGAAACCTAAGTTAACATGAGATGTTAACCTAATTGAGAAGCATTTTAACCCACATCAAAAGAATCCAACCCATTGAGGATCTCTCTAATTGGTTATTAGTGATGAGTTGAATGGGGGGAAAAATTGGTCAACATTCTTGGCAACTCAGAGGGTATGCTTGCCTACTAACCATAGACCATTGGCCTTAAGAAATCCATTGGGCATAGAGTCACTACTAAGAATTGACATGTTATCCCACCTATAACTTCACAAAATTTTGCAACCACCAACAAAAACAAAACTGTGGAGAGCTCTGGAAAGCTTAGAAAAAACTCTAGAAAAAGGAGCAAATGCGCTTGTGCACTTTTTGGAAAGAATAAAACTCCTACTCTACTATGTACAAGTATTTACAATGTAAAAATTAAACAAAGCCATTGACTAGCTTGTTGAAATAGCTTCTTTTCCTTACAAGTTTATTTTTCCTTTCATGTGTGTGGGAAGCTGAAAATAGTAGCAAGCACAATGAACCTACTATTGGTTTGATTTTTCACAATGCAAAAATTATGGAAAAATTTAGTGAAAAATCATTTGAATCTTAAAATCTTACAAAATAGGGTTTTGTTCCTTATATTTTGAGAATCCTTAGATTTCCCTAGTTCATAGCTTGGTCTCTATGCCTTTGAAATTCTATTAAATTCTCAAGGTTTTTCTTTAGAGAATTTCTCAGAAACCCTAGTGCCATGTTTTTTTTTACCCTAGTTTTGAAAAACCCTCGAAATATTTTTAGAAAAATGCTTTTTAATGGTTTATCATTTTACCCTAACATCGGGCTTATGCAAGCATGGTTTTATTAAAAGCTCATTTAAAATTTATTGACCATATTCTTTTTGACTAGATTATTTTATTGAGAAATGCCAAAAGTATTATTAATTTTGTGTGACCATTGATCTTGTTCAGATCAATGGATATCACATTCCCACAATGTTAAGATACAAGGTTTTTAAACAATGCAGGCATGTGCTTTGGTGACATGTAGCAAGGTGGGGCCAAGAATCATTAGTGTGTGTTCCAGTGTGCCAAGCTATAAAAAAATTGTTGATATGTACTACCAATTATGCAAATAAAGTGTTTCATTTGCGAGATCACCTAAAGTTTTGTTAGACTGTAGATCCTTCAAAGATTGAGGGCTGGTGCATGCTCACACTAAGAAACTACTTAGGAAATAAGGAATGTGGGTATGTGCCTTTGCACCACATATCATAGTGGGGCAAAGGATTAAGGGAAAATGTTGAGTCATGCCATGTTGTATGACACATATGCCCAAGTGGAAATACTTATGATGTGGGCATGGAATTTTAACAATTAATGTAGTAGTCAGACTTGTCAAAACATGAGAGTAAAGAAATTATTATTTTATTTGATCAGAATGCATGTGTGACCATAGCTGACAAATTTTTACCTGCCATCAATCTTGGACATATCGACGAAGGGCGCATGCCCACATTAGGAAAGTGCTTGTTGGATAAGGAAAGTGGGGATGCACTAGCTTGATGCATGGAAAAGATGATGTCAGCACCACTTTCTCAGATTTTATTTGGGGAGCCACTTGTGTGGCAAATTGTCAGGTGAGCTGGAATACAAAGGAAGTGCCTCATTGGTCCATCTAGCTAATTAAGTATATAGTTACAGAAGATTTTGATTGCTGTAGATTTAAACAAGATCCAAGGTTAGTGCTTACTTGCAATATGGACTTGCTTGAAATTTAAATAATGTGGGCAAGAGGGCACAGTCGGACCAAGACTTAAAAGGAATGTTGAGTCGTGCCATGCTGGAAAGGTTAGATGAAGTAAAGTGAGCTCATTGGTGGTATGCCAATTTGGAAGTAGTGATGTCACAGGCACTAAAACTCTAAATGTCGTAGTCAAATCTATCAGAGCATGTTAATTAAAAGATGATATTCTATTGGTCAAGCTAGTTGAGTGTACCATCAAATAAAAAGTTTTAGACTCATCGTCGATCTATGTAAGATCGATGGAGAGCACTTTCCCACAATAAGAAGATACAAGGTTTTTAAATAATGTGGGCAAGCACCCTTTTGACACATGGCTAAGGGCTCTAGAAATTTTAAAAGCATTTTTCTTTTTGAAATAAAGTCATCCAATCTTTGAGAGATCGATGGTCAAATTCAAATTTGAAATATAACATGAAACTAATGGTTATAGGAATTAATATGACTCAAATTTTCCTTCGTGTGACCTCAATGCATTGGTATAATATGAAAAATTGCCATTATTGAAGCACACAATCACACATTTTCTCAGTGTGAAAGGATTTCTAGAGCTAGGGCACATAATTTCTCAAGGGTTTTAGTGAATTTATAGATAAAATTGCAAAGAAAGAAGGGAAAATTTAGTGGGTAAGTAACCTGTGACCATAGGAAATCCAGAATTTGCTGTTGTAAGAGTGTGAAATCTTAAAAATGCCTCCATGGAAGGAATTTTTTGGGCAAATTGATTATTTAAAGAGGGCTATGCATGATGATTTCCTAGAACAATTTCCCTTGTCTGTAAATGAAATAACTAAAGGTAGGGAGCTCATTCCTAAGAACCCTAGGGTATTTGTCAATGAGGGTTTTTATAACAAGGCTAACTAGGTATGAGATGCCCAAGTCTCCATGCAAGGTCTAGAGTTGTTTAGAAAATGGTTTTCAGAGCAAAAATTGGACACTCCTATGAGCAATGTATGGGAATTTGACATTGGTAAATTAATAATCCCCACAATTTTCTTTGATAGTGATTTGTTGATGGATTTGGCCAAGAAATATGATCCAATTACGAGGTGGGTGAAGAACCATGCTGGAGTAAACCTTTTTAGGGTTTGCCTTTAATTAATTAGAGAAGTTTTCAATCTCAACCCTAACAATGTTGTGCATGAAACTATTGATACAAATGACTCTAAAGTGAGGTATGATGCACAAAGGGTTTACATAAGAATAGGGCCATTGCAGGAGCATGTTGCTAAAATTGGTTCTTTGCTTGTGATTAGAGCCAACACCCTCGAACCATTACTAAGAAGCCATTTTAACCTTAGAGCTCAAGCATTGTATTTTTCTCTTTGCAAGATTTTTGGAATGGATGAAGCTGAGAAAATCCCAAGCTCAATTGTCATCATAATGGCTCAAACACTTCAATTTGGGATGACCACTATTCTAGATTTTTCTATGTTTCTTGCAAAGGAGATTCACAATGGTTTGGTGGGAAAAGCATGCGAAAAAGTCGATAAACCTTTCTATTGGTATTCCTTACTCATGTATGTATGTTTGTATAAGAGATTTACCTTTTTCTCCAAGCAAATGGAATTGGAAATGACTAGGGATGGAGAAAGGAATCCAGTTTAGTAGTGGAGTGTGGATATGACCTTAGAAGCTATAGATGCCAGCTATGTGAGGTTTGACAGATACTTTGTATCAAAGCTTAGGATACTCTTGAGAGGGGACAGCCCTATGATTCCACAAAAACTACTAGAATTGGTCAAACCCAAGGACCATGCAAAAGGCCTATTGGTCAATCATAGTTTAGGGGAAATAATCCCTTACAATGTTTCAATAGTAATAAGAGTATATGGCTTTTTAGGAAAGCCTCATGTTCTACCTTTCCATGTGCCTTTGAAAATAGGGATAGCAAAATTGTTATGGCAAATAGGCACTATTGATGAAAGAGATCTTCCGAAGAAGGGTACATTCTTTCCAATTGTTACTGTAGTGCATGATTTTGTTTTGTTGAAGGGATAGAAACATCTTAACTTATTCCTAGATAGATACAACATGGTAGAGTCTCATGCTAGATTTATTGATCCTGAAGGTTTCTATGATCTCTTAAGAGAGAGGACAAAGGCTGCTCATATGGTACACCAGGTATACTATCCTAAGGATGTTATTAGGAATGTTTTTTCTTTACAAGAATTGAGAAAAGAAAAATGGATAGTATTCAGTAAGACTTTAGAATTCATTAATGCTTTTGATTCCAATTATGAACCCTTGAAAGATAAGAAATATTGGGGAGCCAAGATGCAAGCATTAATGAATAATTTTGCTATAATAATCCAAACAATGAATGAGAAGAAAGCCACATATGTTGAGACATATCTAGATAAGGTTGCAGAGGTACAAAGAAGGATAACCGATAAAAACATAGTAGCTCCTGGCCAGTATACTTTGTAGAGAAGGGCAAGTTATGCGATGGTTCAAAGTGTGCAACAGGAATCCCTTCATCAGAGGCCAAGGCTAGGAAGTCCATCTGTAGCTAGTGCTCCAAAAAGGCAAAAATTAGAGTAGGGGTCTTCTTTTCTCAAATAGAATAATACTCCCCAAGACAATCACCAATCTGGATAGATGATGAAGCATCTTTGAGGGAACAACTTAGACAAATTGGTGGAGAAGGAGATGTAATTGTTACCTCCACAGATTTGGAGATTGGAGAACCACAAGAAACCCCTACACCTTCCTTGGATCTCACTATTGCTGATTACCAAGGTAAGGAAATAGATCCTATAGTTGCTCAAGCTTCTGAGAGGTTTATTAATGATGAAAATTTTGTGAATTCTAGAGCCTTTGCACAATTTTTGTGGAGGTTAAACATAGGAAATTTTGAAAAGACATGTGAAAAGCTAAAGGTAGAACAACCTAATAAATCAAATTCTGCTATTAAGGAAGTGGTAAAATCTAAACTTTTGAATGATTTTGCTGAATTTACCCCTAAGGTTGGAAGGTAGATAACTAGGTAGTTAGGAGTCCTTGTTTTGCCAGAATGGGATATACTAAATGCTATGGTTTTTGATTCGGTAAGAAAACAAAAGGATGTCCAATTTAAGACTGAGGAAGTTTAGTGATGACCACCAAGCTCTTGTAATTTGGTCTATTGAGAAAAGGGATAAGACTATGATGTAGGAAATTTCTACTATAGAGCATACTGGTGCATTAACAGTATTCAAGGCTGGTGAGGTTGGTAGTAAATAGATAATTGGAATAGTCTCAAAAATGTTGAGATTTGGTAGTGCTATATCTGATGAAGAAGAAGAAAGATTTTCTCAACTCAATGCTAGGTTTGAAGAAGTTTTGAAAGCATATTAGGAGAGGGGTATGTAGATACAATCATTGGAAAAAAAAGTATCTCAAATGGAAAAGTTACTTGGGACAAGAATCTAGTAGATCTAGAATTGCAAATCCTATGTTGAACCTTTTAAATTAACTCCAATTGTTAGGTACCAGACACCCCAGAAAGGCCTTAGTTCTACACTACAAAGGAGTTTGAAGAGGAGAAGAACAAATTATATGCACCACATGTGGAACTAAATAATTAGTATGAAGAAAAATTGAGGCAAGGTGTCATGTATTTGGTAGATAGAATTAAATGGCAATCATTTTTTGATTTGTTATCAGGGATTACAACCATCAGGGATGAATTGAGGAAAAAAGAAGCTACATTTAGACCCCTTATGTAGAAATGGATAGAAAGAAGTAAAGATATCACTACTATGAGTATATCTATCATTCAACTACCATGTCATCAAATAGAATAGATCTTTGATTTGCTAAATAAATTGCAAGGTTTTGATGAAAAACAAGATTCTTTTCAAAAAAGATTAATTATTTTCTTTTCCAAATATGTTGCAAAGAAATTTGATTTGTTTCCCTATGCTCTAAAAAGTGTTGATAAAGTGAAAGAAAAATAGGAGTGGAAAAGAGAATTAGATAAAATTCTTTTTGAAAGGATGAATAAAATTACTAATGAAACTAGTCATTTGTTATGGGCAAGGACAAATGAGGAGGTGGTAAAAGTATAATTATTTTATAATGATGTTAGGAAAAACCTTGTTGATATAGAGGCAGAGTCAAACTCTTTAATAAATATACAAAGAGAGGTTCTAAATTTTGATTGGCTGGAGGACACTACTTATAATGAGTGGAAAGACAAATTTATGTCTATGGACCAAATGGGGGAAGGATGATGAAGCAAAAGATGAGGAGGAGGAAGAAGGTGCCAAAGTAAAAGTTACCCTTATAGTAAATGATGAAGACAAGGAAAATCCTCAGATTAAAGTAAGTTTGCAGGTAATCAAAGATGACTCATCGCTTTCAAACTTGATGGCCACTTACTCTGAGGAATCAGAGTAATCAAACAATTAGATGGTAACACTTTTGTCTGTTTAGGTAGAATAATAGAAAGGGACCCAAAAAGGAATTTTCAATGTATTAGCTTTTCTATTATTTGCATTTTGTCTTTTAGTGATAGGTGTATGTAAATATTTTTAGAGGGACACCTGTCAATCACATTGGCCCTTTGCTTGTTGCAACTCATGCCTATATAAATGAGTTTTCAAGGTAATGTGATGGTCCAAAACTTGTAGAATTTTTATTTTCTTTCATGAAAAGTACATTTAGTTAGTTCAATAGTATGTAGTTGTTTTGAGTTTTCTTCCAATTGTAGTCTCTAATAACATATTGAAATGATAGAAAAAACAATTTGTTCTAGGCTTTCAATTGATTTCTATTGGTCATTGTATTAGTCATCTGAAAGGATAATACAAAGGGGTATTTACACTATATTTGTGTCATCAATTTCTATCTCCATTTTATGGATTTTTCTACTTTGAAGTCATTTAAATAAGGTTCAACTTAGCTGAATGCAAATTTCGATGGGCTGTATACTAATTTCACAATTGCTTTTAATTCAAGGAATTATAGAAATGCTTCAATGAATTGGTAGGGTTTATGAGTTTATAAAAGGATACTTCATAAGAATGGAAATGGGTGATTACAATTGATTAATTTATTTACAAGTTATTTGAATTAGATCTCCCGCTAATAGTTAAGACTCTACCCAATGAATAAAGCACTGGTCACATAAGTCAAAAGTGAGCAAGGGTGAATTCTACTACTACATATCAAATCAATTTTAAAATCAAAATCATTTCATTCCAATTTGTTTACAAGTTATAAGATGCTGGTCACTACTCATTTATATCTAATTCCTAAGTGTTAGGTAGCTGCTATTTCAAAGAATATTTGTAAATTCTAAGAGAATTATAACTAGATCTGCTTATAAGGGATGCATATAGATCTAAGAAGCTTTTAGAGAAAATTGATAAACTATGTATGTGCCTGAGGGTAAAAGATGAGAATCAGAATGAAACTAAGATAGTTTCATACCACAGTTTGCATTAGAATTATCCCTAGGTATACCCACCTTGGTTTAGCAGAGCCTAAAGAGTAGAAAACCAATCTTGGTTTGTTGAAGTTGGGTCAAAGTGGTTTATTCATGTAATTGCTACTAGGAATTGGCTAATCCTTAGATTGTGTGAGTAATTTCACTATGATATTGAGCATTTTGTTGCTTAATATTTTCAAACACCAACACCTACTACTAGATGGAATACCTTCTTCCCAATGCTAAAAATAATGAAGCTTGCCAAGACTAGGGCATTACCTTCTTAAGCAAAACATGCTTTCTCTTCCTTGTAGAATTCTCCCTCATGCTCTAGAATGAACATGACTGGGGACAACTTGCATTGTTGTAGAGCTTGATGCCTGATGGGGCATCCTCTTGATGGTGTATAGTCTAAGAAATCAGGCTTGATGTCACTATTGTGCTCTATAATGTTTTTATCCTCATGGCCAATAGGGGTTGGCTTTGATGGTGTGGCTGGTAGTGTGCATGTCTCCTGTTGCTTTTGTTGAAGAACATGTTCTTCATATATAGGAGATAATGACTCAGCATCTGTGAAAGAGAAAATAGCATCAAACTCAACCAAAAGATCATCTTCATCATCAATCTCATCTATTATAGTTGCAATAACATACATAAGTTGAGGGAAAACCTCATGCATGTCAGCATGTCCTTCCTCAAGTATGGAGTTGTCCTTGAGGCTCTCTCCCCCATCCTCAACATCATGGAGGCCTATCTACTACAACAAATGATCATCTTCCTCTTCAACTTGCAGAAAATCCCCACTCGATGGTAAAGGCTCAAAAGCCATACTTTGTTCCTCAAGAATAGGAACATCCTTGTTGTCTTCTTCTTCCTCAATAAAGGAGGGGATCTCTTTGAATATTATGAATGGGCCTTCCTCCTTCTTCTCAACAACAACCTCCTTAGCAAGTTGCAACCCATGTTCTTTAGTTGGTGGCTACTCATTCACTGGCTTTGATGTAGGCAAGAATATATCTACTTCCTCTTGAACAATAAAGAAGGGATAGTAATCAAATTGGGGCTCACCATCATCAACATGTGGAGGTGTTTTAACTAAAGATTAAGGTTTAGGGAAACTTGGGGTCAAAATCTGGAGAGGGTTGATTTCTCTAAAGCCAACAAGCCTCCTTTTGGGGGGCTTCTGCACTTCAGCTCTTTGCATTTGGGCAAGCCTAAGCTTTGCCTCCTCCTTCAACTTCACCTATCTTAATTCTTCCTCCTAGTGCAAATTGAGGAGGGCTTCCCAAGCCTTATTGAAAATATCAAATGTCTCAGACACCATGGTGCAAATATGAGGATCATTCTTCCACATCACCCTCTCATTCCACAACTCCTTAATCCAAGAAGTCATAATGAGCATAACATGAGAAAAATTCTCCCAAACTATATTTGGGTATGGAATTTCAACATAGCTTAAATCCTTTCCAAGGTTTGAAAATTTGAGCCACAACCTATTTAAGTGATCAAAAACCCCTCCTACCCTTAATCTGGGGTCATTGTAGAGTTTTGAGGAAGATTGGGTAGGTTGATCATTTGGTATTGGAAGGGAGACTGAACCTAAAGTGGAATCAACATATGAGCTTGAGTTTTTCTTCCTTTCTTGCTGCTCATGGAACTCTTGGACCGAAATAAACTTGGTAATTGAAATTATAATGCATGCATGGCCAAATATGACAGGATGGGTTGGAGTAAATTTAGCCTCTTGGTGCTCTGAGTAATCATGCTAGTCATAACTAGGTTGTGGCTAACATAAAGAATGAGAGGGTTGAGGGATAGCCTCTTCATGATATGGGGGAAAGTGAGAGGCATCTCTATGAAGGGGATCCATGATAAAGCATTTAAACAAGCACCTTCATAGAAATCTTGAGGAAATATAAAAACTAAAAATCATACCAGCACTTGGTCTATTGAAACTGATAGATGCATATAGTAGCCATGGTGTTAGATGAATCCCTCCAAAGGCTGATTTCACTAAGAAAAACACCCAATTTCTTAGTGAATGGATCTTTGAACTGGCTAACTAGTAGACTTATGAATCTGAATCTATGTCCCACCAGGCATGCCAAAACTATTATCACCAAAGTTTGCACCCTTTCCTGAAGTGTGACCTAAAGGAAACCTTGCCTAACATGGAAATGAACTCCAAGTGTGGGACTTATGCTCTGAGGTTGAATCTTTGCAGAAGGCCAACTTTCTTATAATTAGGATGCACCTAACTACTGCTTTGAAGGAAAAGGGAGAAGGAGATGCAGAAAAATAAATTGCTAAAAGGGAAAGAGGGTGATGCACCTAATTAAAATGGTAACTAATCTGCCCCTATATGCTTGAAACATCGATGAAAAGGAAAATACTCAACTCTTGACTCTATTCTACCTTCTAAGAAACCACATAAGGGTTTAAGGTTGATCAAATGTTGAAGGAAAATACCTTTTACAACACCACAACCACCAACAAATCCAAACTCAACATATAAATCTAAGGAAGAAGAAAAGAAACATTCAAAGGAGGCAAGATACTTGCTTGGACTAATTAATGGAAAGAGAGGGTGAGAAACCAACTATTTCATTAATGGAAGGCAAGAAATACAATTATAGAGCACAAGGCTACTGCAAGTAGACATTTACTAGAATAGAGAGGAACCTATAAAACATATTTACAACTTGCCTTTATAGAGTTTATACATAACTCATATCCAACTTAAAGTTTAAAGCCCACAAGATGGGGCCAAGTTTTAGAGAGAAAAAATAAATAAATATGAGATTAAAATATAATCTTGAAATACAATCTATTGTAGAAGTGACAGGAAGGAACCATAACCAAAGAATCTAGCTATATGAGATCAAATCCAAAAGATCTAATCATTAAATGTAATAAAGAGGTATGGGGATGCATTAACGCCATGGAACAAGGCCCAAAATGCTAGTTTGCCTTGAAGAAATGACCCAGTGTAATATGTAATGTCTGTAACAAATGAATCTGCACCACTGTCAAAGAAAAATGTGAGATGGAATAACACACACATTAACCCACTATGAAAATATAGAGTTGACCCATATGGAATCAATTTGATCTACCTAGAAAAGATGTGAGCCATTGATGTAGATTTTCATTTGATTATGGACGGCCAATTTTCTATGGAAATCTCCTCAACAAATGAATAAAACCTAGTTGTAGTTACATATTTTCCTTTATAACCATAGATAGCTAAGATGCACTCAAAATACCCACAATATGCTCCAAGATCTAACACCCATCATATATTTGCTAGAGAAAAAGGAAGCAATGCAAAATTATGACCACAATCTAATTAAAAGCAACCCAACATAAGAAGAATCTACCATGTGGCATGCAATAGTTGGTTGGCACATTAAAATGGTTCATGCAAAATGTTAACCTAGGATGAAAATGCATGTTAACCCACAACTTAGCACATGAAAGAAAAGTGAATCAACTTGAAAAGTGGTCACTATGTTGCATGAAAAAACTACCTTGCAACTTTGCATAGCAACATAGTGATGATGACTAATGTGCAATGTTAACCCCAGTAGAAATGCATGTTAACTCGCAACTCGACACGTGAAGGAAAAGGGAACCAACTCGGCACATGAAGAAACTTTGTTAACATAAGATGTTAACCCATGATGGCACATGAAAGAATTGTGCTAGCTCAACATATGAAGAAACCCAAGTTAACACAAGATGTTAACCCAACTAATAAGCCTGTTAACCCACATCAAAAGAATCCAACCCATTGAAGATCTCTCTAATTGATTATCAATGATGAGGTGAATAGGGGAAAAATTGGCCAACAATGTTATTTTGATAGTGAAACATATTTAGCAAGTGAGGCCATAGGGGTAGACACACACTTAATTGACAGACAATGGATACAATAGAGAAAATATCTATTGAGCATAAGAAAAATTATAGAAAATAATTGAAAATTAAAAAAGAGAGAACCCAAAAGAAAATAGAAAAACCTGCTTTTATAGTTCAAGCATAACTCCCAATTGCTTCACAATTTCAATATGCATTTAAGACTGTCAGAGGATGATTGGATGAAATCTGGGTGATAGGTTGGATCTGATACACCTTTAGAGTCATGGAAATTATTACCCTGACTGAAAGAACACTAACTTTGACAAGAAATGTTGCCCTTAATGCATAGCTAGGTAGATGGATAACTAGGTGATGAGTGCATGCTCCTTTTGTATTTACTAGGCATGGGAAATGCTAAAAACAATCTACATATGATAGAAATATGATTTTCCATTAAAGAGTCATTTTTCTTTTTTTCTATCAGCACACCAAGTTAGATGTATTAGTAGGTCAACTATATTCAACATTCATTATGAACTTTTCCTATAATTCTATTGGTTGAAAACCCTTTTCCTTACAAACTTGGACAATTGAGCACGTAATTGTGATCAACTTGAGGCTCTACAATCATATGATCATCAACTTATTGTAACATTGGGTCTCCCTTGAAGTTTCTTTATGACCTTACGATCGTTGTGATACTATGACAATTCTTTTATCTTCATGCCTTTGGAAGACCTCTACAATTGCACTTACGAACTTATGATGACCACATATTATAAAATCATGACACTTCTTACCATCTCCTATGACCATGCACTTCTATGATATTACGATAGCTACTTGTCATAACATCGACTACCTTGGTAATTGACTCCATGAAATTATGCTAGATCGTCAGATCATAGCATGGAACATAGTTATATTATCATAGCTCTAACTTTTCACCTTTCATGGTCTAAACCAATGGGGCCCACTAAATTGACCATGTCAGAGAGTTTGGCTAATGAAATGCTTGTCATATGCCACCTCAGTCTGACTCATCACCCTGTCACATTGCAACCCACACAACACAACATGACCCATGAGTCCGCATGTCATAATGTTGCTTCTCTACACTGCCTAAAGTTTGAACAATGCCAAAATGTGCGAGAGAAACTACCATAGTTCTTACAACATCTAACAAACCAAATTAAAACTCAAAATGGCACACCAAGCCTAATGTTGTAACCAATAGGAACATGCCATGTAGCAAGATTCTAACACACCAAACAAGCCATCATAGCCCACAAGGAGTACTAGAACCATAGATACACATGTCATAACATCACTACCCCACATTGCATAAAGTACATGCATCTTCAAAATGTGGAAAAGAGAGAGTTGTAGATCACCTAAGATTTGATGGTGGGGCAAGTTGCTAGGCTGGGGAAATAACATTGGGAAAAAAGGCAATAAAATAGAGTTTTATTTTATTATTTCATATTTCCTTTGGCATTATTTAATATTAAAGGTGGGATGTGACTTTTAGGTGGGCCGTAGCATTTGAATTCAAAGTTTTATCAGGAGGATATTTTTGGTTAGCAAGTACCTCTACGGATTTTCAATTTTTTTCTTGTCTTTGACATGATTTGAGATTTCTTCATTTGGGTGCATACTATTGTTGATATAATTATGCATATTGTGATATTACTATCTTTGGTAAGTAACTTAGAACCCCCTTTGTCATATGCAATCATTAGGTTCTTTACAATGCTTTTCTCATTTGACTCATCCATCATTCTTAGCCCAAGAATCTTCATGATGGGCCTAAGTTTTAATTCCTCATCATTTAAAAAAAAATTGGCATTGACCTATCATATTTAATTATCCAAGGAATAATCTCCACATACAATTAACTTTTCTTTGACAAGTATGGTTGCTAATCTTGTCAAGCATTGATTACAAATGTTAGTATCAATATCACTCAAATATTTTGGTCCTCTTAATTTTTTTATAGAAAGTATTATAATCTCTTCCATTCCCTCAACATTTTGAATATCAACATAAGGATGAGTGAATTTCATGACTTAAACTAAAGATGATGTGCCTTGGCAATAAGATGAAAAAGATGGAATATCATCGACTTGATATGTTGATGTTGTGCCTTCAACATGACATGATGGAGTCTATACATTATCAAATGTGGAAATTGGCATACCTTCAACATGAGATGATGATATGACTCAACCATTGGATGATAACATAGCTTGACAATTCAATTATCTTGTTAAGCATAATAGTCTCTCTCTCTCTCTCTCTCTCTCTCTCTCTCTCTCTCTCTCTCTCTCTCTCTCTCTCTCTCTCTTTCTCTCTCTCTCTCTCCATCTGCTACTCTCTCCTACTCTCTCACTCTACCTTAATTCCTCTCCATCTATCTCTCTCTACATGATATGCCATGCCCTTTCTCCATCCCCTTCTCTCTCCATTTTCTCTCTCACTCTCTCTATATTCCCCTACTCTCTCCCCATACTCTCTTACTACATCCTATCCCATACTCTCTCCCTATACTATAATCTCTCTTACTATTTACCCCCCCTCTCTACATCTCTCCTTCCATCCTCTCTTTTTAAATACAAGGCTTATAAGGTGTCTGCATACTATGGCATGTGTACGATATTTAAGCCTTGAATTTAAAATTCCTTAAATATCATGCACAAACTATACAAAGAATTGGATACCACCAAGCCTAACACTTATATTTTCCTTGGGGTCCAACCCAAAGGTTTGGATGATTTTTCTTTGATTCTCTCCTTCAAGTTTCCTTGTGGTTGAGTATTGATAAAATCATCAAAATTGTTAGAAAATTTAATATGTAACCTACAACAACAATTTGTGCATGTGTGATTTATCTTCACATAAAATGGTTTACCCATATGAATAAATCTTTGACTAATTCAAATTTGAGGATACATATCCATAAATTTTTCAAAAAATTATGTCTTAGTTGAGTCCAAAAAATGTTTCACATGTGGATCATAGTTTGAGCTACAAATCCTCCTTCTTACAACATCCCTTTGACTAGGGGAAGCACACATGTTATTTATGAAAAAATCTTGGATCAATTATTTCAAAGCTTCACTAATTCCTTTATCTGTTCACACTAGTCTACTTCTAAATTTCCATAACTCATTTTTTGTTGCATCTTCAACTCTCCCACACCTTACCATAGCTCTCCTTACAATACCTCTACTGATTTTCAATTTTTTTCTTTTCTTTCACATGATTTGAGATTTCTTCATTTGGGTGCTTAGTATTGTTGATATAATTATGCATATTATTATATTACTATCTTTTGTAAGTGACTTAGAACCCACTTTGTCATATGCAATCATTAGATTATTTACAATGCTTTTCTGATTTGGTTCATCCATCATTCTTAGCCCAAGAATCTTCATGATGGGAATAAATTTTAAATTTCACATCATTTCAATAAATAATTGGCATTTAATTATCACATTTAATTCTTAAAAGAATAATCTCCAGATACAATTAAATTTTCTTTGACAAGTACAATTTCTAATCTTTTTAGGCATTAATTTTCAAATGTTAGTATCAATATCACTCAAATATTTTGGTCTTCTAAAAATATTACTCTCTCATTCTACTTTAATCCCTCTCTATCTCTCTCTGCATGATATGCCATACCTTTTCCCCATCCCTTTTTCTCTTCATTTTCTCTCTCACTCTCTCTTTATTCCCCTACTCTCTCTCCATCCTCTCTCTCTATGCATCCTATCCCATACTCTCTCCTGATCCTCTACTCTCTCTCACTCTCTACCCTTTCTCTCTCTACATCTCTCCTTCCATCCTCTATTTTTAAATATAAGGCTTATAACGTGTGTGCACACTATAGCGTGTGTGTGATATTTAAGCCTTGAATATAAAAATGCTTTAAATAGTGTGCACACACTATATAAAGCATTGGATACCACCAAGCCTAACACTTATATTTTCCTTGGGGGTCCAACCCAAAGTTTTGGAGGCTCTAAATTGGTCTGAGACATGTTTTTCTGCAAGCATACAAAAAATGATTGATTTTTCTTTAGTGTTCTCCTTCAAGTTTCCTTGTGGTTGAGTATCGATAAAATCATCAAAATGGTTAGAAAATTCAATATGTAACCTACAACAACAATATGTGCATACATGTGTGATTTTTCTTTAGATAAAATGGTTAACCTATCTCAAAAAATATTTGACTAATTCAAATTTGAGGATACATATCCATAAATTTTGCAAAAAATTGTCTTAGTTGAGTCCAAAAAATGTTTCACATGTGGATCACGGTTTGAGCTACCAATCCTCCTTATTACAACATCCCTTTGACTAGTATAAAGACATGTTTTATTTATCCAGAAATATTGAATCAATGATTTCAAGGCTTCACTAATTTCTTTATCCTTTCACACTAGTCTACTTCTAAATGTCCATAACTCATTTTTTGTTGCATCCTCAAATCTCCCACGCCTTACCATGGTTCTCCTTAGATTACCTTTATCAATTTTCAATTTTTTTCTGGTCTTTCACTTGATTTGAGATTTCTTCCTTTGGGTGCTTACTATTGTTGATATAATTATGCATCTTGTGATATTACTATCTTTGGTAAGTGACTAAGAACCCACTTTTTCATATGCAATCATTAGATTCTTATCAACACTTTTCTAATTTGATTTGTCCACCATTCTTAGCCCAAGAATCTTCTTGATGGGCCTAAATTTTAAATTCCTTACCATTTCAACAAATAATTGGCATTAACTTATCATGTTTAATTCTTCAAAGAATGATCTTCACATACGATTTACTTGTTTTTGACAAGTACGGTTGCTAATCTTGTTAGGCATTAATTTAGAAATTTTAGTATCAATACCACTCAAATGTTTTTGTCTTCTAAATTATTTTATACAACGTGTTTTAATCTCCTTCATTCTCTTAATGTTTTGAACATCAACATAAGGTTGAGTGAATTGCATACCTTAAACTCAAGACAATGTACCTTGGCAATAAGATGAAAAAGATGGAATATCACCTACTTGGTATATTGATGTAGCATCTTCAACATGACATGATAAATTTTGTACATCATTGGACATAGAAATTGGCATATATTCAACATGAGATGATGATATGAGTCCAACATTGGAAGATAACATAATTTGACAATTTAATTTCCTTGTTGAGTGTAAGAGACTCTCTCTCTCTCTCTCTCTCTCTCTCTCTCTCTCTCTCTCTCTCTCTCTCTCTCTCTCTCTCTCTCTCTCTCTCTCTCCGTATCTCCCCCTCTCTCCCCCACCCTCTCCTATCCCCTCCCTCTCTCTCTATCTATCTCTTGAGTTGTATCTCCATTTATCTCATTCTCTTCCCTTTCTCCCTCCCCATCCCCTACTCTCTTATTCTCACACTCTACCTTAATCCCTCTCTATCTCTCTATGCATGATATACCATTCCCTTTCCACATCCCCTTCTCTGTCCATTTTCTCTCTCACTCTCTCTTTATTCCCCTACTCTCTCCCCATCCTCTCTCTCTACATCCTATTCCATACTCTCTCCCTATCCTCTACTCTCTCTCACTCTCTACCCTCTCTCTCTCTCTACATCTCTCCTTCCATGCTATATTTTTAAATACAAGGCTTATAATGTGTGTGTGCGATATTTAAGCCTTGAATTTAAAATTGCTTTAAATATCATGCATGCACTATATAAAGCATTGGATACCACCAAGCCTAACACTTATATTTTCCTTGGTAGTCTGACCCAGAGGTTTGGAGGTTCTAAATAGGTGTAATGTCCCCATTTTAGCAGTTGACCAAGTGTGTGTGCGTTAGCCTTGTTCTACATGGTCTCGAGGGCTAAAAAAGGGTTTAATGGGATCCTGGAGTGTTTTGGCCTAGTCATTTCCAGTTTGGGCCAAAACAAAGTTGATTTACTTAGTTTCAGGCATACTTACTATTTTTAGTAAGTTGGCAGGATACAGTGCAGGTCAATTTTGGTGATTGGATTTGATACTCCTCGGTGAGAGCTTTTCGATGAGCTATCACTCACATTATTCAAAGTCCGATTGCTAATACATTTTAATGCCTAAAATTTTATTAAAGTAACATCTAATTTAATTGTAAAATATTAAAGTGTTACTTTAATATTTATTTTATGGGGATGTGTACCCAATGTGGAGACATAAGGGGTATTTTAATATATGTTTTATATACTACACATCTTTTATCCCACATTGCCCATATGAGTTGAGCGGACCCTTGGAAATAGAATAAAAGGAAGCATTTGTGGCTTCATTAGCCAGGTTGAATATGAGAAGAAATTGGTGTGTGAGTTGCAGCTTTGTTCTTGGTATTTGAGGATGTCTATCCTCTCTTGTAACATTCTAGACATCATTCCCTTGGGGTTTGGCTTTTGAAATTCTTTTTTATTGGCTTCATTATCAGGCAATTTAGTTGCATTTCCAGCTATAGGCAGATTTGGTATTTTGCTCATATCTTCTTCACTACTTTTCCAATGCTTATGCCACTTTGAGAGAATGATATTACTAAGGTAGTGGACTGATTGAAGGACAAAGAACTGTAGCAGCAAGTTTGAAAGCATGGGCTGGAGTATTATGTCAATACGGCTGAAGTAATTAGTGAGTTGATAAATCTGCCATGTATTTGGTTTTATGAATTCTGAAAATAACATTTTATTAGCAACGGTTCATTTCCACTTTGCATATTATTGTAGTTTCTTTCTTGTTTATGTTGTATGATACCAATTCCATGCACAAAACACAACAAACAAATAAATGTTTGATTTTTGGAGTTATAAGGGGTTTAAAACATTAAACAAAGAAATAAGAGGTTGAATGCAAACTGTTTGACAAAATTCCTTTTAGAAAATTGGTTTAGTTTTTTGGAACATCCAGGGGTGCCTATTATAGTGGTATCAAAGCTATAAGTCCTACCATCCTGTGGAGGTCTTATAAGGAATTTGGAACAGCTAGATAGAGGGAAAAGTGTTTGATGAAATGTCAAAACACTAAAATCAAAAATAAAAAAAAACACAGGCTAAGCATTTATGTTTGAGCATGCGACAGGGGCCTTATAATTTTCATGATACCAGAGCAAGACAAAATAGGATTGAAGACTTGTAAAACAAAAAGTCTAGTACATCTGTGTAGGGGGACATTGAATCCAGCCATACAGACATAGAGGAGATATTCTTTGATCAGGAAAACAATATGGGTGATCGAGATGACATGAATACAAGATTAGGCAGAGGCGGGAATGTCGGTCCAGATTAGGGGGACGTAATGTTCAGACAGTTACTAGATACATTAGAGCAGGGGCAGCGTATGCAGCAGGAGTAGAATAGGCGAATGGGCATGATGTTGCAGCTCATGGCTAGATAGATGGGTGTTAATATTAATCCAAGTGATGCCAACAACAAAAACAATAACAATGAGGGAAACAATAACAATGGGGGAAACAATAACCATGGAGGCCAAGGCAACAACAATGGTCCTAAGAATAACATTAATGGTAATAATGGACACGGCAATAATAGGAATGAGGCTGATAACTTTAGACACGTTGCACGCCCAATGCGAACTGCGAGCTTGAGACCTCTTCTACCCACCTTCCCACCCAGAGATCCAGTTCAACCAGTAAACGAACCATAGATTACCAAGTTATAGGATCAGTTCAGGAGGGACTAGGAGGCTAGTGGACCAGAGTTTCAGGCAGATATTTCCCTTAGAGATTATATGGACTTGAGAATGAGACACATGTCTAGAGTAGGAGGGAGGAATCAAAACTTTGAGCTAAGAAAGAAAGTTGGAAAACTTTCCTTACCTTATTATGATGCTTCAGGGAAGATGACTGCACAAGCTTGGGTGCAGAAGGTAGATACATACTTGCAGCTAAATCCTATGTTTTAGGAGGAGGCTATCAAGTATGCGGCTATGCACTTGGATGGCATTGCACATGAATGGTGGCATCATGGCATGGTGACTTTGGGGCATAATCAGATTACATCCTATGAGGAATTCATCAAAACATTGATTGAGAGATTTGACACTAGGGATCTCAAGTTACATTTCAAGGAACTAGCACAGTTAAAATAGTCAGGTTCTGTGGATGCTTACATTGCCAAGTTTCAATGCTTGTCTATACTTGTTACTGATATCTCTCCTAGGAGATTGGTGGTGTTATTTTGTGATGGTCTTGCTGATCCATTACGAGGTTGGGTGAAGGGACATGATCCACTCACCTAGCTAAAGCAACTAAAAAAGCACGAGATTTAGCCCCTTCGGTATACAAAGGAAAAAACCATTCAATAGATTCTTCCTACCGCAAGGACAAAGACAAAAAAACCATTTCAGAAAGAGTATAGCAAACCCAAAGAAGGATCAAAAGGAATAGACAATGAAACCTTGAATGAACTTCGAAAGAAGAAGCTGTGCTTCCATTGTAGAGAGCCTTGGGACTTATCTCATAAATGTTCTCTCAAGGCTAAGGAAAATAAAATGGAGTATTTTTCAGCAAAAGATTCAGAGTCAGAGGGGGAGGATCAGCACTCTGATTCAGATGAGGGTAACACTATAGAGGAGAGCAGCATTCCTAAGAATGATAGATTGTTGGCATGCTTGATAGGGGCCCAAAAGGAAATCACATTTAAGGTCAGGGGTACTATCCAGGGGCAAAAAGTGATATCTCTTATTGACACTGGGGCTACACATAACTTCATAGATGTACAGTTGGTAGCCAGGAGAGGGTTACAAATAGAGGAGCATGATGGGTTTAGAGTCATGGTGGCTAATGGTGATAAATTATTATGCACTCGGAAGATATCTAATCTTCACATCAGGTTTGGAGATGGCTACGAGTTGAAGGATGAGTTCTATGTTGTGGACATGGGAGATTATGATGTCATCCTTGGCATGACATGGATGGCTTCACTAGTGGATTTCACACTCAACCTAGCAAAATTGGAGATGAGATTCCAGCATGAGGGCAGAACTGTGGTACTTAGAGGTCTTTCAGATGGAGGTTGAAAAGTAGTGTCCTTGAGGAGAATGCAGAGACTTTTTTGTCATTATGACATAGAGTGGGCGACAGAGTGCTACATTATGCCAACTTCACCAGAGCCACAAGAAAAGAGTCATCCACAAGATATCCAAAAGATACTTGATAGACACGCTAAAGTATTTAGCGATATTCCTCATGGGGTTCCTCCTAAAAGAGGGATGTAACATGTTATTGAGCTTGAGGAGGGAGCCAAACTAGTTATGATTACTCCCTATCATCATCCTAAGAAACACAAGGATGAGATAGAGAAGGCGATTAAGGATTTGTTGGAGATGGGGCATATCAGGCCCAATAAGAGCCCTTTTGCTTTAGCAGTAGTATTGGTAAAGAAGAAGGATGGGACGATGCGCATGTGCATCAATTACAGGGCACTGAATAAGAAAACAATTAAAAACAGGTATCCCATTCCTAGGATTGATGAGCTGATTGATGTGTTGCTTGGGGCATGCTTCTTCACCAAAATTGATTTGCGATCTAGATACCATCAGATCAGGATGAGAGCAAAGGACATTGAGAAAAAAACCTTCCGATGTCACTATGGCCACTTTGAGTTCATGGTTATGCCATTTGGTCTAACCAATGCACCCGCTACATTTCAAAGTTGTATGAACCAGGTATTCAAGAAGCAGCTGAGGAGATTTGTCTTGATCTTCTTTGATGACATCTTGATCTTCAGTAAGACTTGGGAGGAGCACTTACATCATCTGGAGGAGGTGTTATCTATTCTGAAGAGAGAGTCATTGTATGCAAAGGAATCTAAATGTGACTTTGGCATGACTGAGCTCCTTTACCTTGGGCATATCATTAGTGCAAATGGCGTTCGGGTTGATCTCGAAAAGATTAGAGCTATTGTAGAAGTGGTCTACTCCCACAAAACTTACATAGCTTAAGGGATTCTTTGGTTTATGTGGTTTTTATAGGAGGTTTGTTAAGGGATTCTCACAGATTGCTACACCCTTGACAAATCTTACCAAGAAAGGAGCCTTCGTGTGGACAGGGGCAGCACAGAGGTGTTTTGAGCATTTCAAGTAGATAATGTCTTCATGTCCAGTTCTAGCTCTACCAAATTTCATGAAGCCTTTTGAGCTTCATTGTGATGCATCGGGTGATGGGATTGGAGTAGTATTGATGCAGGAGAAGCATCCCATTGCATTTGAGAGTAGGAAGCTCCAGGGAGTTGAGAAGAGTTATTCTATCTATAACCAGGAGATGTTAGCCATAATGCATGCATTGGCCAAATTTCAATCATATTTGGTAGGTGGAAGTTTTGTGATCAAGACTGATCACAACAGTATTAAATACTTCATGAGCCAGTGTGATCTTAATGACCGACAACAAAAATGGGTGACTAAATTGTAGGCTTATGACTTTGACATAGAGTTTTTCAAAGGTAAGAAAAATGTGGTGGCTGATGCCTTATCTCAGAGACCTCACTTATGTGCTCTGGTAGAGATTTCAAGAGATTGGAGAGATCGGATTATAGCAGAGTATGTCAGAGATGCTTGGGCTTCTGGATTGATTTCAGGTACCATACAGGATGATCGCTATGAGGTGATAGATGGATTGATCAGAGTTCAGGACAGGGTTTATTTGATTCCGTCATCACATTTGAGAGAGGCGATATTGAAGGCATTTCATGATGCACCCACATCAGGACATCTGGGGGTCTTCAAGACCTATAGGCAGATCCGAGAGCGGTTTTCATGGAAAGGGCTCAAGGATGATGTTCAAAGGTATGTCAGGGAGTGTATGGTTTGTCAACAGAATAAGGGAGAACACACATTTCCTGCAGGTTTATTACAGCCCTTGCCCATTCCTGATAGGAAATGGGAAAGTATTTCGATGGAATTCATCACTAGTTTACCATGAGTGCAGGGAAGGGATTGCATCTATGTGGTGGTGGACCGCTTGACGAAGTTTGCTCACTTCTTTGCTATTCCGTCCACTTACACAGCAGCACAGGTGGCAGATCTTTTTTTTAAAGAGATATTCAGGTTACATGGGCTGCCCAGATTCATTGTCAGCGACCGGGATAGTAAGTTTATGAGTGTTTTTTGGCAAGAGTTGTTTAGGTTGTGTGGTACAGATCTTACACCTAGCACTAGTTATCATCCGCAAACAGATGGGCAAACAGAGATTGTGAATAAATAGGCGGAAGGATATTTGAGGAACTATGTAACTACAAAAAAAAAGGCTTGGATCAGATGGTTTCATATGGGAGAGTATTGTTATAACACCACTTATCATATGTCCATCAAGATGACTCCTTTCATGGCACTCTATGGTTATGAAGCACCTAGCTTCATGGATTTAGTTTTGGGGGACAGTAGAGTGCCTAAAGCCAAAAACTTATTGCAGGATAGTCAGGACATCATGAAAGTGCTCAAAGAGAATATACAACAGGCCCAGAATCAACAAAAATTTTATGCTGATCAGCACCGAATAGAGTGTAGCTTCGAGGTAGGGGATATGGTTTACTTGAGGCTACAACCATATAGACAGTCATCGCTCAAGAAGAGCGAAGCTGAAAAGTTGAAACCTAGATTTTATGGTCCCTACATGGTGATTCGCAAAGTGGGCAAAGTCGCCTATGAGCTTGAGCTTCCAGAGGGCAATCGAGTGCACAATGTGTTTCATGTGTCTAGGCTTAAGAAAGCCATTGGTCAGAGTGTAGTGCCTTCTGCAGATTTACCCCCTTTGGATGAGGAGGGGAAGCTTGTGTTAGTACTTGAGGCTATTTTGGACACCAGAGAGAGGAAGCTTAGAAACAGGATAGTGAAGGAGTATTTGGTTAGATGGAGAGACCTGCCGGAGGAAGATTCTACATGGGAGAGTGAGAAGGTTATTCAGCAGGCTGGACTGAGATTGCTTGAGGATAAGCAATTTCAAAGGGGATAGATTATAATGTCCCCATTTTAGTAGTTGACCAAGTGTGTGTGCGTTAGCCTTGTTCTACATGGTCCCGAGGGCTAACGAAGGGTTTAATGGGATCTTGGAGTGTTTTGGCCTAGTCATTTCCAGTTTGGGCCAAAACGAAGTTGATTTACTCAGTTTCAGGCATACTTACTATTTTTAGTAAGTTGGCAAGACACAGTGCAGGTCAATTTTGGTGATTGGATTTGATACTCCTCAGTGAGAGCTTTCCGATGAGCTATCACTCGCATTATCCTGAGTCCAATTGCTAATACATATCAATGCCTAAAGTTTTATTAAAGTAACTTCTAATTTAATTGTAAAATATTAAAGTGTTACTTTAATATTTATTTTATGGGGATGTGTACCCAAGGGAGACATAAGGGGTATTTTAATATATGTTTTATATACTACACATCTTTTATCCCACATTGCCCATATGAGTTGAGCGGACCCTTGGAAATAGAATAAAAGGAAGCATTTGTGGCTTCATTAGCCAGGTTGAATATGAGAAGAAATTGGTGTGTGAGTTGTAGCTCCGTTCTTGGCATTTGAGGACGTCTATCCTCTCTTGTAACATTCTAGATGTCATTCCCTTGGGGTTTGGCCTTTGAAATTCTTTGTTATTGGCTTCATTATCAGGCAATTTAGTTGCATTTCTAGTTACAGGCAGATTTGGTATTTTGCTCATATCTTCTTCACTACTTTTTCGATGCTTATGCTACTTTGAGGGAATGATATTACTAAGGTAGTGGACTGATTGAAGGACAAAGCACTGTAGCAGCAAGTTTGAAAGCATGGGCTGGTGTATTATGTCAATACGGCTGAAGTAATTAGTGAGTTGATAAATCTGCCATGTATTTGGTTTTATGAATTCTGAAAATAACATTTTATTAGCAGCAATTCATTTCCACTTTGCATATTATTGTAGTTTCTTTCTTTTTTATGTTGTATGATACCAATTCCATGCACAAAAAAAAACAAACAAATAAACGTTTGATTTTCGGAGTTATAAGGGGTTTAAAACATTAAACAAAGAAATAAGAGGTTGAATGCAAACTGTTTGACAAAATTTCTTTCAGCAAATTGGTTTAGTTTTTTGGGACATCCAGTGGTGCCCATTACAACTAGTCTGACACATGTTTCACAACAAGCATACAGAAAGAGAGTGATTTTTCTTTAGTGCCATCCTTCAAGTTTCCTTGTGGCTAAGTATCAATAAAATCAAGTTACATGATATTTTAGATCTTTGTGTTATGCATATAGCCATATAATTTATTTTGAATTCATACTATTCGAAGCCTTTAAACTATAATTTATTTTGAAAGTGTGTCCATTTTTTTCTCAAAAACCAACATGTACTAATTGGGGTGTAGATTTTAGCTCTTTCATCAAATTTTGCAACAAGTTAGTTTTTAAGAAACTAGATTGCATTCTACACACTTTGAAAACAAGAAGTTTTTATTTTGGATTAGTTTTCACTAATTTCTAGGGGCAAGACACAAATATTTCACATTTTTGGAATGTGTCCACTTACAAAATTCATTAAAAAAATACACATTATAAAATTATCTAAAAAAATCTTGTATAAACTACACAATGATTGTAATTATTTTCTTTTTAAAAAGTTAAAATTTAAGGGGGGCCACACTTTACAAAATGTTATGTTTTTTTTTTTAAAAGACGATGCCACTTTCTGTGGCCCCTTTTTGAGGACCTAAAACTAAACCATTTTTAAAAAAAACATTAGTAGTTTAGAAACTAGATTCAAAGGACTACTACTTTTGATTTTGTCGTATCTTGAAATTTTGAGTGTAACTATCTTAAAATTATTGTTGAAGTTTAGAAATTTCTGATTTTAGAAGAAAAATAAGTGGCCACTTATACCCTCCTCTTGGCACCACAACTTTGTGCACTCAACCTTACTTAAGAGTTTATTGTTTTATGCTATCTCATTTAGATTTTCAATTTCCCTTCTTGTATTATCTTTAACCTTTATTACTCTTTTCATATTTCTTCTGTTAATAGTACTATTATGAAAAAAAAGTATTTATATGGCCTTCTAACAACTGCGTTTCTCTTAATTTTTGTTTCCATACTATTTCTTCTTTAGATAGGATATTTTCTTGTTTAGCTAGAATTTCTTTTTCTTTAATATATTTGTCATTATCCAATCCTATTTCAATGATTTCTTGATTTGATTTTTTCAATTCTTTTTCAATCTCTATTTTTTGTTTAAATATGTTGTTAAAATTGTCCTTATTCCATTTCTTAATTTTTCCTTTTAGCGACTTTAGTTTTTCTATGAAGAAAAATATTCTTGATCCTTCAATTTTCTCTTCATGCAACCATCGATGTAATTTCATTAGAAAATTGTTATCTTGAAACCACTTTTTTTCATATTCGAATGGATTTATTGATAGTTTTTGAGGATCAACTATCTCAATACTAGCTAGGCAATGCTTACATCTTGCATTAGGGAGGATAACTATATATAATGAATAATTAAAAGTTATTAAATTTCCATTAAATATAAATCTATCTAATTTCTCTACTATATTACAAGAGCCTACTCATCTATTATTCCATGTATAAGACCCATTAGCAAAGGAATATCAATAAGGTCATCTTTGTCAAACCATTCTTTAAAATCTAGCATTACTTCGATGATGGTAGAAAGCCCCCCAATTTTTTCTCCTTGATCTAGAATTGCATTAAAATCTCCCCCTATAATAGTGTTAAATCTAGAAGAATCAGCTCTATAGATTAAATCATCATGCTTTTTTATGTAGTCCAACAATCTTAGTTTGCAATTGCAAACATCAAAAACAAAAATGAAAAATGTTGGGAGAATAGGTGAAAATAGGAGACCTTTTAGATGAAATGTCCATTGTAGTTGGCACAGTTGTTGAGTCAATATCCATATCTTTTGCTGCTTCTCTACTTTTTAGTCATAAAAATTAGTAGTATTTACTAATGCTAATCCTTAGCTTATGAAAAATCCACAAGAAAGAGAGTTGCAAAGTTTCCTTACTCTGGGATGGTTGGTTTTGTTTCGCTTCCACCACTCCTTTTATCTCCACTGCCTTTCTTTTGTCTTCTTGATCTTCATTTTAACACCAAAGCTCATTACATTGAGTTGTCTAGTTCATAAAATTTTACAATGAAAGATAGAAAAAGTGACAAAAAATTCTAACTTTCTTTGTTTCTTTAACCATTTGGATGATCACCATCATCATTATCATCATTATTATCATCAACTCTCCCATTGGTAGAATCACCATCAACACAATGTTTCCTATCGATTTCTCATTTTCTTCCTCACTCCCTTTGCTCCATATCTATCAACTCAATAAGGAATATTGCAATGAAATCTAGGGACATGTCCCCAACTTGAAACCCCTCATTCTTAGCACAAAGACATATTTTGGAAATGGATATGGTGTTTCAAATTTCTCCACCAATGACTATTGTCTGCCCACTCGCCACCAGAATGTGGGAATGTCCTAGCTTTCCCAAAATGGAAAGGGGAAGCTTATAAGTTCATCCACCATTCAAGAAACTAATGGGCATTCCCCAGTGGCCGATGAATTTTAGAGTGTGTTTTGAAAGGAGCTTGCCATAGATAAGATATAATCACATTGGAAAAAATGATAGATCGTTGGTAGAAAAGTTCAAATTTAATCGCTAAGTATTGCACCACTTTTACAAGAGTAGTGAAATTTCCTCCCTTTTCTAGAAGCATAATAACATGAATCTTCAACACCTTAAAGCAACAGTTGCTAAGACTAAAAATGAATAACAAATACTGATCGAGAAGTACTATATAAGTGCAATAAAATGTTCATGATTAACAAATGCATCCCAAGAATAGATATGCATGCAATAAAATATTCATGCTTAAAAAATGATAATACCCATACCTTAGGTCCTGACTATGTTGTAATGTTAATCTAGAAATATGGCACTTTATGTTAGATTTCAGAACCAGAATATAAGAATACCAAAAATTGTAATAATGAATGGCATAATTATTATCTTGGAAAAACCTCCTCAATGAGAGAAAAAACCTAACCCATAGGAAGATAGATCATTTATTTACAATATCTCAGTCATGCATCTGAGATGGAGAAAACCAACTAGTTGGAGAAAATATAACTAGACACGTGATATTGAAGAAAGATGAGGACTAAGAAAACATAGAGCCAATAAAAAAAATACAGGGAACTACAACAAACACATAACATGCATTTCTTGTGGGTCAAAGAGATGATGCATTAAATAGAAGTAAGTAATTTGTATATGACTTGTTAGTAATGTTTATGATTTAGGTGTTCAGTTTATGACTTGTTAGTGATGTTTTTTAATATGCATCAAATAATGAGGTTTAGGTAGTGTGAAATTACTTGTGATCCTTGGAATGACCTGGTTTGACTGATGAATTTAATTCTATTTGTAAAGACTATATGTTGAAGTCTATTTACAAATGAATGCTTATTTATTTATTTATAGAGACAACCTTTTTGGTTTGAGATCTTACTTAATGGTATGATTTATTTAAGGTTGAATGATTTTATTTTCTACCTTCACAATAGAACCTTGTGAGCTATAAAAGAATGTAATTAGCAAAGAGCTTAACAATTACAAATGATAGACTAGAATTATTCTAATCAAGGAATGCCCTGAGATGGAAATGGTGACATCTGACTGCTGAGTATTCATAGACTTGCAAAATCAACTCACAATCTTCTAATTCTTGTTCAATCTAGCTCTAGGTGCACCTCATCCTTGTAGGCATGAATCACCCCTTTGTCATATCAAAAGAAAATGACACATAGGTGCAACATCAAGAGAAGCTCTTGATATATAATTTATGAACATCAAAGCTTGTAAATTGTGTAATGCATGTGATAAACTAGGGTATTAATTTATTGAATCATTTGAGTACTTAAGATATATGTGATGAATCTCATTGAATACCACATATCTTGTATTGAAAAAAGATCCAATTACATTGATCATGAACCAAATTATCCAAATTTTTTTGGTTCAATTGCTAAATTTTCTATGACATTAACATTCTTTAAATTTTATTCTTTTTAAACTAGAATGCAAGGTGGAAGAAAGCCAAAAGCTTCATTCTTTTTAAAATTCCATTTTTTCCCCTTGTAGCTAGAACTTAATATTATGTGCAAGAGACAACACAATATTGTTCACTAGTTTCTCTTATTTAATACTTTTGGCACAATAAGTCTATAAATTGTACTGCACTTTTATGATTCTTTGGGCTCATGAGCTTTTCTCATCACATGCATTCCTTATAATATTAGAATTATTTCTTATAAGAATTTTTCTTGTTATTTTAGGCTATGGCTAGTTTCATGGAAGCACTAAGAGGAAATAGAGTGAAATTTGAAGCAGAAAGGATAGTAAATATAGCTAGGGCAATTGCAGCCAACGAGTTGTTAATGTTCTACCTTGCTGATCTAGGAGATGTCTTTCTAGTTCTCACTCCATACTATGCAGGGTAAGTTGTCTTTTCTTTTAATAAAACACCTAGAAACATCTCTATTAATCAAAACACTTGAAACATCTCTATTAATCTATTTTTTGGAAGATAGGTTGTCCACGAATAGAATTATAAAGCCAATGTTTGATATCACCTTTTATAAGATAAGATTGTCATTTTACTATGTATTAACCTCTTAATGTGTCATTTTAGTATAAGATTAAACCTATTAATGTCCCATACAACCACTAGAAAAGATTATTATGTTAGTCCATTATCGGCATCAATAAATTTTGTTTAATCCTGACCCTTAATGGATGGAATTTTCTATGTACAAAGATGAAATTTCTTTGCTAGGTATTTTCAATAGCCTTAGATCGGTATTTTTTCTAATAATTTCTTTTCACTTCAAGTTTGACAAAGAACTTTAAGAGAACTTTCAGCAAGCCAAGCTCAAGATTTGGCAAAAAATAAGTTACGTGTCAAAGAACTTGAAGATAGAAAATAAGAATGTTCATCACCATGGTATATGATATAGACATTGGATCAAAAAGACCTTGTTGAATCCAGAATCTTGAAAATGTTCTTCAATCTTCAAGTCTTAGGCTCATAGAGCTTGTTAATCTCCTAGAAATTTAAACAAATTTTCAAGCCACAATATATACAACTTCATTTAGACTCCTATTTGAGATCATTAATAATCTTTTATGAGAGGTCCTTTCCTGTTGATGGTTGGCATTTTTTCAAGGAACTGTGGATGAATGTTTGAAAAGGGAACTTTAGTTTCCTTGGAACCTTTATCAAGATGACATTGATTGAAAATTTAAAATGCACATGTATCAAGATAGTCTGATAATGGGGCATGTGTACTTCCAAGTAGTTATAGAATTATCTTTAGAAGTGCTAAGAGATTGTCTTTAACTCTACAAACTCCTCAACAGAATGAGGTGCTTAAGAGAAGAAGAAAGATTATTATAGAGTTGGCTTGATGCATAAGGAACTTCCAAACTTCAAGGATCAATCTCATTTAGCATACCCTCACCTAGGGCATCCTCACTATGATACCAAATATTGAAAGACTAAATGTAGGGAGTTTTGAATGGAAAACACTTCAATGAATTTATCTCTGGCATATTTTTGGTTCTTACCTTATAGGCTTTTAGAAATAATCAATGCTATGCTATTATATTATCAACATAAGCATTACATGTCTATGTATACAAAGTATGTCTAAAATTATAATATTTATAACTTGTCATTCTATACAGTCAAGAGAAATACACCTTCACTATTTCTATCAAGAGCCATCCATGGACTTTAATGATTACATACATAATCCCCATTCACCAATAAATACAAGGTTGACATTATTGTGATATAATGACAATATTATTCTACCATAGAGTGTGGACAAGCCATAATTTGATTAGGAATGGTAGTAAGAAGGATGGCAAAAGAACACTATCACACTGGAATATAATTTTGAGTGTTATGATTTTTGCATTGCCAATAGGCCTTTACTTGAAATTGCCACCATTGTTAATTTTCTATACTATAGAGGGTGATGTGTTACATTTTGCAAATGACTTGGATTTGAAATCAGTGGCCCATTGACCATATCAACCATTTCTTGCATTGTTCATTGGGTCATGATTTACCACAATCAAACCCCACATTTGGTCAGTGCAGATATGAGCTAACTAAACCATACTCAACAATCTTTATTGGGGACTTAAATAATAGAACCTAATGCCTCAATAGGATTAGAGTTATATATAATCTTAGTTTAACCATGCAATCAATTATGGGTAATATGATTAACCACCTTAAAAATAATAATTGTTAATATCTCAGTTAAATTTTAAATACTTACATCTTTTAAATATGTTTGGATGCATGCTTTCATTTTTCTTTATAATGCTTATTATGTTGTTAATGAGTTAGTATGGATGGAAATCTCAGAATATCTTTTTTGTCCAATTTAGAGTTTTAGTTCTTCACTACAAAGCCACTTCCTTGTGATCCATCAAGCTTGCCTAAGTACCCCCCAGGCAAAGAGTTTGATGCAAAAATCTGTGCTGAAGAAGCCAGATGATATGAGAAAATAGTTGTGATTTTTTCTTGTTTATATCATTTCTGTGCAAATTCTCAAAAATGTTTAAAAGGTTTGCTAGACTGTGGAGACCATAAGGAAACTTCTTTGTAACTTACTATACTTTTGTTTCCAATTTAAATCTATATGCAGTGTAATATGATCTGTGAAGCAACATCATTTTTGTTGGATGTTTTGAAGCCTAATTTGTGAAAACATGAGCATATTCAAACTAAGGAAAGTTGTTAATATGATCATGAATCAACTAGCTTTTAAACCTAGTTTAAAAGTACACTAATGTGCAAAGTTTGGAAGGAGTGAAAATGTAACTATTTATACATTGTTGATTGTAGAAATTACTAAGGTTTTGTCTTTTCTAATTTTATTTTCCCTGCAGGTTCTTGAGATTAATTTGGTCACTTTCCCTAATGTTGTTGATGCTATCTTGGAAAATGGAATTTTTAGTCACTATGACCATCCTCATATAGCACATTTATGTGAGAAAGTTGGTTTATATTGCGCGCACTTCAAGTAGGTGAGTTGATGGGAGTACACTAATTGAGCTTTAATATAGATTGAATATTTTGTATGAAATATTGTCTATATGAAATTTTGTGGAAATGTCTTTTAGGTTTACTCCATTTTTCCTTATGTCAAATGGTTTCTTAGGAGAGGAGGAGGATGAGTATGTTAAAATTGTTTAAGAGAATTTTTTGCTTGAGAAAATTTAATTTTTGCACAATGGTGTCTTTTATTTCATGTAATTATGAATTTTATTACTAACATGTAAATACTATTTTGTTGATGTAGAGAGAGTGCTAATTAATATAGCAATGATGACGATATCAATTGGAAGGTTCAGAGGCCAGTAGCTAAGTGTTTGTTTGCTGTGATAACATCTCATCTAGAAATGCTATTAAAGTTGTATGAGGAGGCATGTGCTTTGAACCTTTCTCAATTATTGTTGGGGATATTTATCATTTTCATAAAAGTTGACTCTATTTGTCCTATACATTTGCCATGTTTTTTGACCTTTGTGTGCCCAATAATTTTGGCTTAGTGTCTCTTTAGAGGTTATGGTTTACTTCCAAAGAGTGACAAGAATGGCCCTTTGTCTTTGTTAGAGTCAAGGGGATACATAAATTCCATTCTCTTGGCATAACACTAACCTACTAATGTTATGCACAAATAGGAATAAATTGAGTTTGAAATGATATATATCAGTTGTTATCTCATTACAAAATGTGGTTAGCTTTAGGAATTATTTTATAAGATGTTATATGAAATGATTGCTATCTAACACCTGCCAAGGAAACATAACGTGCTTCTTTCAACAGTGAATTCTGCTCAAGGTTTTGGCATTGTGAAGTGTACTAGTTCTTTATATGCCAATGGCAATACTAAGAATGCTAAGAGATGGCATGGTTACTCTCATTGATGTTATTTCTTTGTTGATAAATACATCGATTGCATTTTCCTTAGTTTGTTAAATGGGAAGTAATCTAAGGGGAGAACACTTTGTTATTTTTCCTAGTAAGTGTTTTTATTAATACAAAATGATAGCATTATTTAGACTTGCACAATACACCAAATTCTTCTTTGCTTCAATTATTGAACACAACAATTTTGTGATATCCCTGCAAACATGTTAACAATATTGAGATGAATCTTTTTCATTCATTAATTTCTCAGAGAGATTAATAGTCTCACTTGGCATGTGAATGAGATCTAAGGTTGCATGGAATCTATTTTTTAGGCTTGCCCAAGGCTAATAGAGAGGTTCAAAGAGAGAGAAAAAAATGTTAAATTATTCTTTCATTTTTGTTTAGGTGAATGCTACCATTATTTTGCACTTTATGATTTCAACCTCTTGTTAATATTGTTTCAAATGGATGTGTTCAATGCCTTCATTGACTTGCTATGCCAAATTGGGAATGTGACTAAAGGATCAGGGGATGCCCAATATTCAAGGCAAGTAGTTAATGAAATATTTAGCCAAGATGTTTTGTAATGCTGCAGATTTTTTTGAGATGGTATCCCATTAAAGGTTTGTTGGCTGCCTTGTGCAAGGTAGTTTGACTTCCAACTATGCTATTTTAAAGGCAGATCCTGATTTACTGAGAAATGTCTATTGATGCTATCTCTAATTTTATGTTGTTAGTTATTGAGGGCTTTGTAAGGTGTGGAGAACATTAGATGAAATGACTGAGAATTAATGACATTATTAATCTTTGTATAATCTTGATAAAGCTAATACTTTGGTTACCTTTTCAAAAGCTCTAAAAAGAAATAATGACATCAGCTCATTGGGATTGTGTACCTTAGAATAAGAATATCTCTTTGAATGTGAAGCTTATTTTGTCCCAGTGATTGGTGGGTTAGGTATAATTTTTACATAGTACCACTTATATCTTAAAGCACTACTCATTTAGTTTGTACTTCTCTTTCTGATTTTTTATGCTTACTAGATATTTCCTTATTCAATTGCTACCAGTTACTATCAATTTTAAGAGTAGCCTTATAGAGATGAGCTATGTTGAGAGATTAGCTCTGGAGTGTGGATAGGCACCTTTTAAATGTCAACATCTTGTATCTACATATAATGCCTTCAGAGATGTCTATCTATTTATTTTGAGCCTTCTACTTGGTAATTATCATAGTTACCTAAGATGGGATACATTGGGTATGGAATGGGGATTGCATTTAAAACCATGAATTTTTCAGAATTCTAGCTTAATAATTGCTAGTTCTGAGAAATGTTGGAAAATCTTAGGAAAGCTTCACCTTCACCTACAAGACCTTAGAAAATGTACCTTTAAACTACTAGGAAGCTATTTTGTCACATCTTCTTGTTGAACATTTTGAGTAGAGGGTTCAAAAAAATTGAAAATACTATTTGTTGATTTAGAATAAAGAATGCATAACAAATGAATATACCAATTGTTTCAAGAAATTACTCTTGATTTGAATGTGAAAGTTTATTCTCTCCCCTTTTATTTCTATAAATGAGGGGTTATGTTGGGCACTATCTAAAATGTGAGGCAATATGAACCTTAAAATCATGCACTTATTGATATGATAAGTTGGAGAAATGCACATGGGTGTGATAGACCCCCTTGGTGCTTTGAGTGCCATCACAATTTACCATGTTGGTCAAAATTTTCCCTGAAAAAACATTTGCCCAAATACTTCAATCTTTGTAGCTTCATACTCTAGAGCAAGTGTCAAATAGGGATTGTCCCACTCTCCCCATATTTTGTATCTCCTAAATGATTTCCTTTGAGTATCAATAGTTTTCTTGGCAAATTGAGAAACTTTCTTTCTTAGTTTCAAGGACATGAGCTCTTTCCTTGCCTCTTCATCTATGGACTGCAGAACTTTGAGCTCAAGCAACTTATATCAGTTTTACCTTGAGATATTTTATGCACTACTACCATGACAAAAACCTTCTCTCCAAATGAACAATTGCCCAGTCCATAGCCCACAACAAAGATGAAGACTATTGATGAAATCAATCGCTATGATTTTTGAATCTAATTGTATAACTTTTTTTCATCAACATTTTCGATCACATGCTATGATCCATCATCAAGGTTTTTGTTTGTTACAAGTTTTATGGATGTTCCTCAAATGATACCATTGGTTCAAATTCATCTAACAAGGAATTAGAGGACTATTTTCCAAGAATAAGTTCTCTATGACTTTAATATAGGAGGAAAGCTTAGTAGCCTCAATGACTTGTAAATTGTGGCATGTTGGTTGTTATGATTCAATTCCTCCATTAGTGTTCTATAACTCCTACCTCACTTAATTCTTAGAGGAGATATTGTATTGAGCTGGATGAATGTGGCATTCATCCGGCTGGTTCATACTACCCTAGGCCATGGCGAAGAAGATTTTTTGACTAGCATGAAATATAATCTTCTAGTAATATATCCTATAGATGATAATGGCAAGTTTACTGAAGAAAATGGGCAGCTTTCTGGTTTGGATGTCTTGGGTGATGGAAATGTGGCAATTGTCAAGAGTTTAGATGAACACTCATGTCTTATCATGGAAGAAGCGTACAAACATAAATATCTTTGTGGCAATTTTCAAGAGCTTAGATGAACACTCATGTCTTATCAGGGAAGAAGCGTACAAACATAAATATCCTTATGGATATTTATGTTTGTATGCTTCTGTCTTATCAGGGAAGAAGCGTACAAATATAAATATCCTAAGAAGCGTACAAACATAAATATCCATAAGGATATTTATGTTTGTACGCTTCTTCCCTATAGGACATGAGTGTTCATCTAAGCTCTTGACAATTGCCACATTTCCATCACCCAAGACATCTAAACTAGCAAGCTGCCTAGTTTCTTCAGTAAACTTGCCATTATCATCTATAGGATATAGTACTAGAAGCTTATATTTCATGCCAGTCAAAAAAAAATTTGCACCCAAGTGTTGGTCAAAATTTAGACCAACACCTATCAGTTTTTGACCATCATTGGTCACAATTTTAACTAGTGATGGTCAAAAATTGAGAGGTGTTGGTCAAAAATTTTGACCAATGATGGTCAAAAACTACCAGGTGTTGGTCAAAATTTAGACCAACATCTAGGTGGAAATTACACCATGGCAACATAGTTTTTGACCAACCCATTGGTCAAAATATTGACCAAATTTTAACCAACCATATTTTTGTAAAAATTTTGACTAGAATAATTATGACTAATGGGTTGGTCAAATTTGGTCAAAATTTGATCAAAATTTCAATCAATAATGGTTGAAAAATGACTTCAAGTGTACTAGTGAGATGAAGGGGTGCTTGTTCTTGATCTTTCTTGACATATTTATTTCAATCCTTTTGAGAGCCTTCTTGACATGGAGCCACTTCTAAGGACAAGAGAGTATATGAGGTTTGCATGTTAGGATCTTGAAGGGGTAATGAAGGACTAGCTACAATGGGCATAGTAGACATAGTGCCACATGAAGGTTGAGGATCTTTAGTCTTAAAAGCATGGAAAGGGTTTTCATCCAAATGTAGATTAACTTGAGTTTCTTTAAGAGGTATCCCTTGAGGATAACTATAGGGAACTACATGAAAAGAATTAGAACCTTTGTTTGATGGAATAATGTTGGATAGGTTTGAAGTTTTGTGAGATACATAAGTATTGGAAGAAGTAGAGGTACCAAGGAAACCATCACTAGACATAGGTTCATCAATATGATCTTGCTGAAGTGAAGTATCCTCATTACATAGGTCTTTAAGAATTTCAACATCAATGATTTTGTCATCAATAATATCTTGAATTATACATTTAAATGCAATACAATCTTCAATTTTATGACCTTTTCATGTATGGTAGTCGCAATACTGATCATCTCTCCACCAATGAGGTTTTACCTTAGGTTCATAAGGTGTAGAATATTTGTATGGTAAAGTAATGATATTTTTTGCAACTAAGGTCGCAAGCACCATGTTATATGAAAATCCCAAAGGAGTAAAATTTCTCTCAAAAGTGTATCTAGGACCATTTTTGTCATTCTCATCTCAGTCAAAGATAGGCCCATCATGACATATTGGCATATTCTCAAAGGAGTTATTACTCACTTTCTCTCTCAAGAGGTATTTGGATCTAGAAGATGAAGATAATTGATTTCTTGGAGTAGAAAATATAGACCTTGAAAAAGATGGCTCACATTTATGTAAAGGTCTTAAGGAAGATGCATGTAATGAATGCAATCTCTTTCTCTAGCACTTTCTTCATTTCTATCCTGTGTCTAGGGAGACTAGCACATAAGTCTTGATACTTTTTAATGACAAAGGAGAACTCTTGATCATCTATCATGTGTCTAGGGAAACTAACAGGTAAGTCTAGATACTTTTTAATGATAGAGCAAAGCTCATGACCATGTAGACTTGATTGAGGTTTGGTAGCACAAGGTTTGAAGCCCATAGTGGTTTTGAAAGCATATAAAAGGAAAGAATCCTTATGGCTCAATTTTTGGATGTGTCCCCTTTTGTTCAAATTGGGGAAGGTTCTAAAAATTTAATCACATCAAACACACCAACAACCTATTCAGGTTTCTATAAGGATACATAGGTTCAACTAGGGGATGTCCTTGATATACACAAGGTACGTGAGGCCCAAATCCACAAATGAAAGAAAATACTACCAAACAACTAGGAGGAAATGGTTACCTAATCTCCAACTTCACTTCCCAAAGGTATAAATTTCTTTGGGGCTTAGCCAAGATTGACAATATTACTACTTCCAAGAGGCCTATCTTTAGATTCAAGCCAAGATATTTATACTCTGCCAGATCATGGGAGTTGAGATTGTCCCCTAGAATGATCACTTCTCTAAGCAGGCGCCCTAAAAAAAATAAGATCCCTTATTTAAGTTCCCCTCAAAATCCTTAACAAGGATGGAAGAAGAAAACATCAATAAGAAAATCTTGGGGATTAAAAGACAAAAGGGTTTTTTTATTTTAAGTTCAAATCCAAATGTGAACGATTAATTTAAAGCCCTTTTTCAATGTTGGGAAGACACACCAAATAATTTAACAAAAGAAAGAAAATTATTTTACAATGAGAAAGAACAAAATCAACACTTTTTATAATTCAAATGAGAAGGTTTGGAATGTGTGCACCTTGATTTAACACTTTCCAATTTTTTTTACATTTTTTGCTCTTTCAACCTCCAAGTTACCTTCACAAACTTCAATCAAGTGCATGTAATCATGGAGAAATAGGAAAATTCACATGAAAATATATTGAACTATTTGATTCCATGAAAAATGACAACTCATACCATGCATTGAACTTTGTGCAAATTAAATGCAAGTTAATCATGATTTTTAATCTAGTCAACAAGATTGGACCTATATGCCATGAATTCAGACCCAAAACCCTAAATACAAAAAATAGACCCCTATTAAAAAATAGATAGATTTCCAAAAATTTCATAATTTTAGAAAAATATTTTCATTTGTGCCCTAGGGACCCATTTTGTCAAAATAGACCAATTTTTGTAAGTTGAGTATTTTAGCCCTCATATAAGCTCTAACCTCAAAACAAAAAGAAATAACCCTATTTAGAATTTAGACACCTTTCTAATACTATAGATGTTTCTTAAAAAATCGCTAATTTTCACCCAAAAATGATTTTTAATAAAAAAAAAAGAAAAAATTATAACAAATATGAATTATCTTAGAAAAATCTAAGATTTTAGGTGAAGCTTCTTGGATATGTTGCCAACCTCCAAAAAAAACAATTAGACGAAAATACCAAGCCATTTTGGAGATATGATCAGATCTTCAGGATCTAGGGTTTTTTGTCTCCAAACAAATCTATACAAGGGGGTTAGCTCCAAAAATAGCCAAAACCAACATATAAAGTTGGGCTACCCCACAGTGGGCACCAAAAAATGTGTACTAAAATGTTAACACACTTCTATGAATCATTATATCGAAGATTCCTCAAGATTGAGATCTCAAATGGCAAATCCATAGCTCTCTATTTATTGAGTGCAAGGGTTTGTAATGGAGCCCTTAGTTTGACCTAGTTTGTGGCCCATGCAAGTACACCATAAAATGAGAGATTCAAGAATCAAAATATGAATGCAAATGAAGATGCAAGCTAATCTAAATAATAACAATATAATATTAATCTATGAAAACAAATATGACTCTAAGATAATATGAAAATAGAAGGATGAAACTTGATTGTGGAAGTCATGGATGAAAGAGAGAATAAGACAAGAAGAGAGAAGTTTCAATGAAGCTCCAATGTCCAAACCCTAAGGCTCAAACTCATTCTCCAAAATTGCTCTCCAAACTTGTAACATAACAATAAAATCGTCCTCTATATTTTTCTATATTTCTTTATATTTCTTTATCTCTTTCTATATTTCTCTATATTTCTCTATATCTCTCTATATTTCTCTATATGAAAATGAGAAGGAGAGGGCTTCTTATAAAGGAAAATTTGGAAGTGGGACACTTCTCACAACCAATATGGGATAATAGAGTTTGATCCATATGAGACAAAATTTCATCAATGAGAAAAGAGGAGTGTTTGAGAAGATAGTGGAAAGAGGAAATTAAGGGATCCCACTTAGAGATATGTGCATTCATCTATAGAGAAAAAGGATTTATTTATTTACTTTTACTTAATTTTATTTCCTTTTTCCATCACAAAGAGATATTTAAGTGGGGATTTATTTATTTAATTAAAAGAGAGATTTTCTTTAAATTAAAAGGTGATTTTATTTTATTTTATTAAAAGAGAAGTTTTCTTTTAACCAAATAAGACTTAGAATAAGATGATCAAACCTTAGGAAATATTGAAATAATTAAATTAATTACAATTTGATCAAGGAAAATGATTTGAATTTATTTAATAAAATATTGCAATGCATTAATTCAGGAAATTGCTAAATTGATTCAAAAATTTGATAAAATGAAGAATGGGGGCCCATAGTCTAGGTGACCATTTTAGGGTGCATACACCTCTCTCCCTTTCTGACATAAATGCCAAAGGTGTATGCTATATGGTAATGCAAAAATATGACAAGAAGTTAGAATGTACCTTCAAAATCATTGCCATTGTCTTGTCCCAATTTTCTTATAACACCTTGCTTGCATGTAATGCAATTTGTACTTTTGTTGATAACTCCATCATGTGATCTACTATGGAGAAGTTATTATCATGGATGAGAGTTTTGGCATGTGCAATGTATTTCTATAATGCATCAATGTTCAAGAGAATCATGCCTTGAATGTCTACAAGTGTGGCCTTGACCCTAGCTTCTTCCCTTAATAATTTTGCTTGCATATTAGTCAAAAATCTTATCTTTGAGTAGTGAGAAGAACTATAGCTTGGGTCAATGACAACTAGTGTGCACTTTCCTTCAAGTCTTTATTTGTCTTAGATAGTTTATCTTTGATTTCTTGAGTGAAGATAGATGTATCACATAACTTGTTCAATAATGAAGTAACATTATTAGAAAAAGTTTCTAATGAGCCAAGAATAGTAGACAAGTCTACTTGATATATTACAATTTTCTATGCAACTTGATCCAATATGTTGTTTTGAAATTTCTATTCTACTCTCTATAGCAACTTCTCTTGTCCATTCATATATTCATTGAATTTCTAAACAACTTTTGCTAACTGAACCAAAATAGGTTGTGTACTATCAACCTTAGTACTTAGTGCATCTACAATGATGTTCTTCACATCTTCAAGCACTTCATTTTCTCTTCTTTTCTCTTTTCTAAGCTTTTGCTACTTAGCTTTCTTATACAATAGTTTTCCTACAATGTTTCATTTGATTAGGATTCAGAGTAAAGATATCTCAATTCAGGATAACTATATCCTTATCAAGATCAATGTCTCTTTCTTTACCTTTGCTATTTCTTGAAACTTTAGTACTTGGTTGAGGATTTCTCTCAACTATCTTTGTACTTACTACTTACATACTGGTAATCGTAACAATAGTAGAAATAGAAGGGATAACAACAAGAGTAGATATTGCTCTGATAGTATAAATACCTAGTTGTTGTGAAGCCAATTTTGATGATGGAGGAAGCACTAGTTGCTCGATAAATGAAGTGTTGATCACTTCAGTCAATAATGTACTCAATTGAACAGGTGTAGAGATTGGTTGGGTGTATGGAGTTGTAATGGCTACCATGACCAACTCAGTAAAAGCTTTCTCTGAGCTTGATGGTATTAAATCTTTGCTTAGAGAGTGAGGAAATGAGGCCATAATTTTTGCTACAATCCTCTTTGGGTCAGTTGTCTCAATACTCTAAATCTCAGGGAGATTTCCCTCGATAGCTTCCTATTCTTGCTCCTCATCATCTAGATTTACATCATCTATTTCTATATCTTCTTCATTATTGTTGTCCTTTTCTTCCTTGTTATCTTCATCAACTTTTTCACTAACATGAACAAAAACATCACTCTGTTGATGAATTTTGTAGATATTTTTATGTAGTTATAGCTATCTTCACCACACATTCAATGTCATTAACCAATATCATGCAAGTTTTGAATTTTAGAGAAAGTTTTTCTTCATTTATCTTCATGGATTCTTTCACTTCTTGATCACTAAGTCTCAAAGTGAGCTACCTCAAAGTCTATTCAACTATAGATTTTGTAGTTTTTCTAGCATATTCCCATCTAGGATTGATGCTTTCCATAAAATCATTGGGAATTCATTGTAAGAGTTGTTTAGGTGAGTATTTCTATTTACCTAATTTGGACATTATCATGTCTTCAACTTTTTCTTTTCATTTGCATTCTTGGTCTCACATTTGAGAGATTTGAAGTTTGTCATGTGAACTCCTGCATCAATCTATTTTAATTTTTCTTGAAATGTAAGTGGAGGTATTTTGAAAATAATAACCTCTACATCTTCTTCACCTAATTTCAATTTCTTTCTAGATCTAGATGCTTTTCTTGTGAATACTACAGTAGATGACTTGGTAGGTTTGATTATGATAACCTTACCCTTTTTCCTGATTGGCTTTTCTTCTTCATCAGCTTTTGTTTCTTTTCCCTCATATTCTTCCACATAATCTCCTTTTCCTTCTGTTAATAGGAGAGTATAACTTGATTGCCTCAGTTTTTCTATCCTCTTCTTTCCTTTGTTGACTACTTGAGGAAGCTTAATTTCAAGTTCTATTCTAGCTTTAGCTTCATCCAAAGTACCAAAATATGTGGCCTTGGGAACCATAAGTTCATTCAATAGTGCCTCAATGATATCCTTGGTGTCGTTAATGTTAACCTCATAGCTTAGAGACATAACCCACACCACTCTAGGTTTGACTACTTGAACATACACTTTCTTATAGTCAATGATGAAAAAAACATCATCCTTGTAATCTTCTACAAGTTTCTTAGAAATTTTGAATCTGTTATTCATCTTTTCCTTCAATGAATCAAAGTAATTATCCATGATATTGAAAAAGTCTCACCAATCTCAGCTATATATTCATTAATTAGATATAGTACTTGTACATGTTTTCTCCATATGACTGAACCTTTTGAAGGGAAAAACTTTTGCACAAAGAAAAATAAACAAGTCAAGAGTGAGCCAAACTTACATGAGTTATTCTTTAAAGGCCTAATTCTCTCCATGTTCTTGTTGACTTGATTTAGCATTAGCTCAGCAAGTTTGAAGGACATGTTGTTATTCACCACCTTGAGAGCTAGATCAACTACCTCACATGACACATTGTTGAGACAATTGGAGCTATAGATCTTATGTGCTATCACATGAATTCCAAATTTCAGCTCCATGTTAGTCATAATGCTGATCTTCATACCTCTTCCATCCCACTCAATTTTTTTTTTTCTTTCTAGTTCTACCCAACTTAGGGTTTTGGTAGTCTTTTCCTTGCTCAAAATTGGGATCCCTTTGGTGGAATTTGTGACTAAGCTCCGATTGGATCAAGTGCTTCTATAATTGTCAAACTCAACTTGAAGTCTAATGCCTTCCAATCAACTCCTTGAACCAACATCTCAGACCCTTTCTTTTTTTTGTTGTTGTTGGAGGATATCTGTAGTGCCTGCTCCTAAGTCACATTTTAGTTATCATTGCCAAACTATTTTAGGCCAATTTTATATTTGATGATTATTAGTATTATTTTAAGATTATCAAATACTATTTTACACTTAGTTTATTATATGATGAGATTACTGGGTACTCTATATTTCATGTATGTATGATGATTATTCAATGTTTTCAGTTATCGATGATGATTAGTTAGATGGTTTATTATCACATATGCTTTCTTATGGATACTTACCCCATACTACATGTGTATGGTGTGCATGTTTTTTTTCTTTATGTATGGCATTTCTAATGTGGTTAAGGAAGAGAGTCGTAGTCACCTGCTAGTTGGGATCTACATGATGCACCACTTCTTGCCATTACTTATTTAGCTTAAAATATTGTGTCTGTATATGCATGGATTTTATGTAGGTTGCAGGTACTGGGTATTGACTTCCCTGAATTGCCAGGCTGAGTGTACCCTATTGCATTATGTCATGTCCCGCCCCGACCATCATAGCACTATTGACATTTTGTTTCTTTTGGACTTTGATAGTTAGACTCTAGATGACACATTATTACCCACTATGGACATTGATATTTTGATCCTTAGACTATTTGATTTCATGTTATGTTATTGGGACATTGATACCTATATCATTAGGCTATATGATGATTCCTTATGATGTTACTAGGACACTAATATTCTAAGTAGTTTTTATGATGTTATTCAGATATGCTTACTTACCTTCTTGATGATCCATATGTCATGATTAAATCTTATGTTATACTCAAGTGAATGTTTGATTTTTGAATTGTGGTCTCCATATGGTGCTAGATTATCATGTCTTAGCATATTTAGAGTAACATTAAGAATTCATGTATCATTTGAATAAACTAGAATTGTATACTTATATTATATTTGATGCATTTCTTAAGGTAGATTAATTCCATAATTTTCTATAAGAATAAATGATCATAATGTTTTACTATCTAGATTAGAGAATTGCTACAAATGTGAAGTGTGTAATGTGATATGAATGGAAATACATATTTCATATTAGTTATGTTATTCATTGATGATATAATCTATGTGATTTATATTTACATTATCATTTTATCACCTTATTCTTGGACTATTGATATTTGCAATAAGTGTGCAGGAAAGAAGCCCATGGATTTATGGAGAACCTTGCTAGGTGTTTGGAAAAACCAAGGTTAACCCTAAGGAGGGTATAACATTTTTATCCTTGTATTTTATTTGTAAAACCAATTTGTGTGTATTATTGTGATTCTATAAAAGTAAATTTGTTTTTCTTGATGGCTTGCCAAGTGTGTTGTGTGTATTGTGGTGTCACTTGACACATGTTCTCCTTTGTAGCATGCTTAGTGGGATGGTAGGTGGTTGAGTGAACCAAGGAGTGGTTTGGTAGGATTTCTTTTCCCTAGGTGTATTTATGGGTCCAAGAGGGATTCTTTCCATGCTAGGTCGAATGCACACCTTTTGTGAATTTCTAGGAGGTTTACACCATCCCTAGGGGTAGTTTGAGGTCTTATTTTAAAGCCCATATGATATACCTAGGGGGTAGGGGCATTTTTAAGTATTATAAGCTTCCCTAGGCATTGAAAAGAGCACCCAAAAATTGTGGATTCCCAAGTTGGCCGAATTTGGAAACTTAAGCATCAAAAGAAAACATTCTTTAGAGAGAGTTGGTTGGAGAGTTCTTGGGGGGAGAATTTCTGGATAGATCTGGAAAAAGAATCTAAGTGGGGTAAAATTTTGGAAAAGGGGAAAAAAACAAGGAGAAGAAGATAGCTTAGGAGGAGGATTGCTAGTAAAAAGAGAGGGAGCTCAAATTTGCTTGGAAACCAGGTTGGTAACCTTATGTACCCTTGCTATGAAAGCTTGTTGTCAAGTAGATTATTTTTATTGTGTTATGCATGTGAGTTTTCTGTAATGTAGTTGTAATATGGTGTGTTGTAATGTTATTTTGTGTAAGGTTGAGGGATCATGTTTCAGTTTTGGTGTATGTGTGTATTGTGATTTACTTTGTGTTGTGAATTCATGTGTTCTTGTTGCAGTTTTCTGTTTTGGGTGTGACAAGATGAGTCTCATCTCTTGGGAGGGAAAGAGAGCCTTGTGAGGGTAAGGGGTGCATAGGGAATGTGTTGGGTGAGAGTCTCTCCTAGTGTAGGAGAGGGATGCCATATGGGTGTTATGGGCCCCATATGCCACCTTGTTGGAGTTATAAGTATTGTAAAGATGCCATGTGAGGGCATGTATGTGGTGTTGGGTTGCCTTGTGAAGGCATGTGTATAAAATGTGTAGCCTAATGAAGGCATAGTTGCAGGTGGAGTCTCCCCAACATTCATTTTCCACCCTTACCCCTTGAGATGGATCTACATGTGATCCTAAGTGGTCTACCTTGGTTGGGAATTTTTGTGGTTTTATTTGTCAACTGTAAAATGTGTGAACAGTTTGTAATGTGAGCATTGTGTTGTAAATGGTTGTTAGTAATGTATGTCCACCTAGTCAAGGTTCTCCCTGCTTGGGGGTGGCCTTTAAAAGGCCTAAGGTTGGGAGGAGAGTACCATGGGCTTGTTTGTGTGTGTTGTACTGCAGGTTGTGATCTATGGATTGAAGACTTGAAGAGAAGAAGGATGTTGTCTTATTTTCATGTGCAACAAAAAACATACTTCCAAGTGAATTCTTATTGTATTAGGGAGAGTTACCCTTGGGTAACTCCCAATCTTGTGTTTTATGACAGCTTGTAAGCTGGAAAATTGTATAAATGGACTGTATAAGTGGACTGTACTTGTTGATATGTTGCTACATTCAGTGATTAAAGAAATTTATATATCATGCACTATCCTATAGTATATAGAAATGAGTAAAGTTGTTATGTTTTTGTTTCTAAAATGATTCTAAGAGAAAATGTGTGTCTCCATTTGAAATTGATACATTTGGTTATACAGACATTTTGTTAGAATTTCAAATAATGTTCTGGTTGGAAGGAACTAAAGTGGTTAGTGAAGTTAGTTAAATGTATTGTAGGAATGTACATCAATATTGTAGATCAAGGAAAATAAATATAAAAAATAAAATAAAATAAAAATGCTTTCATTGAAAAAGAAAAATATATTTATATTTGCTGGTTCCTTTGACTGTAATATTGGTGCACTACACATTATATCAATGGTAAGAGAGGGGAGATAAATTCTTAAGTCCAAATCCTAAACCCTTAAACCATTGTCCTAATTAAAAATTAGGACAAGTATCTAAGTCAAGTACCCTCTGAATGCGTCAAATGATGTAATTTCGTGATTATAACCCTTTTTCTTTGATTTAGTATGTGTTTTTCTATGATGGGTTTTCATATGTTGTTTTAAGAGTCCCTGGTGTATTTTCTATTAATTAAGTTTAATTAAAAAAATTAATTAATGATTTAATTTAATGGAAAATTAATATGATATCTTTAATATTTAATTAATTGAGAAATTAATTAAATAAGATGAATTAAATTTGGAGATAAAGTTCTAAGTTTAAAACATGATAATATTTATTTAATTTAATAATAATATATTTAGAATTCATTTTTAAATAAATGTTAAATATTATTGTTATTTAAGTTAATAGATATTTTATCAATTAAGTTTCTAAACTAAATTAAAAGTGAAAAAGATATTTAATTATTAAAAAAAGAAGTTTAAGATTGCATGATCTAAGCATGAGTTTAAAATATGAGAAATTAAATTAAAATGATAAAATAAGTGAAAATAATAATAATATTTTAATTTCATCAAGTGCACATGGGATTAAAATCAATAAATTAATTTAGAATAGAAGTCAAGTGGAAAATTAAATAAAGTTATTTAGTAATTCAGTTAATGTGCATGAAAAGATAAAGCAAAGATTAATAAAAGTTAATTTTAGAGTTAACTCTGGTGGGCAAGGAGTCCTCTTAGGTGAACACACAATTAGTGCCCCGATTTAAGGAGAGAACTCTTTATCACAATTAACAGGGTTCATTATTGGGACACTAGAATTTTGGAGACGATTTTGGATGCGTATTTTGGAGAGAAAATTTTGGAAGGGGAAATTTTGGGAAGATTTTAGAGAGAAGATCTTCGAAAGGAGCGAATTCTCTCGTAAATCTTTTGGGTGGTTGCGATTTTAGCATAAGAACCAAGTAGGTTCTTGAACTTTAAGCACCTAGTTAAAATCATGATATTTAGATGATTCTTTCTTCTTTGGATTGTTGAAATCGATTCTCTAAATTTTGCTACATGAAATTATTACTCTCTTGTTCTGAATCTCTAATATTTATCTCGTCTATATAATAAGATTGAAAGAAATTAATTTTAAAACAGGGAAGGTTGAGATTTTAAAAAAAATTTAATTTAGGAAGTTGAGTATCAATTGAATTTTCCTATCAAATAATTCAGGAAAGGTTTGAAATAAAAAATGGAAATTCTAAGTTGAAGATTTGAATGGTTGGTTTTAATTTTTCTACCAGATCATATTTACAATGTAATTTTAAAAATACATATATTAAAAGAAATTATTTAAGTAAATATTATATGTTTCATAAAATAAATAAATCTATTCATAAAATAATAATAATAATAACCATTTAAATTTCCCTTTTGTGAGGGTAATTGTAGCAATTTAATATAGTTTATATATTACATATCAAAGGGAGGGTTATAAACTCAATATTAAATTTTTTTTTTTATTAAAATAAATAAATAAAAGAAACTTACCCCTTACCTTAGTTTAGTGGCCATATGCATGAGCCGCCGGCTGCTGTTGCTACCGTACCGGCGATTGCTATCGCAATACATTTGCAACAGAGGCTTGCGATCAACGATTATTAAATCGCTGACAACAATTATTGAATCGGTTGTGTGTGATGTTGTTTTAAAAAAAAAACTTTATTATAACCCCTTTCTAACATAGTTAAATTCGATTTTGATTTAAGTTTTTAACAATATAAATTTGTATTTAATTTTTGCTAAATTTTAAACATATTAAAATTATGATATTATTTATTAATAATTTTTATTATTAAACTTCATTAACATTTTGTAATTTGATACAAAAATAATAGATGTGGTATATTTAAATAAAACATTAACTAATTTAATTGAATATAATACATTTAAATAAATTATTAGTCAATTTAATTAAATATGATTTGAATAATATTTATTAATAATAGAAATTATTATTGAGGATTGAAATTATTGATTTTAATGAAATCATAGTTATTTTATTTAAAATCATTAATGGTTTAATTTTTTTTATAACCTAATAAAATAAAAGGTTATCCTTAGAATATTTATAGGGTAATTGTACAATCATTTAAATATAGAAATGGGTTAATTGTAAGGGTTAATTGCGAAAAATTATTACCTGAGACATACATGAAACTAGAACTTAAACCTTACATTAACTCAACAATATATTATCATTCATATCCAACTGTGAGATGATTTTGTTTTCTATGTGACTATTCTATTGTCTATGTTTTGGGGTTTGTCCTAGCATTGGCTAGTTAGGTTGTTACCAGAGGCTCGGTGGGAGTTATGTGATTGTGATGTTATGCTGATTTGGTCTTGATCTTTTCATCCCAACCATGGTAATGTGATTAAGTGTGCTCTATGACATGTATGTTTTTACTAGTTGTTATTGCTTTCCAATTTTCTTGTGTGAAGCTCAGGTGTATGTTTATGAGATACTTGACTTAACCATTTCTAAGTCATCGATCAATTATATTTGATTTTCTTTCCAGTTGCTTTGAGAGGACTGAAGTGTTTTGCTATGTTCTTGATGATGTCATGTTGTGACATGTTTTGACTTGACCTTTTTGGAGTCTTTGATTAGTATTGTGATTTATTGTTGGTTGCTCATTGGAGAACGATTGGATATTGTGATTTATCACTGATGCCTTCAGTTGCTTATAGAGAACTGTCATGATCAATATGATTATCATTGGATGCTTTTCAGTTGCTCATGGAGAATTGGTGTGATTATTGTGGATTATATTTATGATGCTTTCAGTCGCTTGCATAGGACTAAGGTGATTTTATTATGATTCTTGATTTGTGATTTCATGAGCCTAGGGTAGGTTATATATGTGTAGTGTTAGGAAGTGGCTTGTAATGAGGGTCGAGGCCCTAAGAGGCTTCCTGGTGAAACCCATTGTAAGTTGTTTTAATAAGTGAAAATAGCTCACCTAAATACTGACTTAAATGAACCTAATAAGATAATTGTACGTTCTCTCCCATGCCTAGAGTTCTAGTATAGACTAGGATGGGGTATAGAGAATGCTTGGTTGTGACCTTGCATTCTGTAGTATGCCTCATCAGTATGAGAGAATACTAGTGGCCGCAAGATCACAGGGGACCCAAGATTCCTAAGGGATTGCTTGGGTAACTTCCAACGTGACTTTTGCAATTGAAATTTCTCGCTTACATAATAGGTTTCCTACATATCTTTGTGTGCCTTTGGGTCTAGATGTCAATCTATGTTGGAACCTTTGAGTTAGTGTACTTTTAGGATTTCCTAGACTTAGAGAGTTCTTGTGTTTTGTGTTTTGATATCCTGCTTGGGACTTGAGACTATCTCCTTAGTGCAGTGGGAGTGGACCATTTAGCTTCCACGCGATTGAGTGGTAGTGCTTTTTACTCTTACCATTGAGATTTGTCCATGGTCACCGTGGCTGGAGCTTTCTTGGTTGGCATTTACCTTCATTCAGTTCATGGATTATTATGATGGATGGTTAGATTTTATGATGGATGTTTTATCATTATGGATGTATGGATGTATCATGTATGGTGAATGATTTCATTTATTTTACTGTACTTTGTATCATGGATTTGAGGATGATGTATCTTTATTTTTACATATGTATATTCTTTTAAGCCTTTCATACCCTATAACATGTACGGTGGATGATTGAGCATTTTGAATTAATTTGCCAAGAGGCATTCAGAACAAATGTATATTATATGGACATAGGACCTTTTGATTATTCTTTCATGTGGATGTGGTAGTTGTTAGACTTAGGATTAGATTAAATTTAAATGTGACTCAATGTCTTGGAATCCTCAAGGAATGTAACCTATTATGTATGTTTGTTGATGATTACATGTTATTTCTTCTGCTACTATGTGTTTGATGTGTATGTTATGCTTTCTTACTTTAAAAAAAAAAAGTTTAGTAGACTTAGTAAAACTTTAGGTTAATTCTTTTGGATCCCTTGACGGGGCATTACATCTAGGATCAGAGCCCAAGTTTCTACATTGGGAGCTCTGGGTATATTGGAACGCCACCAGTGTGAACTAGTTGAACAAAAATGAAAACTTTAAACTTTTATGTGTATCTCTTTCAAACTAAAACTTGAAACTAGTTGAACTGAAACATAACTTAAACTATTAGTTGCATATTTTTCATACTTCAAAACTGAAATTATACTTAAACCAAAATTATAGGCAAACTAAAAATTGAAACTATTCTATTTCTAAAACATGTGTCTTTTATCTATGCTTCTCAGTAGCATGTTTTATGGTTATGATAGTATCTTGTATCTTGTTGTAGGATGGTATCTGGGATGAGGTCTTCCTTTAGAGGTCATGGTAGGGGCCATGGACGAGGCAAAGCTATCAGTGTCCATGAGTCTGTCCACAAAGACCTTAATTAGGAAGAGAATAGGGAACAACATGTCAGTGAGCATTAGGAAGAGAACCATAAAGAGGAGCAAGCTGACTTGGAGGAGGTTGGTATGAGGAAAATGATGCGATCCATAATTGATTGCCTACCTCCTATTCATGATCAGGACAGAGCACATCGTGTAGGACATGAGCATAGACCTAGGTCTAGGAGCCCTCTGAGGGATTGACATAGATCCATTGTATCTTCACAGATGAAGGACCTTCAGAGGTCCAAGGTTAAGTCCTTTAATGGGCAGGGTTCTAGGTATGTAGCTAAGAAGTGGCTTATTGCCCTTGATAGGATTTTTTCTGTGCAGGACTTTGACAATAATGTCAAAGAGAGGTTTCCTATCACCAACCTGGAGTTCTTTGGGGCCACTTGGTGGACAATTGAGGAAAAGAAGTTGGGCTTAACCATGAATAGTGTCACATGGGAGTTATTCTTACAGAGCTTCCATGAGCGATTCCTACCAGAGGAATGGAAGTAGCATAGAGCATATGAGTTCCATGACCTAAGACAGTACACTATGACCATTATAGAGTATGAGCCCAAGTTCTTTGAGCTCATGCCTTTTTTAGGATTTAGTGATAACCTAGCACAATTGGCACAACATTTCATCAGAGGTTTGAAAAACTATTTAATTGGGGGTGTTAAGGTGTTTGAACCTAAAACCCTCAAGGATGCAGTACATCGAGTTGTCCTTGTAGAGCAGAGTGTGAACCTAGGACATGGGGGTTTTATAGGAGCACCTTTAGCATTAGGGTCAAAGGGTGGTTAGGGAGAAAGTGGCAATAGGAAACCTCTTTTTGGGGGTAATCAGTGGCAGGGAGGAACTTACCCTCCAGCACAGAGTGGTGGAGGTGGTTCCAATACTAGGAATTATCACAATGCTCAGTGCAACAAGGGCAACCAGTATGATCGGCCATCTTAGAGTGTTTAGTTTTATCCTAGTGGGGGTAGCTTCTAGTAGTCTAGTGCATCTAGAGTTTAGAGGAGCTTCGATGGAGAGTGTTTCTCATGTGGACAACGTGGACACAAGTCGTCTCATTGCCCTCAAGCGAAACCACAGTTCTCAGGCCAAAGACCTGCAACTTTAGAGCCTACAGTTGGTGACATGGGTAGAATCTAAAGAGTGTACTCAGTGGAGTCATATCCTCCTATAGGGGGAAAGGGTCCAATGGAACCTAAACAGAGAGTCGTTAGCTTTAGTTTTTTTGTAGGCTTCCAGGAGTAAGCCTAAGTCTAGGGGGGGTGGATGTAGTGCTTGCCCCTAAGTTGCATTTTAGTTATCATTGCCAAACTCTTTTAGGCTAGTTTTATGTTTGATGATTAGTAGTATTGTTTTAAGATTATCAGATACTGTTTTACACTTAGTTTATTATATGATGAGATTACTGGGTACTCTATATTTCATGTATGTATGATGATTATTCAGTTCTTTTAGTTATCGATGATGATTAGTTAGATGATTTATTATCACATGTGTTTTCTTATGGATACTTACTCCATATTGCATGTGTATGGTGTGCGTGTTTTTTTTCTTTATGTATGACATTTTTGATGTGGTTAAGGAAGGGAGTCGTAGTCACCTGCTAGTTAGGATCTACACGATGCACCACTTCGTGCCATTTCTTGTTTAGCTTATAATATTGTGTCTGTACATGCGTGAATTTTATGTAGGTTGCAGGTACCGGGTATTGACTACCTTGAATTGCATGGATGAGCATACCCTATCACATTATCTCAATGGTAAGAGAGGGGAGATAAATTCTTAAGTCCAAATCCTAAACCCTTAAGCCATTGTCCTAATTAAAAATTAGGACAAGTATCTAAGTCAAGTACCCTTCGAATGCGTAAAATGATGTAATTTTGTGATTATAACCCTTTTTGTTTGATTTAGTATGGGTTTTTCTATGATTGGTTTTCGTATGTTGTTTTAAGAGTCCCTAGTGTATTTTCTATTAATTAAGTCTAATTAAAAATATTAATTAATGATTTAATTTAATGGAAAATTAATATGATATCTTTAATATTTAATTAATTGAGAAATTAATTAAATAAGACGAATTAAATTTGGAGATAAAGTTCTAAGTTTAAAACATGATAATATTTATTTAATTTAATAATAATATATTTAGAATTCATTTTTAAATAAATGATAAATATTATTGTTATTTAAGTTAATAGATATTTTATCAATTAAGTTACTAAAATAAATTAAAAGTGAAAAAGATATTTAATTATTAAAAAAAAAGTTTAAGATCGCATGATCTAAGCATGAGTTTAAAATATGAGAAATTAAATTAAAAAGATAAAATAAGTGAAAATAATAATATTATCTTAATTTCATAAAGTGCACATGGGATTAAAAGTAATAAATTAATTTAAAATAGAAGTCAAGTGGAAAATTAAATAAAGTTATTTAATAATTCAGTTAACATGCATGAAAAGATAAAGCAAAGATTGATAAAAGTTAATTTTAGAGTTAACTCTGGTGGGCAAGGAGTCCTCTCGGGTGAACTCCCAATTAGTGCCCCGATTTAAGGAGAGAACTCGTTATCACATTTAATGGGGTTCATTATTGGGACATATGAATTTTGGAGACGATTTTGAACGTGAATTTTGGAGAGCAAATTTTGGAAGGGGAAATTTTGGGAAGATTTTAGAGAGAAGATCTTGGAAAGGAGCAAATTCTCTCATAAATCTTTTGGATGGTTGCGATCTTAGCATCAAAACCAAGTAGGTTCTTGAACTTTAAGCACCCAGTTAAAATCATGATATTTAGATGATTTTGTCTTCTTTGTGATTGTTGAAATTGATTCTCTGAATTTTGCTGCATGAAATCATTACTCTCTTGTTCTGAATCTCTAATATTTATCTTGTCTATATAATAAGATTGAAAGAAATTAATTTTAAAATAGGGAGGGTTGAGATTTGAAAGAAAATTTAATTTAGGAAGTTGAGTATTAATCAAATTTTCCTATCAGATAATTCAGGAAAGGTTTGAAATCAAAAATGGAAATTCTAAGTCGAAGATTTGAGTGGTTGGTTGTTTCTACCAGATCATATTTACAATGTAATTTTAAAAATATATATATTAAAAGAAATTATTTAATTAAATATTATATGATTCATAAAATAAATAGATCTATTCATAAAATAATAATAATAATAACCATTTAAATTTCCCTTTTGTGAGGGTAATTGTAGCAATTTAATATAGTTTATATATTACATATCAAAGGGAGGGTTGTAAACTCAATATTAAAATAAATAAATTATTAAAATAAATAAATAAAAGAAACTTACCCCTTACCTTAGTTTAGTAGCCATATGCATGAGCCACCGCCGACTGTTGCTGTTGTACCGACGACTGTTGTTGCAGTACATCTACAACAGAGGCTTGCGATTAGTGATTATTAAATCACTTGTGTGTGATGTTGTTTTAAAAAGAAAATTTATTATAACCCCTTTCTAACATAGTTAAATTCAATTTTGGTTTAAGTTTTTAACAATATAAATTTGTATTTAATTTTTGCTAAATTTTAATCATATTAAAATTATGATATTATTTATTAATAATTTTTATTATTAAATTTCATTAACATTTTATAATTTGATACAAAAATAATAGATGTGATATATTTAAATAAATCATTAATTAATTAAATTAAATATAATACATTTAAATAAATTATTAGTCAATTTAATTAAATATGATATAAATACCATTTATTAATAATAGAAATTATTATTGAGGACTAAAATTATTGATTTTAATGAAATCATAGTTATTTAATTTAAAATCATTCATGGTTTATTCTTTTTATAACCTAATAAAATAAAAGGTTATCCTTAGAATATTTATAGGGTAATTGTACAATCATTTAAATATAGAAATGGGTTAATTGCAAAAAATTATTACCTAAGACATACATGAAATTGGAACTTAAACCTTACATTATTTCAACAATATATTATCATTCATATCCGACTGTGAGATGATTCTATTTTCTATGTGACTATTCTATTGTCTATGTTTTGGGGTTTTGGGGTTTGTCCTAGCATTGACCAGTTAGGTTGTTACCAGAGGCTCGGTGGGAGTTATGTGATTGTGATTTCATGCTGATTTGGTCTCGATCTTTTCATCCCAACCATGGTAATGTGATTAAGTGTGCTCTATGACATGTATGTTTTTACTGGTTGTTATTGCTTTCTAGTTTTCTTGTGTGAAGCTGAGATGTATGTTTATGAGATACCTGACTTAACCATTTCTATGTCATCAATAAGTTATATTTGATTTTCTTTACAATCAATTTGAGAGGACTGAAGTGTTTTTCTATGTTCTTGATGATGTCATGTTGTGACATGTTTTGACTTGACCTTTTTGGAGTCTTTGATTAGTATTGTAATTTATTGTCGGTTGCTCATTGGAGAACGATTGGATATTGTGATTTATCACTGATGCCTTTAGTTGCTTATAGAGAATTGTCGTGATCAATATGATTATCATTGGATGCTTTTCAGTTTCTCATGGAGAACTGATGTGATTACTGTGAATTATATTTATGATGCTTTCAGTCACTTGTATAGTATTGAGGTGATTTTATTATGATTCTTGATTTGTGTTTTCATGAGCCTAGGGTAGGTTATCTATGCGTAGTGTTAGGAAGTGGCTTGCAATGGGGGTCGGGGAACTAAAAGGCTGCCTAGAGAAACCCATTGTAAGTTGTTTTAATAAGTGAAAACATCTCACCTAAATATTGACTTAAATGAACCTAATAAGATAATTGTATGTTCTCTTCCATGCCTTGAGTGCTAGTACAGACTAGGATGGGGTAGATAGAATGCTTGGTTGCGACCTTGCATTTTGTAGTATGCTTCGTCAGTACGAGAGGATACTAGTGGCCGCAGGATCACAGGGGACCCAAGATTCCTTAGGGATTTCTTGGGTAACTTCCCACGTGACTTTTACGATGACACTTTCCCGCTTACATAGTAGGTTTCCTACAGGTCTTTGTGTGCCTCTGGGTCTAGATGTCAATCTATGTTGGAACCTTTGAGTTAGTGTACTTTTAGGATTTCCCAGACTTAGAGAGTTCTTGTGTTTTGTGTTTTGATATCCTGCTTGAGACTTGAGACTATCTCCTCAACATGGTGGGAGTAGACCATTTAGGTTCCATGCGATTGGGTGGTAGTGATTTTTACTCTTACCATTGAGATCTGTTCATGGTCACCATGGCTAGAGCTTTCTTGGTTGGCATTTACCTTCGTTCTATTCATGGATTATTATGATGGATGGTTAGATTTTATGATGGATGTTTTATCATTATGGATGTATGGATGTATCATGTATGGTGAATGATTTCATTTATTTTATTGTACTTTGTATCATGGATTTGAGGATGATGTATCTTTATTTTTACATATGTATATTATTTTAAACCTTTCATACTCTGTGACATGTACAGTGGATGATTGAGCATTCCAAATTAATTTTCCAAGAGGCATTCAGAAAAAATGTATATTATATGGACATTGGACTTTCTGATTATTCTTTCATGTAGATGTGGTAGTTGTTAGACTTAGGATTAGATTAAATTTAAATGTGACTCAATGTCTTGGGATCATTAAGGAATGTAACCTATTATGTATGTTTGTTGATGATTACATGTTATTGCTTCCACTACTTTGTGTTTGATGTGTATGTTATGCTTTCTTACTTTAAAAAAAAAAAAGTTTAGTAAACTTAGTAAAACTTTAAGTTATTTTTTTTGGATCCCTTAGCGGGGCATTACAATATCATGCTTAGTATGGTTTAATGAAAACATGAAAATCTTCAACAAAAAATGCACAGATCACTTGGAATCACAAAAATTTCTCTTGGAAAATAGCTCTTCAAAAATTCACAGTGATAAAAGAATTTGATTCCTTTCCTTTTATCAAATTTTCACTTTCTAATTGCCATAAATTCTTGGTATGATTGCTTTTTTGGTGACAGACTATCTTGCAGTTAGTTCGATCTGTGAGCTCCGTAGAGTCATTCATAACTCAGTGCTGACACTATGTTTGAGTGTATCCCAACTTTACTCGGTAGGGTCTTGCAACCCAACCTAGCTCGATAAGGTCTAGATTTTCCTTAGACACTCAATGATCCCTTTACATCTTGAATAATAATATGAATATTTCCTTATAGTTGGCTGGAATTGATATAAGATGTCTACTTCAGAGTCTTAGTTCCAGTGATCCTTGTGACAGATCAAGTAGAAATGCTTGAGTCAATAAATTCTTGAGTGACATGTGCTCCATGGCTCAAACTTGCATTGTCAGAAGATTTTAGAATCCTGTGGTACCTCATCTACTTTCTAATTTTTTCAGTCTTGGCTTCCTTTTAATCTTCAATCCTTCTAGTGTTCATATAGTTCTTGGCAAGATGTCAAAGTTTTGTATAAATAAAACATCTTCTAGTAGTGTCTCTTATCCTTAGATGATTTTTCACACAATTCGCTCCAATGTGCCCAAATTCTCCATAGTGTACACCATATGTTGTAGTCCCAACCAAATATAGCTTATATAATCTATTTTGTTAGGTTCAATATCTTGGTTTTGCATTCAAAAGATTTCTACCCATGCTTCTTGAAATTGTGACATTTTCCTTCAAATTTAGGTTTCTCTTTGCATTCACTAGCTCTATGACCATGCTTATTACAATTATAACACTTTGCATTGAATCTATTGAATTTTTCTTTACCATTACTCCAACATTTATTTGATGTATGACCTAACTTATCATAATGATTGCAAGTAGGCCTTTGATTCTTTTGAGCTCCTTGCTTGGATGATTCACCTTCTTCTTTATATCTTATTCATGCTTTGCCTTTCTATCTATATTCACTTTGCTCATTCAACTGATTCATGTCTACTTGAGATTTCATCATCCTCCCATTTTTTTTCTTTTTAGTGTCTAGATCATTTTACAATCTTTCATTTTCTAATCTTAGATTCATGATTTCTTCATTTTCATTAGTAAGCTTATCAATGAAGTCTACCTATTGAAGGGATAGATGTTGAATTTCATTGTTCTTTCCTTCTATCTCTTCTTTGGCCTTGTCTTTTTCTTTCATGACTTCACACAATCTTAATGACTAAATTTCTTGTTCTCTTTTTAGCTTTCTAACTTCTTCTTGAAGGTTGGAATTCTTTTCTAATAGGTCTCTGATTGCCTCATTTTCTTCTTCTAAATTTCTTTTTGAATAGATATCTTCAATTCTTTCTCTAGTGTAGAATTTGTCATTTATTTTTACTACAAGATCTTTTCTTCTTTTCAAAGATTGAGAGAGTTTCTCCTTTTCTTTCATAAGTTTCCCAATAGCCAATTCTAGATCCAACTTTTCATTATCAATAGCCTTGTCTAGCCTAAATACCTCCATTGCTTTCGATATTTTCTCAAGAAGTTAAACTTTTTTGAGAACAACAATGCTCTGATACTAGTTGTTGGAAATATAGGATATGCTAGGTTACTAAGAGGGGAGGGATGAATCAGGAACCAATAAAACTTATTCTTAATTCACCAATTAATCCTTGATATATATTCTAATCTAATTACATGCATGTAAAACTAAAAGCATTAAAACATTCATAACACTTTGACACAAGATATGGTGACCTAGAAACCTTCCAAATAGAAATTAAAACTAGGGTGGGGATGATACCCACAATCTTTAGTATTAAAGTATAAAGTTGTCTAGTTAAGGGTTACAACTGATCACTTCTGATGATCTGCCCTATTAGGAGTAATAAGGATTGCTAGGTCCACCTTGCTTAATGATTTACAAAGCATACAATGGAGTATGCACTTGGTAAAGAGATTTTTAAAATACTTTTAAGTCTACTTTGTGAAAGGATTTAACTATTCCACTTGTTAAGATGAACCAGTGGTTCATCTCTAATCTACAACTTTGATTTGCTAGTTGAGATTTCTTTGGAGTGTAATGATCACCTTACTATGATAGATAAATATTTTTTGCTCCTTATACTATTTTTAGCTTTTCAATTTTCACTTCTTCTCTTATTATTTCTCACACACATATCTCATTTGAATGTAATATAATACATTACATATATACCAATCCAAAACACAATTCATCAAATTTTGCCACAATACAAGTTTCACCAAAATACACAAAGTTGGCCCAACTACTGGTACTCAGGTTTTGAAGACAAACTCAATGAGGTTATGATACTTAGCAACCATTGTCATGCTCTCGATAGATGTAGAAGCTTGGTTTATACTAATCACTTCCAAGTAGTCTGAACTTGGTCAACACTGGTGACTTAGCAAACACTATGAAACTCAACATGTAAATTGAAGCACTTGGTTGACACTACATGGCTTAGTAAACACTAACACTTTGAGCTTGGTGTAAACTAAATCACTTGGTTAACAATTCCTAGCTCATTCAACACTAGATTCACATCACTGATGTTGCAAACTCAGTAAACACTAGAGACCATGGTTTGAATTGTGCAACTCAGTAAATACTATGAAGCTTGGTTTGCACTAAATATTGATTCTAGAACTCAATAGCAACTATAGAACTCGGTTAGCACTATAAACTAGAATATAAGCTCAGTAGGTGCTAACTATTTGACTGTGTAAGTCACAAATAAATAAACTTGACCATAATGTTAACCTTATAACCCTCCTTTTTTTTGCTACAAGGGTTGAAAAGTTTTTGGTCATCTCTTCTTCCTAGCTTTCTAGAATCTTACCTATTATTTTCAATATTCACAACTATTCTAAGAGCATCTCTTAGTTTTCTAAGATCTTTATCCCTTAAAATGTAAGTCATCTTACTGTCAAAAGTAATGAAGTATGTCGTAAGACAAATCTTTTCATCCAACCTCATCACTTGGAACAATTTTTACATTCCCTTTTGAAATTTGACATTCAAATAAAATGTAGGTTCATTTTGATTCTTCTTTACATTGTTGAATTCATTTAATATAAAACTAGCATTGGTGTTATCCCCATATTGTTTTTTGAATTTTTTTGAAAATTTTCCCAATAACTAATGTTGTTATTAGGTAATCTCCTATACCAATCCCTAGCATCTTCTATCAGAGGACCTATATATAGCTTAATGACCACATCTTCATGATCAACTTCATAATAATTCAAAATATCTTTAAATTTTCTAAGGTGCTCTTCACCACTGATAGCAATATTTCCTAAAAATTTAGGAGCCTTGTCTCTAAGATCATTTGGGAAAAGATTTGGATGACTAGGGATCCCTAGGAAAGACATTATTCTATATCTCTCTCTATATAGGTCTTTTTGTGAAACCTATAGTGCTAGTAGAACTAGGTCCAATAGTTTGACTCTAAACATTCATTTTTCCTAGTTGACCCCTAGTTTTTTGGGCTACTATGGTAGAGGAAGAAGATGGACTAGATTGAGAAGTAGTGACATTACTCGTTGTAGGACCTTAAGTAGTGCTAGAAGGAATTCCTAATGGAAGTTGGCCTTGGATTGTTTTCAAACTAGACATAGACTCTTGGAATTAAATCTTATTCCTCATTTTTGTTGCTTGAGCTTCATTATCCAACTTCTCAAGTTCTTTAGCTAAGTCCTCTCACTCCTTCTTAGACTTTTCTAATTCTAAATCTATATTCGACATGGTGGGGACATTTTTGGATGGAACAATTGGTTCATTTATCTTAACACAAGTTACTTTCTTCTTACTCTTTTCAGTAGCTTTGGTGGTAAGATCTATTATACTAAATTCAATTTTGTTCCTAGTGGGTTCATATGGATGGATCTGTTCAACCACAGGAACCCTATTTTGTTGTGCAATCCACTCATACTCTTAAACTTTGGATCTCATTTCCCCAATATCTTGAAACAAATCTGAGTATAAATAAGTAGACTTATTGTATAGCTTCTTGTTTTGTTCCTTTAATGCAATCATTCTTCTAAGCTGGCTATCTCTTTCAATCAAAGAATTCATAGTAATTTTATCTTTCTCCTTTTCAAAACATATGCATTTGGCATTTTCTTTAGCAACACTTTTCCTAAGGGCTTTTACTTCTATTAGTAGATCATCAGGGTCTATAATGGTTATCTTTGATTCATTGGGATTACTTAGGTTAATGAGATTTCTCTAAGTGAAAGGAACATGCCTAGGGTGAGGTCTACTTGATTGAACACTCCTAGACCATACATGTTGGTTTATTCCTCCTCAACCACCCAGTCTGAAGGTAGTATCTCCCATGGATGACACTATTTTATCTTGGCAAACTTGTTCCTTTTGAAAAGGTGTTGTAAAAAGCCCACCCAGAAGCCTAGTAGTCTTAGACTCAGAGCCATGGTATAAGATTTTTTTGCTCACTACGGGTTGGTATAGTGGACCATCTCTAGGTTTCCATGTGTGACTAGACTCGCCCTTTTTCTTAGGCCAAATTTTCCTAGCAACATTTGGTAATTCTATATATAATAGGATTTATGGGTTCTCTCTCATATATTATCTTGTGTTTTTCCTCCTATCAACCATTTCTTATTTTAATAACAACACTAGCTCTAAAAAACCTTTGATTGAGCTCCCACACAGTAGGGGAAAATACTTTTAATATGGCTAGAAGACAGGAAAATATCATGGAAAAAGCATGCTCAAGAATTCAATATATTACATGTTTGAAAGTATAAACTTTGCTTTGTGAACAAGGAACTATTCAAAGACAACATGCACCATGTAGCTCCAAAGACTCCAATACTTTAAACAATGAAAACTTTACACAATTCCCTAGTAGAGTCACATTTTTGTTGGTGTTTTAAAACTATAGGCTTAAAAACAACACTAAAACGCCACATAAGGAGATACCCAGGGATTAGCCACTTCCCATTTTTAACAAAACCTATTTAGATATGGACCACCTAACAAAGTAATAGTGTTTCCTACACTTTATGCTCTACTAACCAAGGCAGTTTAACCTAGGGATTTCAACATTTATGCATATTTCACACTATACATCCCTTTAGAGTAGATTTGGTCTCTTAATATTCCTAGAATTGAAATCAATTATTAAATTAAATAAACTAACTACAAACTCAAAATCTATCACAATAAGTGAATGTCCAACATATAGTGAATCCCACAAATTTTTTGTGAATCACACAAAAGGGGACATGATTGAATGCTTTGATGGGTTTGTGCACACAATAGTCAATCCCACAAATTTTCTTTACTCTCTCATGATATAGTACTCCTATTTTATGCAATAGTTTTTGTATGCACTAGGATAGGTCAAATGGTCTAGCAAGTGTGTGTGGTATGCTAGTCAATGAATCCAAGACATGTATAAAAAGAGAGACTAGTTGACCCTAGAAAATTGTATCACACTTGTGTACTCTATATGGTTTACTTGAAAAATAAACAAAAAATATGAAAAGGATAAGAGGACCATGTATGCCCCCCTTAAGATAGAAAAATAATTGCTTATTTTGGTAGCTTAAGGAATTGATGAAGAAGGATAAATAAATTGCAACATCAAAATAGTATCCACAAGAAACACCCAATCCAAAGAAAAGAGGTCACAGCTCCTATGAACTCATGGAAAGGTAGGATGCAAAGACACAATGCAAGAAGTACACTTTTATACACTATTATGAAATATTTGAAAAATAGGGTACACTATTATGAGTATTCAAGCTATGTGATCTATCTACCATGAAAATCCACTAGTTAATAATATAAGATTGGATGTGACATGATAAACAAATAACACTCAACTAAAGGAAATAATGGACCAATAAGAAAGTCAAAAATAAGGAAATGGCACCCTTGCCCCCAAAGAAAAAGGATAAGAGAAAAGGAAATGAACCTATTATGAGACTCACAAACCAAACCATGTATGAAAATGAACCCCCAAAAACCCCTAAAAATATGGTCAACAATGTTACATGGAATGGAGAAACATAATAGGGACTTAAATGTTATTTAAATAAATTAGAAGAAAAAGAGATCTCATTATAAGGAGATATGTCAATAGCCCCATTATTAATGAGTTGTTGGATATTGTAATGCAAAGCTTGACAATTATTACTAGACTAATCATGATAATGGTGATATATGAAAAATAGAAGATTCATGAGTTTTTGACTATGTTTATTTCTACATTTAGGCCTAGTAATCACCTTAGCATGAATAAGTTCACGTAAAATAAGTTCTTGATTAGTAGAAGAAGATATGTGAGAAGATATCGACCAAGAATGAGATTCAATACTTTATTTTGCACATCCTAAATTATGATTAAAAAATGGGTTTAAAAGTGTTCCTATGTACCCCATTTCCTAAGGGAATATGAATTTTATCACTAGATTTAATAGATTCATCAGGAGTGGAAGTAGAAACAAAGTTTGTAAAGAAATGAATTGTGCGATTTCTCATGAATGACAAGTCCTTAACTCTATATTTCCAAATAAAGGTTAGTGTTAAATCTAAAGATCCTCAATCATCACCTACAAGGGTAGAAGGAGGATTATCATTAGATTCTTGATTTTTTTGTTTATCAACATTTACACAACTATTTGTCTTTGTGTTCACATAAATAGTGTACGTGACATTACTATAGAGAAACTTGAATTTTTGATCAAGTGTTTAAGGAATAGTATGCATAGCATGTAACCAAGGTCTTCCCAAAAGAAGATTGTAATTGAGAGGTCTAGGCATAATGTGAATATGAGTATTTAGACCAACCATACCTACTTTGATTGGTAAAGTAATGGTTCCTAAAGTTTTCGTAGAAATGTTATCAAAGCCACAATAGAGGTACTATCAGGTTTGATATTTGAAAGATCGACATTAATTGCTTTGAGCATATCCATGCTACAAATATGAAGCTAAGGTTCATTATCAACTAGATTTCAATGAATAAGGTTATAGTTGAATATAATATCTACCATAATAATGTCATAACAATCTTGAATCTCTTTAGGAGGTAATTCATCACGAGTAAACATAATTTGATGTGGGACTAATGTAGTATTCATGAATTGTAAAAGGACATTGATTTTATCTTGACTATGAGATGGAGTCAGAAGAGTTTTTCAAGGCTATATTATATGTAGGATATTTTAAAGAAGTTCCCAAAGAGAAATATTGGTGGGGGCATTACGTAACTACGATACCAAATCATACTCCAACCCAAGATGATGTGGAGGGGAAAGAATGGGTTGAAAAGGTGGAAGAGAGGTAGTAAGTTGAGGACTATTTCTTGTATGATAGGTGTGAGACACCATATGATAATCCCAAGAATTGCTATGTTCCCCTTTAAGAGTTATGAGAGGACAACCCTTAAGGTGATAAGAGCTTTATTTGATGAATGGTAACACTTGCAACCAAGAATAGGTTGAGAAACATTAACTTGATTAAGGTCTCGGTTCTCTATAGACACGTCACTAGAAGAGAGAACATTGAGGAGATTGTCATTATCATCTTGTCCTAAAGAATGTTTAGAATAGATATTTTAGATACATGTTAATGATTCATGTCTACTAGGATCATCAAATGAAGGCAAGGTCACATTGATGAAAGTATTTATAATGTCCTCCTCTTGCACTAGAATATCCCTAAGAGAAAGGTATTTTTTAGGAGAAGGATAAACATCAACAATGTCATTTCCAAGAAGTTTCATCCATGATATAATTGTTTTTAAGTAAGGCTATTTCATGAGGAAAAGAGTAGTCCATGCCATCATCCAATGGTTCATCCCAAATAGGAGAATCATCATAGGGAAGGATATTTCTATCAAGAAAGCATACCAGGGAAGAAAAATTAGAGGAATTGAAAGAAGATAGAAAATAATCCTTACCAAAAGTGTCCTCGTAGATAAGGTCTATATTAGGAAAAATGTTTACATCAATCTTTAAATTTCTATCAAAAAGAGAAAATCCATTAAGATAGAGGTTAAAATCATAATATTTCTCTAATGACTCCTTATAAGGTGACAAAAGAGAGGACATGACAATATCACATACCATAGATTAATTCCTTCTAGGGGAAACATGTCTTAAAGGAGGATGTTATTTTATTAAAAAGAGGATAGAGGAATGGTTGAAAAATACTCTAAACAAATTTTATAACATGGGTTAAATTCACACCAGGTATATCTAAACATGCATTGCAAAAGAAGATTAAAAGAAAAGATGAAGAAATTGAACTTAATAATATATCCAAATCTAACTCCAAAAATGCAATAGGAGAGGAAAATGTATCACATTCATCTAAAAGAAGGTAACACCCAATGTAAACAATTTGACTCCAATAATAAAAGACAGTAATCCAATGGGTTTCCCAAAAAGAGGTAATCACTCAATGCAAATAAGTGAGATCTAACTCAAATGATCAAAAAGAAGGAGGAAAAAAGTTAGGTTCACCAAAATGTTTAGTGATAAAATGGAAGCACTTTAATTAGGTACAGGTCTCCACTTTATGAGGTCACTAAGCCATTTAAATTAGATTAGCTAGGACCCAATGGAAGAAGGAAGCTAGTACTAAATCTAAATTACAAATAGAAATGCAAAACAAGGAAATGTACTCTCTTTGGCCCTAAATAGGATAATGTGAGTGTAAAATTCAACTAATTTCTTAAATAATGTAAATCTAGATGATATGTAAAGATAATTATCTGAATTGACATGTAAATCTAGGGTAAAGATATGAAAGGGAATAAAATATGAAAGATTCACCTTCAAACGTGTAGAATAAGATGTATTTTTACTTCAAAACTCAAAGATCTGAATTGTATCAGAATATCCATCCATCGAACTCAGAATAAAATGATGAAAGGAAAAAAATCCAAATATCTCCTTGGAATTTGAGACTAAAGGACTAGGTTAACTTAGGAAGATGTCTTATGACCAAGTTGACATAGTTTAGCAATCTACAACTAATGACTCCAAAAATCTTGTGAATAGTAGGTTATAGAAATGTAATCCTTTTCACTCCCAATGTTGCTTTGTAGTGCCTCTCCCATTTGACTTTTGTAAGTCGTCCTGATGGATGCAACCTTGATGATCTTTTGTTGTGATGGATCATGATTGTGACCTTGAGTGGTCTACACCATCGAGGTGTTTGGATTTATATTTTTGTATCAGTTGCCTTATTTATGCTTTTGACTGACCTTTGAGATTATGATGTGATTTTTGGTTCACTGAGGTTTTTACCAATGGTTACCAGGATCGATGTGGTATCATGAGGTTGTTCCGTGATTACCCTGAGATGTGTGCAGAGATTGCACTGTGTACTATTACCATGCTACACTAGACTGGGTTCCTGTAGTGATGGTTAGTCATGTTTATGACTGTGTTTGCTTATGTGTTTTAAATGCCTTTTTAATGCAAAGTAATCAATCATTATTAAATGCTTAAGTAATTAGAATGGATTGTTCTTGTTGGATTATTTGGTTATGTGCTGCGGACATTTACCTTGTTTTATTTTGATCTGAGAGATATCTATTCTCATGTTATGTTTACATTTGAGATGACCTGAGGGATTTCAGTATCATAGATATTAGACTACTATGCTATTCAGTTAATCATATTGCATGATGATGCCATTTTGAGATGACAGTGTGTTTTATGATGATATCTAGTTATCTAGTTATCTGGTATTTGGACATACCTCTGATTTCGCTATATGATGGATTTAATGCTATGGTTATTTACTTCATTCCTGCGTTGCTATGCCTTTTGCGAACGTGAGTGATGTAAATAGATTATTTTAATATAATTAAACAAATGATTAAATTAGGTGATTTAATGCATTTATTGCTTCGGCTATGTTATTATATGCAATTGCACTTGATCGTGTTGTTTAGTGTGCAGGATTATATCCCTGGCAGTGGCACATGGAGTTAGTGATTCAGCCTTTCATATTTTACCAATGTTGTCCTTGTATGGTCAACGTATCCTTAATTAAATGTTTAATTTAAACCTTTCGGTGATTATTAAATCCGAACTCATTTGCATTATGTGATTAGACTAGTAAGCGTGCCTGTGCATTTAGAGGTTCACATTGTCGCAAAAAGTTGTTAAGGAGATTTATGTGTTTTTAGGTTTTCAGGCTTTTTAATTGATTTATTTTATATTTCTGGTAGCTTTGCCATAGATGAATTCCTATTTATAGGAATAGCCTATTTTCGTTTGGGTCGATTTAGGGTTTAACTAGATTGGCTAATTAAATGCCCTAATCGATTATTCACTCGAAAAGTGAATAAGTATCCTAAGAGGAATTTAATTCCTCACTTCTCACTTTCAAATTGGAAAGTTGGAGAGTAAAACCCAAAATCCTCTTCATGAGGATTTAGTGTTTTGTTCGTTGTGGGAGCTACAGGCGTGGGATCGTCGCGAGGTTGGGCTTGTTGGATCCAGCTCGGGGAAACCTTGGATTGTTGCGATTTTCAGCTACTTCTGCGAGATATTTATTTTATGGTTCAGATTCCTGTTTTGCCCTTTTGGCTGTGAGGTAGGGCTTTCCCATTTTATTGCTTCTGCTCCGTTTCAGCTTCTATTTTTGGTAGCCGTTTGTTTGGAGGCTGAGAACTAGTGTTCCCCTCCGTTTCTGTATGTTAGTTCTACCCGATTGGGTGGGTATGAACATTTCCCTATTTTTTGGGAAGAGGGTTTGGAGTTTTACGTCGTTATGCTAGCCGTTTTTGCATACGGTGTCCGATTTCATTTATTTTTGAATTTTTGGAGTTTTTGAACCCAAAGGCCAAATGGGTTTTAATTTCAAAGTTTTCCAAATTTTTGGGATTTTCACCTCGTTTTGCATGCCACTGTTTTCTCGAGTTTTCTTGGCACATTGTGGTTCGTGGACCTGGATGATCCATTTGGATATCAGTCAGACCAATATTGCACTTTTATGTTGCATTGGGATGTGTGTCACACCCGTACTCCCAACTTTGTGTTTGGTTGAGTGATTTGTTACCTGTTTTGGTTTCTTTTGGACCTTTGCTTTTATTTCGTGAACGCTAGGATTCATGTAGAATCCATACACTCGGATTGAGGCCGGTTGAGTAAGTTCATGACTTTTGGTCTTGTTACATCATTGAGATTCGTGTAGAATCCATACTCACGGATTGAGGCCGGTTGAGTGATTTTATGATGTACGATTTTATTGGCTTTGGGATTCATGTAGAATTCGTCCTTCCCGTGTTGCTTTCAGTTGGGTGTTCTCTTTGCATTGTGTTCTCATTCCTGTCCTTGTGTTATGATCTTCGTGATGGTGGTGTGCTACACACGAGTACGTACGCATACATTTTTTGGGTGACTTGTGAGGCCCGATCTTCCATGGATTTGCCAAAAGTTATGATCATTGGGGTTGGGATGGGAGTATGCATGCCCACGGGCACTTGTCGTAGGATGAGCATGGGTAGGGTAGGGTAGCATATGGAGGGGGCTTCTATCTCGCAGCCTGGTGATCATTGTGCCCAGAGGGTTAGCAGAGGATATAAAGTTTTAAATAAGTGATAATTAAAGAAAATGTGTGACTGGTAATAAAATTTAAGATAATAAATGCTGTGCCGAGCCATTCCGTTGAGGGATGCTGAATCCGCACGATCCAAGCTTGGGCTTTTCGATGCCAAGCGAATCTCCATGATGTTAGTCCCTACTTAGTAGCCTTTTGAGTGTTTGACCAGGACCTGTACTCCTTGCATTGTCTTAGGTTCTTGGTTCAACCATCATACTGTCTGGCGTGAGTGTTAGCCATGGATGTTGTGTTTTATGTGTGTTTGTGGTTGGATCATTATCTCCATCAGCACGGCGGGTGTGGACCTATGGGTGCCACGTGATTGGGAGGCGTAGCTACCTTCACCACTGCTAGAGATCGGTGTACAAAGATGATCTTTTGTCCTAGTGCGACCGTTGCTGGATGTCTTCACTTGGTACTTCGGGTTCCGGAGTATGCTTTCTTGTGATTTATGCTTTCATTGGGATGCTTGTATATCATGTTTAGATGATGTTATTTTATTTGGTGCATTCCCTTATTATGATGTTTAGCATATGATTAGATGCTATGAATTATTGTATTAAGCATATTTGTTGCTTATTGCTGTTTAGCATGTGATAGGTGATGTTATCTACTGTAGGATTATCTTATGCTTTACTACTAGCATGTTAGATTTCTTTATTCTTATATTGTTGCATGTTTTTAGTAGTGACGTCCCTATTATGACAGTATCGATGATTTGGTCGGTGGCTTGGGATGTTACGTGCGGGGGATGGCTAGGACCCACGATGGTCTTATGATGCTATTGACGGTTGGGAGGAACTGCACATTTATTTGGTTGTTTAGTTCTGAAATGTATTTTGTTCATTGCGATGTTTATTTTAGTATGTGCTTTTCTTTTATGTTTTAGATGGTTAGATGTTCCTCTTTCCTTGCTGTTAGTGCTCTCGAGTGTTCATTCCTTGATTTACGTGGATCCGGTACTCCCCAGTGTGGAGGTTTCCTTGTTTGTTTAGCTTTTTGATTGTGTTTTGTGTCGTGCTGATTTGTTTCCTCGTGCGAGATTGTATTTTCCTCGCGCGATACTGTTTCTTCCTCGCGCGAGACTGTTTCTTCCTCGCACGAGACTATTTTCTCCTCGCGCGAGACTATTTCTTCCTCGCGCGAAAGAATACACTTCCCGCGTGAGAATGTAGATCTTCATGCGGTACATAGGGAATCCTTGCGCGAAGCTCAGTAGTCCTCGCGTGAAGTGCACACTTTCTCGCACGAAGCAGTGAAAGATCTCGCGCGAAACTCGAGACCAGTTTTCTTTCTCGCGCGAGAAATAGGGGCTATCTAGGCTTGTCAGATGAAAGTTTGGAAGTTGGTTTTGGACACCCTTTTGGTTTTTACACCTTCCTGGCTCAAAATAAATTTTGTAGGGGTTTAAATATATCGTTTAAGTATAAGTTGACAAATCATGTGACAAATCATTTGAGATAGGTTTCAGACCTCTCAGAGATAAGTTATGGATTTTAGGAAATTTCAGGGCTTCAGAAATCCAGATTTAGCCAATTTTCAGGGCTTCAAGATTTCAGGCTTAGCCAAATTTTGGGATTTTGCATTTTACCCCAGCTTGGTGTTTTGTTGATGAGTGGTCTTTTCTTGTGCCCTCATCTTGTTGTGGTGGTTGTTGGCTTTTGTTTGGGTGTGTCAGTTGGGTAGTGGTGTTTGGAGATTCGTTGGTTGCCGAGATTGTGTTGAAGTCTTCCGTTGCGATCGTTGTGATCCCTGTATGATGTTGTCATGTGCATTCATACTTGTAAAAAAAAATATCTTGGCTTGATTTGAATCCTTGTTTCCAAGGATCTCCGGGCGGGGCATTACATGCTTGTATTTATGTAAATGCATTGTAGATCTTGAATTAAGAATGTTGGGTATCTCCACTATTTCAAATAGATATACCATAATCCCATCATGGTGCCATGGATATAAAAGTCCATCAATGAAGAATATGATGAATGCTTTAATGTAGACCTCCTTCCTTGATAACCAATAATAATCTAGATATTGTAGAGGAAATGCTCACAAAATATCCTTTAATGCTAGATTGAAATTTGCTTTCTTAAATTCTTAAAAAACTTGAATACTTGAACTCCTTGAATGCAAAAGGCATAAATCTTCTCTTGAATGAGATAAGAGATATGAAAATGGAGCCTGTAAGTCTCCTTCTATACAAGATTTTGTATAGGAAAACAATACATATTGAGTGGATAATAGTAACAAAATAATTAAACCTCTAAGGCCTTTTGGGGCCTAAGATTCAAACCTGTTAAGGACTAGGTCAACCTGGGTGGACCTAGTCTAGGACTAGGTTGGCTTAGGTTGACCTAGTCTAAAATAGGTCAACCTAAGTTGACCTTGTTCTAGAGGTCATGTTTTGGGTGCCATAGAAAGAAGAGGTAGGTGCTAGAAAGAATAAGGTGGAAATAGGAAGAAGATAGGAGAAAAAGAAGATCAAGAACATGCATATTGATGCTCCGCATAAGGGATTATGACGAGGGAACTAAAAGGTCTTAAGAGACAAGTGCATCAATTTTAAAATGGTACAGTAACTATATGATTGATATGACATGATATTGTTCATTTTGATATACATTAAACTTGAATTTCTATCCAACTTGTATATTATGTGCATACAAATTTGTACTTCATATTACTTTCTTGCAATTAATCAAACACATGGACATTCATTATTTTATTTAACAAAATGTAACATGTTTATAAAATTCAGTGTGACATGTAATCAAACTCCTATGTGAATTATTTTTATGTAATAAGACATATAAATTTAAAATATATAATGATTTCTATATTTGTGTCAAATCATTAACATTGTGCACTTATTTTGACATATTTTTGAAAGCCCTTATCTTGTGGTTTGACTCCCATTTGGAATTTTTACTTAAGCTAACATAGGAAAGGATCAACCAAGGGCAATAAGTTCTCTTATAATGATTTTTATAGCTTATTAGGTCTCCTAAGATGTGTAGGTGTTAGTTCCGAAAGGTTTTATAAGCATTTTTTGAAACTTGCTATGTTTTTCATTTATGTTAACTTTAAAACTTTTTACTAAACAATGGAAGGCCAATTTTTTTTTGGTTAAGTCAAGATATGAAAAGCCTCAAACTAACATGTCCACCATGAAATGGTAAAATCAAATCAATTTTGGTGTTACTCGATTGAGTCACTGAAGAAATTAGCCTTACAAGGTCACCAATGTTTTTTAGAGACCTTTAGGGACACTTCTATACAGTGTAATCAATAATGTCCAAGGTGCTCTTTGGCTGAAATGAGGTTGAAAATATCCTAAACTGGGCCAACAAGAGATAAGAGAGAATATTTTTGAATCCTAGGATGAAGGTTTGAAATATACACAACCTTGTTCATTTGAACTAATCAACACTACAACTTTTGGCATTAGGCGAGAAAGGGATGCCAAATGAAAACAAAGTTAGATCTCCTAAAATTTAGATATTTTATTATTGGTAAAAAAAATTTGATCTTTTAGCACTTGACCATTTAAAAATACCTAACATGAGCTTAGAGATATGTCCTCTCAAAGATCACCACCTAATGTTGATTAGAGACCCTTATGGATTCTTTAGTGCAATGTGCTTGATAACATCAAAAGGAAATTGTGGCTGATATTAGGTTGGCATTATCCTAAACCCTACCTTCTAGAGCTAACAAAGAAGACAATTCATTCCTAGGACAAATGGTTTGAAATATACACAACCTTTCTCATTTGAACTAAGAAACACTACAAAATTTTGGCATTAGCCAAGAAATTGATGCCAAATCTAAAAAAGGTTAGATCTCTTAAAATTGAGATAGGTTATTGTAGACCTCAAAAATGTAATCCTATCGCAACTAATAGTTCATCAATACCTCAAATGAGATCAGAGATATTCCTGCTCAAAGATTATTTCCTAATATTTTTTAGAAATTCTTAAGGATGCTTCTATATAGTGTGCTCAACAATGTAGCCAAAATGAGGTTAGCACTAGACTAAACTCAACCAACAAGATCTAACAAAAAAGATGATTTGATCACAAGATGAACAGTTTGAAATTTACAAAACCTTGCTCATTTTACCTAAGCAATATTGCATTGTTTGGCATTACGCAAGTAAGGAATGTCAAATCTAAAAAATGTAAGATCTCCTAAAATTGAAATAGGTTATTGTAGGCCTTAAAAATACAATCATGTAACACCTAACTACTTATTGATACCTTGCATGAGCTCAGAGATATGGCCACTCAAACATTGTTTCCCAATGTTGCTTAGAGACTCTTAGGGATGTTTTAGTGTAGTATGCTTGGTAATGCTTGAGGGACTTTGTGGTTGACATAAGGTTGGCACTTGCCTAAACCCAAACAAGTGAAGCTAATCAAGAAGAAAATTTGATCCTAGAATAAATAGTTTGAAATTTACAGAACCTTTCTCATTTGAAATGAGCAACACTACAACATTTTGCATTAGGCAAGAAAGGGATGCCAAATCCAAATAAAGTTGAATCTCCTAAAATTGAGATAGGTTATTTTAGGCCTCAACAATGTGATTGTGTAGCACCTAATCATTCATCAATACCTTTCATGACCTCTAAGATATTCATGATCAAAGATCACTTCCCAATGTTGCTTATAAACTCTTAGGGATGCTTCTATGATGTGTTCTTGATAATGCTTGAACGTTGGAACTAGCCTAAAAATGACAAACTAGAGCTAATGGTGAAAATAGTTTGATCCCAAAATGAACTAATTATAGGTGTATACCATTGGTAAGAGTGGGAAAATGACACAAAAGTGGTGCCACAGCTATTGTCGTATAAGATCTTCCCAAATGTGGTCATTGTTTAATGTAAAATAGTCAAATTATTCATCATATACTTTGTGTAAGATCAAAGAATAGGTCCTAGAAGTGAGTTCTTGGTTGGGTTTGAGAATGCCCTAAATTTAAGCCCATTTTGGTGAGATTTTTTTAGTAGCATCTATAGAGATTTTTTTAGTAATCCTATATTTTCATTTGATTTCATTTATTTATAATAAATACCTATATTATGATCATCTAAATATTTTAGAGGGGTCACACAAATAGAAAATTTGCTAATATTTTCTAGAGGTGCGACAAAAGAGAAATTGTTTGATAGTAGGTTTGAATTTGCTTCAATTTTCTCGCTTTGACTAACATTGTTCTACTTATCCTTAAAAAATTGACTTATTTCTCCTATTATACAAGATTTTTCCGTTTCATTTTCGGGTATGTGTAGGATCATGGTCAACCAAACTATGCCCTTAAGTGGCAATAAAAAATTAGAAAATCAACGTTATGTCAACTTGATGTGCAATTTTCTACTTGTTATTAACTTTATATAAAAAAGTTGAGAGAAAAGAATCTCTAAAAAATTGAATCTAGTTTCTAATACTAAGACTTATCTCAAAAAAATAAAAATGATTGGTCAAAATTTTAAATTTTAATGCAATATTACAAAAATTTCATAACAAAAATAAGTAGATGTATGTCTGACCACCTTAATCAAAAGTAAATAATAATATTTTTTAATAATATTCTAGATATAAGAAGTAGACTCATGCCTAGATGTCACACATATTTTTGCGTATTTTTATTCTAAATAAATAAATAATAATTAATTTTTCACTTTAGTATTTTTGAAATAAAAAAACTCTCGTTTCTAACCACCTTAACTAATTCAAAACTCTATAAAATTCAATTTTTCATTTTTTTCCTTATAAAAGAAGAAACATAGAATGTGATGCATCTTTTGGATTTAAAAAATGTTGTACAATTTGAAATTTATAGTTGTTTTTCAAGTAGTGTGTCAGTTAGCACTTTATTCGCAACTCCATTATAAAATACGTAATAATTACTTACTAAACTCATAATTTGACAAACCTTACATTTATGGAATGATAAGAACATTATTAAGAAACCCTTTTTATTTCATCAAATTTTGGTCCAAAAAAGTCATCAACTACATGTTTGAAGTAAAAGTAACATAAAAATAGGCCAAAAGCACATTTTTAGGATTTTTTAAAGTTGACCATATAGGTTTGGTATCAAAAAATATAGTAGACCAAATAAAGATATTAATTGTTTTCATTTAGTATCAGGGTGGGTGGGAAAAAGGTTGGAATAGATTTTGAAATGGTTTGAGATATTTCAAAACTATAGATTTTTTAGATTGCTAGTTTTTGACACACCATGATCCTGCACATACCCTTTCCATTATGGTTGATGCGAGGACACATCAAATGGTATTAGCATCTTCACTATGTGATTTTGAACCAATGGATTAGTATGCATCAAAGAGACTTCTAACCATGCTTCTTTCACTAGTACTTTCAGATGTTCTTATCCCAAAAGTTCTCATCATCTCTCTAAATTTAAGATTATTAAACATTTCAATAGGTTGGCATCTTCCACTTTGATTTAATTTTTCAAAATAGTTATTCCAAATCTTTTAAACAATTCTTCTACAATTGATTTTTGACATTTTACCATGCATTGGCTTCAAAATATTTTCATCAATGTCAATTAGAAACTTTGGTTTTATACAAATTTTTCTAGGAGATTTTGATGTAGGTGCATGATCTATATTTTCATTACTTGCATTATGTGCATTCATCATGTCAACTTGAGATGCCACATTAGGTGCATTAGGTGACATAGGTGTATTTTTTATATTCATATCAATTGGGGTACATTGAACATTTTCATTTATCAAATTACGTGTATGCTCATGATTTTCATTTGCAACATTAGGTGAATTAATCATGTCAATTTGAATTGGTATATTTTCATCACTTACATTGGAGGCATTTGATGATTTACCTTCATGTAATCTCCTAATACACTTCCTTGCTTATGCTTTTTTTGCCTCTTGCTTTTCAATTAATTCTCTCTTGTTCTTTCCCATGATTCTAGATCCAAATTTCACTAAAAACAATAACATGAAAAAATACACAATTAAATAAGTTTGCATCATTAGTTAATGTTGAATTACAAGAGACAAACATAAAATAGCATGTGGACACAAGAAAATAGATCAAATTCATCATTTCCACCCAAAAAAGACTAAATATTTGCATACCTAGTGCAAAAAGACATGTGAGACAACAATAAAATCTTGTGGGCCATAATGAAAAAAGATTAATAGTCATTGACATGTTTGTATATTTATACTTTTTAGTAATCTAATTAGGATGTGAATAATTTGAAATTTGATCGGATTATTAAGTCCTAACTACAATTTCCATAGGATCTCATAACATGATAAGGTAGAGAGAGAGAGAGAGAGAGAGAGAGAGAGAGAGAGAGAGAGAGAGAGAGAGAGAGAGAGAGAGAGAGAGAGAGAGAGAGAGAGTGCAGGTTGAGAGTTAGATAGATAGATAGAGAAGTAGGTTAGGGGTTTGGGAGGGAGAGAGAGAGGTAGGTTAAGGGTTTGAGAGGGGAAGAGAGTGGTTAAGGGGTCAGTGAGAGAAGGAAGTTTAGGGTTAGCGATGTCGGGTTAGGAGTTAGATAGAAAGAGATGTAGATTAGGGGTTTGAGAGGGAGGGAGAGGGGTAGGTTAAGGGTATGAGGAGAGAGAGGGTTAGCAGTTAGTCCAAATAGAGAAGGGTTACACGTTAGAGGGAGTGGGTGGTATGGGTTACTAAGAGAGTGAGAAACTGGGGCTATGAATATATGTGATTGTATATACATAAATAGAATAGAAATATTCAATTATATATGAATTTACTTGTATACTTATAAATATATATTTTTATATATAATATTTTATTATATATATATATATAGTATATATAGTTATATATTAATTTAGTTATATAATTATAAATATATATAGAAAGTTTAATTATATTTGAATTTTTTTTTTAAATTTATAAATATTAAAATTATAGATATTTAATTTATTTATGATAGACATAACCTAATCAAGTTATTGCTATTATAGTAACCTAAGAGGGTTATGTAAATGCAGTATATTTTGCATTCACTCATTAATAACCAAACCACATTTTGTCTCATAAAGCCCTAATTAGGTTCTCTCTCATAAGAACCCAATCCAATTCTTTAACCATTGCAATGCTTTTTTGGTGAGCTAATAACCAAATCAAGTTATTTGAAAACATAAAACCTGATCTGGTTATGGCTTGGAATTGGCCTTAGGAGTTGATCCAAAGGCTTGGGGCTCATTTTCCCTCCAATTTAAATCCTTTAGACATTTTCCATCCTCTAAGATGAATTATCATCTTTCCCTTCATCAAGTTTCCAAATGATAAAGCAGGTATCTCTAAAATCACCACCAAAATCTAACATGTCTTCTAACCTTTCTAAATATATTTTTTCTTTCTTTTTTTGACAACATTAGTATTGTAAACATTAATTGGTTTTACCCCTATCTTCACATTCCTCATAGACATATGTCTAACATTTTTAAATAACTGTTGATATACTTAACCAAATGCAAAATAATATGTAATATTATTGTTCTACACTTCATTCTATATGCTTTAAAAAAAAATCATTTTCGACTATTTTGATGCAAGTTATGCCTTGCACACAAACATGCACCAAAATTTTAGTTTGTAGTCATTTCAATAATTCATCAAAAAAACACTCATCTAAAAATTACACAAAAATAAACAACTTCTAGATATCACTCATAACTATCATCCTACCAAAGGGATTTGAAAAATACTAAATATAACTATGTCTTTTGCATTGCCATGGAAACAACTATGTTATGCTTTCTAAAAAAGTAGGAACTATTTTTCATCCACCTAATCTTATCTATTTTATAAAAACTCTAGTAGTTTATAAAGTAGATAGAGTACTACAATTTATATTTTTTACACATCTTGTCATTTTGAGTGGATGACCCTCAAACTACTCATCTGAGTTCTGGTTTTCTTGATTTTAGAAAAAAGATTTGTCCATTTATATGCCCCTTTTTTACACCATCTTGGTGCACTTACCCATCTTCATTGTTCTCTTAAAAAGGCTCAAATATTTTGATAGGGATTAAAAGTCTTCTTATAGGGAGTTATATGTACTTAATGTATTAAATTGGCTCCTAATAGGATCATATCCTCTTACAAGGAACATTAATTTTATTATATTATATTGTGAGTACCATAGCCATTGGGGTTTTCCATGTTATCAAGAGTTTCCTTAGTTAACAAATCATTATGTCACTGTGTATGTTCTATCTCTTCACATTGTTCCTTTTATTGGTCATTGAAGTTGGATTTGATAAGTTAAGTTTAAGTTTGATTAATAATACAACTAATTCACCCCCAATCTAAATTGTATTAGTGGACTTTACTTTCTTAGAGGATCAACTAGCAATATAAACAACATGAGAAATAACAATAATATGGGATCATTTATTGGCATGTCATAGTGGATTATCCAAGGAGCAATGTCGACCATCATTCCTGCCACTAAGAGAGTGATGGGGAGGCTAGGATCAAGGAGTTTGGGAGCAACAGGTAGATGAGCTGAAACCACAATGACGACCATGGGGAAGAGTGTGGTTAGAAGAGATAAAATTTATTTATACTTTGGTCATCATACATGGGGAATCATGCCATCAGTTTAGAAGCTCCTGTAGGTGGGCCACCACAAGTGTCATCTTGTTATTTTGTATTTGCATCATTGAATTATACATATGAATTGTTTAGTGTACATAGAAAAATTTATATCAATAGAGTTGTGATTGAAAATAACAACATTATATATTTCGAAAGAGTAAATGGAATATTCACCCTAAAAGCATACCAAAGTTGAGCATATTTGAATGTGATTATAGGTGAACCACCTAACAAAGTCATATGCCAAGAAAAAGGCTCATGTTGAAATGGTTTGAAAAAATTGTGAATCCAAATCCAAAACTATCGATCTCTTTAATAAAAGTATAAAATTATAGGAAGAAGTGCCTTTGGTCTCCTACAAAAGGTAAAACTAGGATTAGCGAACCCTAGATGCTTGAGCCGAGGACCTATAGAAAAGAACTTGAAAATAACACACCAAGAGAATTGTGCGATATTTTAGTTATTAATGGACATGTGAATAGTGTAAAATCTTACCCTCAAATATTTTTTAGAAGATTGAAAGTGCCAATATTGAAGGAAACTTAGGTGTGGAAACAACTTCCTATACTAATCTGTTAAGAGAAGTATGGTGCAAATCCTATTAAAATCTTTTACACTTACAGATTCAATATCATGTAAACAACAATATTACAGAAAACCAAGCATAAAGAAAATAAACAGAGAAATAAACACATAACACAAAGATTTTTCGGTGGGGAAAAACCTTTTGGTAAAGCAACCCCACCCCTCCAGAACCTGCACAATGTATTATCTTCAACACAAGGTTACAATACACTTGCAATGCAAGTTCAACAGTGACAACAAAAGAATCCAGTAGCAACTCACAGTACCAACAACACACTTTCTTGCATACACCTCTTCACAACCCTAAAAACACTTATAACATGCACTTCACTTTTAGGGCTACTCCCAAAGATAACCATATTAGGGTTTTACCATTCTTTGAGAAAATAGGAACCCCAAAAAAATTGGGGTAGAGTGTATAGTACTCAAATTTATTAGTTGCCACATGTCTTCACCTATCATTGAATCTTCCTAACATAGCTCTTATGTGTCATATGAATCCATCATAACCATTTTAGTGATGATCTCCTTATACACAATTCAAGATGAAGACACATCAACATTATTTGCAAGAAATACATTTTACAAAACAAATAATAAGAATAGGAATTATCCAAGGTTGAGACACCTTATTCCTAACAAATATTGGTTGAGAGTGTCAACTATGGGAAAATTTGGCCCCAACTAGAAGTATCCCATCTTGGGTGTATAATTAGAAAGAGGGGTGTACATATATTATTTCTAATTCTTTCACCATAGTTTGATAGGTTGAATACCCAACTTGAGAAGTGTGTGAGGAGGCAAGGTAAAAATAAAAAGTCAAAACTCTATCAATCCAAATGAGATAGATGAAACTAAAATTGCATGTCTTTCCACATAGAGGCTCATGCTAGCTCTAGGGAACAAATATTTGGGTGTCTTAATGCCACATTTATAAAAACACAAAACACTAACACTATGAACATTATTAAGCAGGACCCCTTGTGAAAAAAAGAGGGGAGACCACTAAATATTATGTTGGTTCATAGAAATTCAATCATAGAACTAATGAGCCAAGGAGAGAGATTTAATAATAGACTATTCAAGTTCATTTTAAATCTTGTCAAGAACTGCATTCCATAGATCAACATGGAAAGGTTAAAAGGAAAGGGGAATGTCCGAAAAAATGAAGACCTCTCCGTGTTGAATTTATTTCTAGCCATATTGAAAAAGCCAAGGAGGGGCAAGAAGAAGATACTTCCTATAATATAGAGTCCAATTCCATTGAGTAACCAAGCCAAAGGAAATAAAAAATGTTTCAAGGCATTGGAGAACATTGGAGACATTTCCCTCATCATCAATGAGCATGAGAAAGGAATCATCAACAAAATGCCCATATACAAGTTGGGTAGGTAAAATTAGGTAGATAAACTCCTTTGATAAGGCCAAAAGAGACAGAATTAGAAAATGAGTAGCCAAACAATTCACTAAAAAGAATATAGAAATCTAGGGGTAGAGGACAACCTTGGCTAATGGATTTGAAAAGGCCAAAAGCTTTAAATTGTTTTCCATTAAGGGTAATATATGGAAATCCATAAAAAAAAATCATTTGAACTAGCTTCTAGAGATGAAGGTGAGACCAAAGCTAAGGGATTCAATAATTTCAAGGATAAAGGGCCATTAAATATGAACATAAGCCATAGCCAAATCAATTTCAAGGAAAATATCTTGCCATTTGGACTTCTTGTCCCACTCCATTCCTTTCCAAATTGCAATAATATTGCCTAGAATATACCTAGACTTGATGAATCTAGTCTTCTTAGGGAGCACAATAAAAGGAAAGAAGTGGATGATTTTGAGAGCCAAGGATTTAGCAATAATCCTATGAGAGACATTAAGAAATATGATTGGTCTCTAGTAACAATTTTTTTTTTGATCTTTAGCTTAAGGTACGAATTTAATGTTTCCTTTTTTTATAACATTTCTAAGAGATTTGGAATGAAATTATTTAAGGTAGACCATATAGAGGTTATGTCCAATAGAATAAAAAGAAGATCTACAAAATTCACATAGAAAGTAATCATACCCATAAGCCTTGTCCTCTACCATGGACTTGAGGTCATTGATGGTGAGAATTTTCTCAACTTCCATGTTTCCTATGCGAGATGAGAAACACGTGTATATGTCTTCATCCCTTGTGAAACATGGTTTGAAATAGGTGGTAATGGAAGAGGAACTACCAAGGTAATATGAGAAACAATAGGAGCCACCATATTGACTTCCATTAATGACTAAGTCAAAGACATTGAAGTTTTCTTGGTGGCCAAGTCATTTTTACCTTTTTCCCTCACAATAGTCCATTCTTCTAAATTTCATAGCCTCCAAAGGCTTAGAAATAGCATCCTTATGATGATATTTTTTATAAGGCACAATGAGCAGATAGTTCTTGATCTTGTTCTTACCGAATTAACACCTATAATAGGTGTTAGGAAGGCTCAAGTATAGAACCTTATGGGTGAAGATGAGGGCTCCATCTTAAATTTCAACCATTTCCTTAAGGTTGCATGAAAGGTTGACCTCAACACAAACCCTCTTCTAGGACTAAGCATTAAAATAATGATCATGTTCCATGCACACCACCTTACCAAGGGTTTGTGTAATGACTTAAATAAATGACTAACATCACAACAGATTCTTAGAAACTCAACCCAAACTGGCATTGTTATATTTTTTTTTCTTGGACCATAAAGATACAAGACCAACACTAGAACATCAATAGAGGAAGACCTAATTATCCAAGGTCCACAATTGAATGCACATTAGCCTAGGTAGGGTTTGAGAAATGAAACAAAAAAATCCTTTAGCAAGGCTTTGATTACTATCAAGCTAAACTCCATGGGGAGTCCATAATTTAGTTACATAATCTTTCAACATACTTTCATGTGGAGTTTACCCACAAAATAATCTATTAAAGTATACTTCTCAATCCAATCACATGCACTATCAAAATTGTGAATATTAAGCATAATATTTAGGTAGAGATTACTTTGTGAAATACTTCTGCAACAAACTTATGAGGGCTTTTGTTGAAGGAGGTTCCATGTGCATCCATCATAGAAAATCTAGCACTAACATCTACTATTGGGAAAAATTTGGTCAGACCCATTATAAACCCCTAAAAATATTGCAATAAATGTAGTATGCAAGAAGGAAATAGCCTACAACACAACGATAAATTTTGAGCCTCTCACATAGGAAGTCTTGGTTTTTATTCTACTTGAGGTTAACACATAATAATAATTAATTTTAAAAAAATATAAAAATTAATCTCTGTTTTGACCCATTACCTATTAAAAAAAAAGTGAGATGGAAGAAATAATACATAGAGATTAACTTAACAAAAGTTGTAGTCATGCAAAACCCTAACACATGCATTTGAAACCAGCTCACTTTTAATATTTAAAATTTGGCTTTCACTTCATTAGAAAATTGTTACTTACCTTATCATTTCCTCCAAAGATCATGTCATGCACAAAAACTTCAATGACCAATGATCTATATAAATTAATTCTTAGATCTTCTAAGAATTTTCAAATTTCCAAAAGCTTTAGATTTGTGTATGAGAAATGTAACCCAAACCATTCTTGTATAATCATCAATGAATAATATAAATTATTTTTCACCATTGATTGATTAAATTCTTTATCTAGATCACATAAGGCTTGGTGAAATAGTTCTAAAGGTTTAGTAGATGAATTTTCTTTGGTCTTGAAAGACACTTTTCTTTGTTTGCATTCATTACAAATTAAATTAGAAGGCTTTCTAAGAAGATGCAATCCTTGTAGATTTTGATTCTTGCTGATTTGAATTAACTTATCAAAATCAATATGTCCTAATCTTTTGTGACAAATTCAATTATCTTCAACTTGAGTCATAAGATGTATACCTGTAATTATTTCATCAACTACAAGATCAAGTCAATTGTACAAACTACCACTAGTTCATAAACCTATGGCAACTACTTTTCTTCCATTGTTGGTTATGGCACAACCTCTCAAATCAAAAGAGATAGATTATCCACTATCAAAAATTTCAATGACACTTAAAATATTGTGTTTTAACCCTTCTACATAATAAACATCATGGATAGGAGTAACTTTTTTTAAATAAACAAAATTACAAGCTTTGTATAAACCCTTGAATTTTCTCTAAATCTCATAAGTTCTCTTTCAAAATCTTCTAAATTTTGAAATTCATTTTGGCTACCTATTATATATATGTGAACAACCACTATCTAATACCCAGGTTACAACCTTGTTTGAGAACAATAAAACTTGAGCCAAGAGAGACTTTCCAGTACTCAGAATGAATTAGGTCTCCAAACTTGAAGGACCTTCTGATTTAGTTTACATTGGTTTGAAAAATGTTCATAAAGATGACATTTGTAGCATCTTATTGTTCTTTGAAAACTATAAGAGTATTTTTGATCAAATGTAGTAACCATAAAATAAATCATAGTAAAATGAAGTTCTATTATACCCCATAGTTTGATCATTATTAAATAAATTTGAACTTTCCTTGATGTTTCACCTTTTCCAAAACTAACACTAGATTAATCCTTGTATTTCTGTTGACTATTCCAAATATCATTTAATTGTAAAGTACTTTCATATTTTCCTACTTGTTTTTGCAAAGTGTTTATTTATTGTTCTAAACAATAGAGTTTTTGCTTTTGTTTATCAATCATCACTTTTTGGCTTTCAGCTATCTGATTTGTTGTATTTAATCCAACTTGCAAAATCTAATTTGTGCTTTCATGGTTAACTATTTGTTTCTTTAATGTTTTGACCTCTTGAAGAGACCAAAGAAGTTCCTCTTCAAGATTAAGTTCTTCACAATCAAAATCAGAGGTTGTTTCTATGTTGTTGATTGTTGTCTAATTATTATTTATTTCAACCATGAATAGAGTTTCACCTCCTTCACAAGATTCATCAAATTCTTCCTTAGAATCTTCTTTTTGAAGCTAAATTGATTCTTTTTTTGGGATTCCTTGTTTTCCTTTTTGAAAAGTTTTATGATTTTTCTTCCTCATCATGTTGATCTATGTAGGAATATTTTGCAACAAAATGTCCTGGTTTTCCACAATTGGAGCATTTAAAAGGAAATTTATCCTGATACAAATTCTTTATTTACTTTTTGATTATCAGGGCTTCAAAATCATCTAAAATATAAAAGTTTCTATCACCCTTCTTTTCTAATTTAAAGAAAGTTTCTTTAGAGGCAGAAGCATTTCTTTCAATCCTCATCTCATAGGCTATGAGAATGCCCTACAGTTTATGAAAGGTGGTCATAGAGAAACTCATTTTCTCTTCAAAAAGAGAAATTTAAATTTTTATCCCACTTTCAAATTTTAATTTCTCTTATTGAAAAATTATCTTAATAGTGCATTCACTCTATCATGTTCTTTAATACCTTTAAAACAAATCCACATGAGTGGTATATTAGCATTCTTGGGGGCTCTATTAAGTGATTATACTATTTGAGCATTTTAAATTTTCCTATGCAATTTTTTGACCATGTATGAATTTTCTCTCATTGAGATTCTAATTTTTTGTCATCCTTTGTACTATCATGTGCATGTATATATAATATTTGGAACAAACATAGCCACTTGCATTGAATTGTAGTATTTCTCTCTAAGTTTTCTCTTGTTGAGCAAGGGCATCATTTATCAAAAGACTAAACAATGATAATATAGTTCCAATTGAAAATGTATTACTACATGTGCAAAACTATCAATCAAGTCATCTAGCATATTTAGTGTGTTTTAAATATTTTACAACAATATTACTCTTGAATTATAACATGAATGCACGTACAAAAAGTTTTTTCTATGACTCATTTGCAAGAAATTCCATTTTCCTATCTTTCAAAGGTTACTAAAGCATTCTTAAATCTTTTAACATCTACTAATTATCATCCAAAACCATTTTCAATATTGTCATGCATACATTCTTCTTTACTAATGAAAATTTCTCACTACTAGTGCATTGTCAAGAAATACATAATACATGAACTTAATATAATAATTTCCCATTAGATCTTTCCTACAATTTTTTTGATAATTTTTGGTTGCATATTAATACTAAAATCCTACATAATTATTTAAGAATGTAAAGTACAACATACAAATTGAAAATTACCACAATAATAATGAAATTGAACATGTATTTTATAAGTATATGATATTTGTTCCTTATTGATTTTCACATACGAAGATTACATTTTTCAAGTGATCTTTGACTTAGGATTATATTTAAAAATAACACAACGTCATCTAAATTTTTTTCTATAAAATTCAATTTGAGTTGTATCAACTAGGTGTTTTTCTTATGGATTATGAATTTTGGAGACCACTCTTAATTTTGAAACACCCATAGCTTTAAATGGTACCCTTGTATTAGTATGCCAATATCTTTCAGCCTAATATTTGATTTCAAAATTAAATTTCATGTTAGATCCTCAATGTCTATCACTAAAACTCCAACATTAATTAATTGGATTATTTTCAACACTTACTCTTCTCTTTATCTTTCTTACCAATATATTAGGATGCAACCTGTAAAATTCCACTAATGTTTCTCACTATTCTTTTATCCTAAGTTTTTTAATCAATTATACTAACATTATAACTTATTTTACTATATTTTTATCTTACATCGGCTCTTTCTTCTAATAGACTTAATACCATAAATAGACTTAATGACGCAAACATTTGGTTGATGATTACCATGTGTATGCATGAGTTCCATCATAAAAAGAAATGATTCCTTTGTTAGGCTCTAAAATATCTCCACTTTCAATACTTTTACTCCCAAATGTCATTGAAAAAATAGTCACTAACTGAACGCTTCAAAATTCATTGCTAAAATATACTTGCTAAGAGATGATTTCATTTAAGGTATTGAAAGGCATTATAGGTTTTGACATTCATTACATATCTTTTAAAGGTTCAATAATATTGTCTTTAGTAAGGGTACACAACAAGTATCATGTAACGCTCCTAGTCATGCTTTTTCTTTTTGCTGGAATCATGTCACCCTCCCTAAGGCTAGATATTTGGCATGGACCACCTTGAAAAAGAGGGTTCTAACTACCAATAGGATTTCTAAATTTAATTTCTCGTAGCCTTTCAATTTTCTTATTTGTAACCAAGAGATTGAAATTGGTGATCATCTTTTCCTTGGTTGTCCTTTTGCCCAACAATGTTGGTTATTTGTACTTTCAAAATTCATTATCTCACTTCCCTTCCAAATAAATTATGGGATCTCTTTAAGTCTTGGCCTAAGCTTTATACCAATTCACTGTTCTCTAGCCTTTCAACATGCATTCTGACTCTAGTGGTCTGGGCCTTATGGTAGGAATGGAACAAGAGAATCTTTTTCCAACACCCTTCCACAATTGAAAATGTTCTTAGTTCTACAGAAAAATCCATTTTGAAAGTGGTAAACACTAGCCACTCAAAACTCAAATGCAACCCAATATTGTCTTCCTAGGATAGTGTTATTATTCATGAGTGGAAAAATGTCTTTGTGCCTATTGGTTGGTGTCATCAACCAAGTCAACTTCGTCCCATGATAGAGATAAAGTAAATTGGGTTCCACCTATTGTCAAAAAAATCAAACTAAACTTTGACGGTTTGTCTTAGGGAAATCCAAGCCAATCTGGTGCTGGTGTATGCATTCAAAATCACCATGGTGATGTACTAGCTTTCAAAAATTCTCCCCTCCCTCATGGTTCAAATAATATGGTAGAAGCACAACCATTGTTTCTCTAGTTGGTCTTGGCAAAATAAGTTGGCTTTCACAACATTTAGGTGGAAGGGGATTCCATGGTAATAATCATTACTTGTATGAAAAGAGTATCCCATAATTGAAAAATAGCTTATATCCTTCAACAAGGCTCCTATTAGACTCATTTGATGAAGTCCTTATCTCACATACCCTTGGTGAAGGAAATAGCTTGGTTGTTTATTTAGCTAACAGGGGTTGTGATGGTTTTCATCAAGAAAGGACCATTCCACTTGGCAATACTATTCTTGATGAAGAATTTCATAAAGTGATGTACATCAAATAAAAAAACTTGCAAGTAAGTGGGCTGATTTGACATTGAGTTTGTTGCTAGTTGTAGATTTTATGTGACATGAGTTCTCAGTACACTATATGATACTTGAAGTAATTATGTTTATGGACTCTCCCTTTTGGCGGCTACCACTTCATCTCTTAGGCACAAGTATCTTAATTCGATTTCAAACTCATATGCAAAGTACAAATTTCCATGTGATTTCATTATGTGATGTATACGTTGTCCTTGGAGATATTAATTATATGTGGGATGTGCTCATAAATTTATGTGTAGTTTGGTGGAAACCTTGTTGTTTGGTTTCTCTAGTATTGTTTCTCCCCATCAGATTAAAATTGGCTATACATCTACTACTATGTGCATAGACTACATTATGGATTCCTCTCTTTCCCTTTGTCCACGATGTGATTCCTACAATATGTTTCATGAGGAATTTATGCCTTGTAACTACATAATCTTTCTACTTCCTAGGGAGAAAGAGATTTTGTTTCTTACTCATGTGGATGATGTTTTGTTTGACAAAGTTTTCATTTGTCATTCGCCAATGATTCATCAGGCTATCCAGAGATTAATTGGTGAGCATATCCTCTTGCTAAGATCAAAACAAATTTTGTCCCCCTAGCATGTGGTCTCCATTTTCCTATATAATGTTATGGACTTGTTGTAGTCTATGGAGTTACTCCCTTTAATTGCAAATAAGGTGGTTCAATCTCAGTTCATTGTAGATAATAAATTAATGCTTGCAGTTCATAAGTATGATTTATGGCATGGGAATGTTTTCATAGGGGGTTTGTTTTCATGTTATTTGCTTCTCAAAAAATATGAATTTATGATGGTGTATGATTGTATCAAAAGGGCACTAGAATGCCACAACTACATGATTTTTAGAACAACTTTGCAGGTGGTTGCTAATGCCTCGGACATGGATTTTGAGGCCAACATCAAAAGATCCGTTAATGCCTTGTTTGACCTATTGGGCACTTCTAACATCCCAATGATTCCTTTACTAAATGTGGTTCCTATAGTGGTTCCAAATAGTTCATCTTGTTTGTCCCCTATTCCTGATCTTAACCTTCCTACATTGGTGGGGTAGTTCTCTAACTATTGATGCTGGTTTCATTATGGCCTCACACTCCCCCTCTCATGTCTTCTAGCATGTAGATGGCAATGGTTGGGTCTTCACATTTCAAATGCACCTCTGAAATTTTGGGAAGAATCATATTTTTTCTCTCAGGTTCTCGTAAATAGTGGCATTCCTGTAAACAATGGCACTTTGAACAAATTGACATGGAGGAATGATGTGCATGTGCTGGTCTTTACTTTTTGGTTACCTCAAGGAATTTTGTTTTCATTATTTGAATGCAAAATTGGAGTTGTAAATGTGGTGTCTTATAGTGTATAGTTCTGGGGGATTTTGTTTTGAGATGTTGTTGTTGGCTTTCTTGTAACCAATATTGTAATAGGTGAATACTTTTCTTGCTCTTTTTATGTAATGTCAATGATTCTAGGTTTCTTTCCTAATTCTTTCTCGATTAAGACCTTGAATTGAGTTTTATTAATAAAATACATATAGTAAGTAGCCCAGTTTTGCCTAGAATTTTTTATTTTTATTGTCTTTCATAAAAATGTTTAATATTAATAGCTCTAAGGATTTTAACTTCGAAAGATTATTGAATGACTGAATGTCTACATTTGATAATTGTGTTTCTTATAATTCGAGTTTAATAGAAAGGAGATGTATCATTGCTCATTTAGTCACTGAAACCATACATATTGCAATCTGTTTAGGAGATGCATAAGCTTTATTGTTTAGAAAAGTCTTGTGAATTCTCCTGCTAGTGTAAGTGCCATCAATTAGCCAACAATCTAGTCTACATAATTATTTATTTGAAGTATTACTTTTAATCAAAATTTAAAGTAAAGGAAGGAAATCAAATTGAAATGTGCTTTTACTAATAGATATCTTTACTAAGGCATTTGTGAATATCGAGTTTTTAACATTTTGAAAACAGATTCTGAACATTCTTCACATCGACAAGTATGGAGATAATTAAAGTTTCTTTTGAAAGATATAATATTTATACTATCTTCATTAGTTTACTACTCGATTTTGTTGGAATATTAATTGTGGTTGGTCGTTTCTCCCTGGAGCCAAACACCCACCTACCTCCTTGATGGCTTGCAAAACGATCAAATGAATTTATTACATGGTAGGTGAAATTTTTTTGAATTCAAAAATGAGGGAAAAACATTTTACAAGTATAACAAAAGGAATGTTCCATTCATTCGATTAGTAGATAGAGAGATAGAGTGAGAAGAAGAGCTCAAAAGTTACAGAGAGCAGAGAAAGTGATTAGCAAATCCAGTTTGTTGCAGGGACAGAGGAAGTTCATTTCGTGCCTGCAGTTGCACGTGTCTCTTCTCTGATCATTCTGTAAGTTGAATGTTTTATTGTTTCATTTGTCCTATTGAAGCAGTGATTGCTCCAGGTGTTATTGTATGCAGCCATTAGAGCTGCAAGTTTAAAGTTTCTAAGTATTGAAGTTGTTCAAGTTTTACCAGTTTAGGGTTTTCTGGTTGAAGCCGAATGCTCCCAAATTTTTGTATTAGTTTGAATCTAAGTTGAATAGTAAGCAAGTAGGCATACATGATTCCATTACTTCTTGTTCATTGTATTTGTGAAGTTTATTGTTGAATATTTCAAGCTTTGGGTCTCTGGTTTTAATGGTGAACATATTCACATCATAAGTCTGCACTTAGTATTGTCTTTGGTAGAAGTCATTTGCAGTTCAAACTGATCTCACTCGGTAATGTCTTCTACCGAGCTCCTCCTAGCAGTGGCTACCGACCTCACTCGGTGCTTTCTTATACCGAGCTCCACCTTCCTGTGGTTACCGAGTTCACTCAGTAATCACACTACCAAGCTCACTCGGTATCCTTTGGCTACCGAGTTGTTTGCCCTTCATTTATCAAGCTCACTTGGTAAACTCTCCTGCCACTCAATTTATTATGTTACCGAGCAAATTTTGGTACTCGATAATAGTTGTTGTCGAACAAATTTTTAGGTTTAGGGTTGTGAGTTTTGATTTTGTTTTAATATTTCTCACAGATTTACTAGTCTTAAAAGCTGTATAAATATTGCATGCTAGATTATGTGAACTACTATTAGTTTTAGAACCATTTGAAGCTGTGAATCAACTTTATGTATGTTGATTTAGAACTGTCCTGTGATTAGTTATTTAAGGTCAGAGTAGAAGAGCATGTTTCAACAAATTCAATAAAATAGAAGACATTTTAACTATCATTGGAGAACATCTAGCTGATCTATGTTTTTGGTAATGTTTGTTCTTTACATTATTTACTAGTCAGCTTTATTTTTCTATTTTCAGAATCCTCATTGGAAAGTTCAATTATTTTTCCCTATATTTAGACATTTGACTTTAGAATCTACTAAAGTAAAGAATGCCCACTTCCATTGCCTTTGGCTATCTTCCAATCCTCCATACCATGACCACCATCATGATTGTTACTATTGTCCTCATTGCCAATAATAATATCTTGATATAAGATTATGATATACAGTTTATCAAAATTTTATATCAAGGAAAAGATATTCAACTTGCAAATGATAAGATTATTTCTTTCCATGGAAAAAAGCGTGGTAGCTACTAAAGGTTGGTCTAGTAAATCACAGAAATAAGTCAGAGAGATGAGTAGGACTCCATAAAGTGTAGAAGAATATGTGGTGGAACTATGAAAGACTTGCATACAAACGTGATTCACCTACCAAGTGGGGCTCCAAAGTCAAATTCATTTGTCAAGTGGGGTGCCAATGTCAAGAATCTCTATTCAAAATAGGTAGATCTTGAGGATGGGAGTTTAAATGTGCGATAATAGTTGCCTTACTAAAGTTAGAAAAAGATTCAAACTTATCCTCATTTCATTTCAACTATTAAAGCAATTAGTAAAAGATTCAAACTTATCCTCATTCCATTTCAACTATTAAAGCAAAGCAATAATATAAGAAAGTGGAGAAAGAGAATCATGTATTAATTAATAATTTTAAAGCTTTCTATAACTTTAAATATAGAAAATCAATTACTTTAAACAAAATCTAAACCAAAGATAATATGTGATATTTAAATTTAGTTAAAATTAAAAAAAAAAAAAAAAAAACCTTAATTAAAAACGTTTAAATGATATGCAACTTCTTAAGATTTACAAATCTTGTTAAATAAGTAATTTTGAAGAAAAAATGTTCAACAATTCCAAAAGATATATAAAGTAGACATAATCAATTATGTATAAAAAAAAAATTGTAATAATAAAATCAATACATTACTTAAAATAAAATCTTTCAAAAAAATCTTAATTGAAATCCCATATGTACGTAATAATCTTCAGTTTTGAAGACATAAATGACCGAAGAAAATTAACATGAAAAGGATCATGTGTTCAACCTATTTCATGGATTTTTGAAACATGCATTAAAATATTTTTCATCTTAAGCATGTAGACTTACATACTAATTAAAGAGCATGCAAATACGGTCTGTTTAAATTTGGTGCCTAAAAATTGCTCTTCCATTTCCTTTTCCCTTAAATTATTTCACTGAACAGCCAGAAGAAATCACCACACTTCCAACTCATTCTCAAGTACAAACCACAAAATGGTACAATCAAAATATATTTCTTTGGATTCTGTCACCTTACTCAAATGCCATAGTAGTTAAGATGGTACAATTTAGAAGATATCTGAAAGTTCTGCCAGAAATATACCAACAAAGTTTTAGTGTTGTCAAATCCAATGTTCTTGAGTTGTTGGTCCAGAGGTAATGGACAGGTATTTGATTCTTTGTTTGCATTGCATGATAGACCGAAAGCTACAATATACATGAGAATCTTTGAAAATTTTGTGAATGTCCAAAAAGAATCATTGCCTCTGGGATAACCCATCAAGTAGATTCGAAGAAAAATAAATAGAATATCTTTCATCTTGATGATGGATCACATAGTGTGATTCAAAATATTGATGGCAAAAATTGTTGCACAATCTAATCCAAAAACTAAGTAATAATTACTATGGATTGTGGAAATCTGATTGCATAAATAGAACATATATTTCATATGCATGCTTTCTTACTTCATACTTCAAAACTAATGCAAACACTTCAATTAAATCTTCTGGTTTTAGTGGATTGATCTTTGAAAGTTGAAGTTGTAGATTAAATGTTATCTATAGATGCTGATTTGAAAGTTCATTCATAGTTACAAGTTTTTACACAAAGTCAAACCAATTTGCAATTATAGAATTTTTATAAGAAATCAAAGTCTCAATCTATATTGAATTGTGAATTTAAAATCAATTAATAAATACAAGTTATTATTTCAACATGTACAAAAGACTTCTATTCATTCTAACTTGTAAAAATGAATTACATCAATAAAATATCCCAACAAAAAAAAAAAAATTACATCATAGATCTCTTCAGGAAGTTTTAGAATCTTAAAAATATCACTACAAGCGATGTATCATATATCAACATCCATTCCTCCAAGTTATTTTAAAGGGGGATATTAGACTAGCCATTATAATTTTAGGAGTTGATCTTTTGAACTAATTGCCACTGTGGATCAAGGTGAAGATTCTAATTTGAAAGTTCATTGACAACTGCAAGAAAATCTATATGTCATTTGAGAATCTTCAATTCTTAATGGAATTTGTCATAAAATGTTTCTTGAAAAAGTATACTGTCAGACACATAATGGACAACTATTTTGTGAGAATTTTATTAGCTACATAAAAAAAAAATACAAGACTTTGTTTTTAGGAAACATTCCAATTGGCATGATCAATGACAAATCATACTGCAAACCTTAAATAAAAAACAATAATAAAAAAATCATAGTTTCAAAAGTAGTATTTGAATCATAATCCAAAGAATTTGTGTTGTTTGATATTATGAGAAATAAATCATGGTTTGAGCACCATATGTGCACATGTAAATTCCATCAAAATACTCATGAGATTAATAGTGAGAAGTTGCATGCGTAGATTTCCCTCTTTAGTTTTTACATTATTGTTAAACCATTGAATGCAAGAATGACCTTAGAAAATACATCATTTGACCTCCCATGCAAGAAATAGTAGATAATTCCAGATTAGATCGGATAGTCTAAAAAAAAGAGACAAAACTTCCAAAAGGAACATTCACTTAGAAGAATTTAGAACCTTTGCATGTTTTATGCACATGTTTTTATAGTGGTTTTTTCCAAATGGATCATTTATTATTTATCTAATAGTGTACTTTAGAACTTTTCAAATAATAGAGTAGTTATAATATTATATTTTGTCTTTTATCTACTTGTTTTGAGATTTTTTAAGTTTATTCAACCATGACATAACTATAATTTTTCTATATCATTATGTATTGTTTTTGGCTTTTATCTATTTTTTTAAAGATTTTATTTAAAAATACAGTTCGAAAAATAGATATTCTACAATTATATTTGACTATGCTTTAAAGTCACAAAGATCTACCAATTTTGTTTTAAATCGTCTAGCTACATTTAAATACAATATTTTGCACACATTTTTAAATTTAAAATATTCTAAATCATTTTCTAGTTTCTTGCATGTAATTTATTTTGAATATGTAATCGATTTTGTCATAGGGAAAGCGCACCAAGATTCAAAGACTAAGAAGTTGTCTTTTTTGGCCCCCATTGAGCACTTTGATGCACGCCATACATGGTGACGCCAATAGGGTTTGTCATGCCAAGCCTGTATGATGTGCATTGAATTTGGTGCTAGCCAAATATTTTGCACAATGCGCTCTCTCTCTCTCTCTCTCTCTCTCTCTCTGTTGAAATAATAGTTAGCCAACTCTTTTCCAACAAAGAATTTGGGGGAAGCAAAACAAATCCTTAGTATGAAAATTTATATAGATAGGAAGAATAGAAAATTGACTCTATCTCAGGTTGATTATGTTGAAAAGGTGTTGCAAGTGATTTTATATAGAGAATTCCAAAGTTGTTAGAACAACTTTTCCTAGACATTTGAAATTGACTCGGGAGATGTGGAATATCTATAGGGAGAGAACAACATTATCAGTTAACTAACCATCAAGCATCCATTCAACACAATCAAGGGTAAAAGCACAAACCTGCATCACCCTTTTACAAAGGAAAAGGCTAATAAAAGTATAACTATTCTCCTTCAATGACATAAAACTAGTATTATTATTTAGAATTTGAAAATGAGGTAAACTAATGAAATGTGTAGAAATGAATGAAGCTTAGGATTATAATTTTTAATAATTATTTGGAATAAGAAATGATATATTTTCCTATTTTTAAGATAAATTTTTAGTTGCGAAAAAATGCTGGAAATTAGGGGTCTAGTTCCCACCACAAAATGACATGCAAACTTACTTATTTCCCTTTGATTTTAGATTATGTTATAGATAAGATATGTAGCTAGAACAATCAAAAATAAAAATTGGCTTTAGACAATACTTTCTCTTTTATAACGATTCAAATTTCAACTTATTCAAATCGATAGTTTTCATCTCCCACCATATTTTTCCAAATAAATGTATTCTAACCAAAAGAAAAATTATAGATTCTGGAAGAGGACTCTCTCCTCTAGAATGTCATATAATTTTTAATTTTTTTAAATTTGATTTATTATTTTTTATTTTTTAAAATTGAGATATTCTCGAGTGTTAAAATACATACTTGTAGAATTTTTTAACTACAATATACTATATCTAATTAAAACACTATGAACTCTATATGATAATATTCATGAATTTCAGCTCTATAAAATGGTGTTTGTATATTATTAAAAAAAATAGTAAGAGTTATTGAAACATTAGTTTTCTAAAATAATTTATTTATTTAGTAATTGGATACTAACTAGTATAATGCATGCATTTAATAGACATTCCTAGTTGGAAAAGTGTGAGACAATATATAAGTTAGCTAGAAAAAAATTATCAAGATCATGTGTTTGAACAAAATTGCTTTTTAGATAGAAATACTTAAATTTAGTTGTTCTGATACATTAGCCTGAAAGGTGGTACAGCTTTGTACTTTTACACTCTTAAAACATTCAAACAATTTAAACATGAACATTTATCTCATGGAAACCCAAATAGGGTGAAAACTATAGTGTGAGATTGGTGCTCACAAATAGTTATAATCTTTTAGAATATGCTTTGTTACAAGTTTTTCCAATCAAGCATTAAATTTTTTTTTGTTAGGTGTTACCTTGTTAAGGAATTTCCCTGAGGCTTGTTAAATAGTTTACCCTATTAGGAGTAACCTAATTAGAGGATTTAGACATTCGATTCTCATAATTTCACCCTTTTTATGATCTTGAAAATTCCTCTATACTTCCAATAATCTTGTATGTTCACCACTATCCTTCTTCTTATTTATTACGATATTAAACTACCTCTTTCTTTCTGTTAGCATGAATACTGATGGTATTCCTTTGGGGGAGTATCCTACACACTGCTAGAGCATGTGGAAGATTGTTAGCATAGCTAGCATGTTGCATTCATGACTATGTTTGTCATTGATGATGTAACATAGTATGGTTTCTATGAAGACTGGTAGAGTAGTAGACAAAGATCATGGTTGTATAGACAAAAGTTTGATGTTTGGGATAAGAGCTATTAAGGACATGTTCTACATTATGTCCTGGTGATGAGGTTACGTGTGCATCAAGTAAGTTGAAGATGTACTGAAGATATACTTGATTTATAGAGAAAAACACAAAGATAGAGTACTTATAAGAAACTTGTGATGATTGGATTGTATCTCCTAATAGAGATAGAATTAGGATGTATGGCATTATATAGTGACAGAGCGCAATTTGATGATGATGTTAGTGAGTGAACTAGGTCTAGAGTCACACATGTGAGAAGTTGTAAAGAATGTGAGCCAAAAAAAAAAATTGTGATTGCAAAATAATTAATTATATTAATGTGGTCCTATTATAATTAATTAGAAAAGCCTCAAGTTTGACTTAAGGAATTATTTTGAGAACATGGGATAAAGGACATATTATTTATGTTTGACATGAGTATGTAAGTGTGAATATGATTAAGAAGTTTGAATAAGAGAAGAGTATTTGGAGAATGGGAGTAAGTGATCCAAAGGATTATTGGATGCAAAGTTGGTGATCTTGTATTGAGATCAGAAGGAGAAGAGTAGTCCAATTAACAAGATAGAAGAAGAGTATGTTCAAGTACAATTCATTTCTATTATTCTACAAGGAATAATACATAGATCATTTGGATAGTGGGTTCATTGTTCTTTCCCCTAAAGCTATTTGGATAGTGGGTCCAACTATCATCTACAACTCCTAACAGGGATTCAAGGTATCCTAACAGGGAATTTGATATGTATTGAATTTTTTTATTGACTCCTAATAGGGTCCATCCTCTAACAACCAATATTTATATTAGTACATCATTTTTTGGGTACCATCCCCACCAGGGTTTTCCCTCTGATCAAGGGTTTCCCTAATTAACATAGCTAGTGTCATTGTGTATGAGTATCTTGTTATGGTTTCTGATTAAATTTCTCATATAGTTAATGATTAATAAGGTTGATAATTGTTCTACTAGTTGGATAACTAATTCAGGCCCCCTTCCCTCTTAGTTATATTGGTGGACTTTATATTCTAACAATTGGTATTAGAGAATTGGGTCCTTGAAGAGAAAACTTAATAGCTTTTGGAGATCAATGGTGAGTTACTTCAGAAAAGATAGTCCTAAGTTTGATGGAGTTAACTGTGATAGATGGAAATAAATGATGAAGATGTTAGAATATATAGTCCACCAATTTAACTGAGAGGGGAGTGGCTAAATCAGTTTTCCAACTATTATAACAATTATCAACCATAAATAAACTTAACCATATGAGCAATATAATCACAAATCACAACAAGATACTCATACACAATAACACTAGATATGCTAACTAGGGAAACTCTTGATCAGAGGGAAAACTCTGGTGGGGATGGTACCCACATGATGATGTACTTTAATATAAATGATCCTTATTAGAGGATGGACCCTGTTAGGAGTCTATGAATACATTTAGTACATATGAGTCCTTGTCAGGAGACTTTGAATCCCTATTAGGAGATTCCAACCCTACTGGGGGTTGTGCCAACCCTGTTAGGAGTTGCGGAAGACAGCTAGACCCACTACCCAAAGAGCTTCAAGCATAAAACCAATGAACCCACTGTCAAAATTATCTTTCTATTATTCCTTGCACAATAATAGTAATAAATAGTACTTCCTTCCTCTATTCTATCAACTAGACCTCTACTCCTTTTGATCTTGTAACCATATCACAAAACTCACATCCAATAATCCCTTGGATCACTTACATGCATTCCTCAAACACTCTACTCCTTTTTGCACTTACTTGACCATATTTGCATGCTCGAATCATATTCCATATATTAAAAACAAGCAAAAGATATTTCCTTTATACCATATCTTCAAAATAATTCTTTGACTCAGCCTTGAGGCTTTCCCAATCAATTATAGTAAGATAATTAATTAATTATAATTACAATAGCACTTTCATGTCACAGTCTATATAAAAATTCACATGTGCAACACTAGGTCTTGTGCACTCAATGATGTCACCAACAAACTATCATTTATCACTAGCTAACAACAAATTTTTTCATTGCATCTCAAATGTAAGATAGCAAAGAAACATCAAGATCCTCTTTCCTAATACTTTATTTCTATACTACTGTATGTAAGTCAATAATAACTTCCATATGTCTCAAACTTAGACTTTCCAGACTTAACTAGGTCATCAGGAGAACGTGCTAAAAAATTCCATGACCAAACATAACCAGACAATCAACACCTTGTTCCTACAACTAAAATCTCTCTCTTTTACTCTACCAATCTTCACAAACTCTTTTCTATGCTGACATCAATGACAAAAATGGTCATGAATCCAACATGTCAATACATTCCAATGCTTAGGATACTCCCCCAATGTAGTATCATCAGTACTCATGCTAACAAAAGACTCATCTACTATGTACGTGTCTAAGATATTGGCTTTTGAAAAAGAGTAACAAGAGTATTATGTAAGAAAGCAAGCCTAATGAATGCAATGAAGAAGAAAGAGATTTGTTCATGTACAATATGAGAGCCAAAGAAGCCATACTGACAACTCTTCCTATGAATGAATACAGTTAGGTAAAATCACTAGAAACATCTCATAATATTTGGAAAGCTTTAGAATATAATTTTGAAGGAGATAAATGTTGTGGTTTCATAGTGCACACCCCATTTCTCTTAGAAATGGGGAACCTTGACTTTATTTTTTAGCTATCTAGATCCCTAGTCTAGGGTTTGAGTCCTTTTAGGGTTTTGCTTACTATTTTTTGCCTAGTCAGGGTCTCTACCCAAAAAATTAGATCCCTAGAAATTGTGTCTTGGAGTAGAAAAGTCATTCTTTTGCAAGTAAAAATGCACACCTAGCTCACCTCACTAGGTGTGCTAGTGCACTGAGTCATTAAGAAAAGGACTTCCCTCTCACAAGTGCACAACTGCATAGCTCTTGAGGTGTGCCAATGCACTCACTCCACCCTCTGCCACCTACACACACAACACAATAAATAAGTTAAAGACTAAGGTATGCAACTTGTGCATCTCCCGAGGTATGCAAGCTGTGCACCTTAATATAAAAACTTAAACAAAAATAAACCTAAAGTAATGCAAGCTTAGATGAAAGGTGCGCAACTATGCACTTTTATATTGACTAAACATATTCTAGTGGGTTAAAGGGTGCACACTTAGCACACCCCATGATGTGTGCTAGGTGTACACTCTCATATTTTAAAGAGTTTGATAAGGGATAAAGTACACCTAGCATACCTCTGAGATGCACCAGGTGTACTTTTTTTTTTCTTTTGAGGGTTTCAATGAGGTTTTTGCATATTTTGTGATGTTTTTGCATTCTTAATTTTTTTGTCATAATTAGGGTTTGTTTTAATTAATATTTTTAATTCTCTAGACTAATGATTGCTTCTTTGTGTAGATAAAAAGGTGTCCACAACTTGTCAAGGTCATAACTTTTGACCTAGAACTCAGAATCCAAAATTGTTTACACCATTAGAAAGAAGAACTAAAAATCTAATTTTAGTCTCTAAAATAGGGAGCCTTTGACTACTCATTTTTAGGGACCAATGGAAGTTTCAACTTGAAATTTTGAAGATAAGACCTATGAAAAAACTAGTTAAAAAGACCTAGAAAAAACTTGTAAAAAAGATATGAAAAGTTTGAAACATTTGATCATTTTGGATAATCTAGATCACTTGGTCAATGGACCAAAAGGATTAGGTAGTTGGAGAGAAGAAAGGATCAAAGATACAGAGGTTGGACACATAACAAGTTCCTCGTCTTATGCAATTATTAGTGAAAGGATTCAACACAGGTACCTTGGGATTTTAGATTGAAGAAGTAGAAGGAGTTCAAGTCTTTGAAAGTGTTTGGATAAAAAGAGGGTATATATCATCAAAAGGATCAATGTAAGTAAAAAAAGGTGATCTAAAACCCCATTTGAGAAAAACCCAGAAACTGTTTTAAAAAATAAGAACTTGATTTTTTTGGTGAATTAAACACCTTTTACAAATTTCTTGGTGCACAAGTCTGTAAGTGCACAAGGTGCACTTCTCCCAAGGTGTACTTCTTCAAATGTGTGTTAATGGTTAACTAACAGTTCCAAATTTAGACCTTTCTATGCATCAAAAACAAATTTTGATGGTAGTTTAACTCTTACAGAAACCTAGTGAACATGGAGCTTCTATTTTTGGTACTCCTAGACACTCCTACATCATCTGAAGGCTTTGTTCTCCTTATTTTCTCATGCTTTCTTTGTTTTAAGAAATACAATGGCTCATACATCCATTTAATGATATAAATATGGATGGAGTCCTACTTAGCACTAGCTAGATAGTTAGTTTTTTCGTAATTAGATTTATTTTATTAGTTTAGAAGCATATGTTTTCATAAAGAGATCTCTCACTCTCAACAAAAATTGAGGAGAGAATTTCTTATAAATTTAGGAATGTAATATGTATTCCCAGTGGTCATTGTTATTTTGATGTAATAATATATGATTTTGGTGCTTGCAGTGTGAGTGTAGTGATTCTTGCCTAAGTGTGTTATATTTTGTGAATGTGTGTTCATGAAATGTAATTGAGCCAATAGCTTTATTGCATTATTCTAGTTGTGCAATCTTTTAATTCTAGTGTTTTCTATAGGTCTACAAATTCTGCTAACATACTTAGTTCGAGAAGAGATCACCTTCATTGTTCCTACATAGCTTTTTGTCTCACATGAACACACTTTTTGTGACCTTGCAATTTGATGAAAGTGAAACATCCTATGAATACTGAATTCCCATCGATGATTGTGTCAATGGAATTAAGGAAGCATTGCTCCTATTTTCATTGGTTACCTACTAATCTATTCAAAGGCTTAACTTGCAAACGCATTGTTTCCATGGCTTATGTCCATTAGGAATTTCTCTATCGTGTTATTTTCTTTCATATCTCATCACCTTATCTTTGTTACTTGCTTTGCTAACCCTTAGTTAAATAAGGAATTCATATAGTTGCATTGTTAGATTGCATTCATTTAAAAATAGAAATACCAAAAATATATCTTTTTTGTGGTTAATTTTGAAATAGCAAGTGGATTGATCATCTTAGCTAAAATTGGTTCAAACCAGTGAAGGCCTCCTCATGAATACTCACATTTATCTTCTACTAAGCAGATTCTAGTAGGTCGCAAGATCACCCGAAACCTTTAAGTTGATCTCATATCAGCTTTTCAAGAGAGGAGTTCGAAAGGATTCCTATTGTTAAGTATCATGCAAAAAAATAGCTCAACAATAATCATACAAAAAGAACAAGATTACAAAATTGGATATGTCTATTTCAAAATGCCAAAATGTTGGAAGGTGAATCTATGAGAAGCTATGTTGCTAGCGTATTTGAGGTTGTTGCAAGAATAAAATCATGTGGTGGATCTAAGGAAGGAGATGAGTTTTTTTGGAATAATTTGAAAACTTTGAAACCACCATTCAAGAAAGTAGAATAGATGATTGAGCTATTAATACCCTATACTGAGAAGTTTACCAAGGAGACATTTCTTGGAAGATTGGAAGTAGCAAAAGCTAGTATGATACAATCTAGAGAATTGACAAGAGTCTATAAATTTTTTAGCTCCTTAAGTGTTCATCCATGCTTATCGAGAAGTCCAAGCACACATGGAGATTATGCAAGTAGGAATATAACCAGATCTAAAGAAGATAAGAAAATTTAATAAGGTACAACTTTGCTTGTGAGAAGAGAACCAAATTGTAAGAGAATCTTCAAATGTTGAACTTGTAATGAATTTTTTCATTATTCATCTAAGTGTACTAAAAGAGAGAAAAGGTAGAATAGAAATTTCAAGCCTAGAAGACCTAGAGATTGTTGGTATACAAATGAAGATGATGAATCTGAGGAAAGTGTTTAGAGTGAAAGTGATGATGAACTAGGATTTGTAGCCATAAAAAAGAGGATCTTAATAAATAAATTATAGAAGAGAAGGTTCTAGTTTCTCAAGTTCAAAAGAAACCTGATTGGATCATAAATAGTGCTTATTCACATCATAGGACTGGTGATATGAGCAAATTTGTTAAATTCAGGAATCATGATGGAGGTATTGTTAGATTTGGTAACAATCTAGCATGTCACATAATAAGGATAGGATCTATTACTCTTGATGGAAATACTAACACTAATAATTTTTTCTTTGTTGATGGTTTAAAACACAACTTGTTGAGTGTACAATAGTTGGTAGATAAAGTTTATTAGTTGCAATCTACAAAGAAGACTTGTATCATCAAAGATAAGTATGGTAAGCTGATTGGAATAGGTACAATATCTAGATGTAATTTGTTTCAATTGAATCCTACTAAGATGAAATGCTTGGTTGCAAAAGTGGATAATAGTTGGTTATGGCATAGGAGGTTTTGTCATATGAAATTTGATAACATAGTGAAGATTAGTGGCACATTTGGAGTTAGAGATTTCCCTAAGATCATGAAGCCTACTAATATTGTTTGCAAATAATTTATTATGACTATGTAGAAGAAGGTATCATTTTCCAACAAGAAGTTCACTACTATAGATAAGCTAGAGATTGTTCATACAAACCTGTGTGGCCCTACCAAAAAAAGAGGATTCTATGGACAAAGGTACTTTATGTTTTTTGTTGGTGATTTCACTAGAATGATGTGGGTATAATTTCTTAAAGAAAAATTTGAAACATTTGAGAAGTTCAAGATATTGAAGAATAGAGTTGAGAATGAATCCAATGTTAAGATTAAATGTTTGAGATTAGGTAGAGGTGGAGAGTTTAACATATTTTGTGAAGAAAATAGGATTAAGAGATAGTTATCATCACCTAAGACTCCTGAGCAGAATGAGATAGAAAAAAGGAGAAATAGATTAGTATTAGAGGTAGCAAGAGCAATGATGTTAGAGAATGATGTATGCAAGACATTTAAGAGAGAAGTTGTCAATACAACACTATACACCATGAAAAAGGGTAGATTAGAAAAAGTATGAATAAGACTCCTTATAAATTATCATTTGGTCATACACCTTCACTAAAGTATTTCATAATTTTTGGAAGTAATTGTTACATAAAGAGAGATGATGATATTGGTAAGTTTGATCCAAGAAGCGATGAATGTTTGTTTCTTGGTTATCCATTGAAAACAAAAAGCTTACATATGTTTTAATCATAGAACTAAGATAATTGTTGAGTATGCAAATTTAAAAGTTGATGAAAATTTTGGAATTAAAGAGAAAATGATGAATTGCAATTCTAATGAGGGAGGTAATCCTAGAATTGTTAGAGAAAATGTATAAGTTTTTTTGAGACTAAAAATGACTTGTAGAATGATGTACAAATTGTTGAGCAAGGAGCAAAACAAAGATCTGAATGAAGAGAATAAATAAGAGTTGAGATAATAACTCCTACTCCTAAAAAGAATCTGACAAAGAATCACCCTCCAAATTAGATTATTGGAAGCAAAGACAAAGGATTGATGATAAGAAATAGAGTAAATAAGGAAATGTTTGATTTCTCAAGTAGAACCTAGAAGTGTAGATGAGGCATGCAAAGATGATCATTGGATTCAATCATTAAAGAAGGAACTAGATTAGATTGTGAAGAATGACACATGGGAATTAAAAGAATGAACTAGATCAGATTGTGAAGAATGACACATGGGAATTAGTTCCTAGACCTCAAGAGAAGAATGTTATATGAACTAAATGGGTATTCATAAATAAGATGCATGAACAAGGTGAAGTTGTAAGAAAAAAAGTTAGATTGGTATGCAAAGGTTATTCATAGCAAGAAGGAAAAGATTATGAAGAGACATATACCCTTATAGCTATAATGGTAGTAGTAAGAATTTTTTTGGCTTATGTAGCAAATAAGAAGTTTAATGTGTATCAGATGTATGTCAAATTATCCTTTCTGAACAGAGAACTTGAAGAAGAGGTTTACATTGAGTAGCTTGAAGGATCCCCTTTGACAGGAGACAATAATATGGTATGTAGGTTGAAGCAAGCTCTATATGGTTTAAAGAAAGCACCTCGAACCTGGTATGAAAGATTGAACAAGTATTTGGCAAAGCTTGGGTTTGCTAAATGTATGGAAGATACTAAGTCATATTTGAAAGAAATTGAGAATGGTTTGTTAAGCATTGCAATATTTTTTGATGATCTAATATTTGGAGTAATGATGAGGCTAGTGATAAGTTTTTTTAGGAAAGGAAGAATGAATTTGATAGATGACTACATTTGGAGAAATGAAGTTTCTCTTAGGTTTACAGATTGTGCAAAACAATGATGGTATTTTCATTTCACAAGCTATGTATTTGAAAGACTTCCTAAAAATATTTGGCTTTGAAAGTTGTAAGCTTGTTGGTAGACCAATCATAACTGGTCACAATTTATTTAGAAAACATGGGACAAACTCAACAGAAGAAATCTAGATCAATGATTGGAGGTTTGCAATATCTAACTCACACTGGACCAAATATAGAAAATGCAATTGGTATTATAGCTAGATTTCAAGCTGATCCTAAGCATTATCATTGTGCAGTAATAAAGAGGATATTCAAATATTTGAAGGGAACATCTAATTATGCTATATGGTATGATAGATCAAGTGATTTCACTTTATGTGCTTGTACTAATAAGAATTGGGCAAATAATATGGATGATAGAAAAAGCACTAGTGGTGGAGAATTTTTCCTTGCAAGAAGATTGGTTTCTTGGCCAAAAAAGAAATAAGATTATATTTCATAGAGTATGGATGAAGCAAAGTCTATAGCAATAGGAAATAATTGTAATTAGATCATGTGGATGAAGCAACTGATGAAGGATATAGGGATAGAATTTCGAGAACCTATTGTCATGCATTGTGATAACACAAGTATAGTGAGTAAGTCTAAGAATCTTTCATTGCTTTCTAAGACTAAACATATATTTGTAAAGTCTCATGTTTTGAGACATAGAGTTGTAGAGAAAGAAATCAAATTAGATTATGTTAGTACAAAAGATTAGATTGCATATATCTTTATAAAGTCTTTTCCTAAAGATACATTTGAATATTTGAGAGGTATGCTTGGGGTTATGCACCTGCCTACTTCTAAGTAGATGATGCAAAGATTACATCAATGTAGTAGTGTATAGAACTATTGTTTGATTGGACTAAATGTTGATGCTTCCTATATGGGTGAGTATTTGAGATGACCAGAGTCATCTAAGACTCTTGGTAGTTGAGTTAGAACAATGTCTTTCGACACTTGAGTTGGTTGAAGACTTGGAGGAGATAATTAACATAATGAAGCCTTTGCCATTGATGTTAATGGGGTAGAATATGCATGAAATTTTTTTCCTAGGAATGGATGGGAGAGATATTACATATATCAATACCATGAATGGGGGAGAAGATCCTCTAATGTAAGAAATATTGGTGTATAAGAAAAAGCACTATTGATGACAATGAGAAAGAAGTTGAGAGATCTCTAGTATGTGAAAAAATTATGTGAGTAGAAAAATATGTAGAATAGAGAAATGTTCTAATGATGATGTCAGTGAGTGCATAAGGTCTGGAGTCACATGTATGAGAAGTCATAAAGACTACGAGCTGATAGTTTTATGTGATTGTAAAATAAATAATTATCTTAAAGTGGTCCTATTACAATTAATTGGGAAAGCCTCACAGCTAACTCAAGGAATTGTTTTGAGGACATGGTATGAAGGATAGATATATTCCTTGTTTCACATAAGTCTATAATTGTGAACTAGGATTAAGAAGTACAAATAAGAGCAAAGTATTTGGAGAATGTGAGTAAGGGATCCAAGGGATTATTGGATGCAAAATTGGTGATTTGGTATCAAGATTAGAAGGAGTAGCAAAGTCTATTTGACAAGAAAGAGGAAGAGGAAATTCAAGTATAGTTCATTATTATTATTTTACAAGGACTAATATAGAGACATTTGGATAGTGGGTTCATTGGTCTTGTCATTGAAGCTGTTTGGAAAATGGATCCATTTGTCTTCTACAAATCCTAATAGGGTTGGAATCTCCTAATATGGACTGATATTAATGAATGTTTTTATTGAATCCTAGTAGAGTCCATCCTCTAACAAGGAATATTTATATTGGTATATCATTTTTTTTGGTACCATCCCCCCTGCGGTATTCCCTCTAATCAAGGGCTTCCCTAGTTAACATATCTGGTGTTATTGTGTATGACCATCTTGTTATGGTTACTGATTATATTGCTCATATGGTTAATGATTAATATGATTGATAATTGTTATTATAGTTGGATAACTGATTTACCTTGTTCCCCTCTTAGTTATATTGGTGGACTTTATATTATAACACTTTCTCCTATATGTAGTAACAATATGATCACAAACTCTAAACCTAGATCTGATAATCAGAACTTTATCATCAAGTTTTCTCGTGCAAATTTCATCATCTCAACAAGATGGTTTTTACCTTGCACAAAATTCTTGACTAATCCTTTGTATCCTAGTTGTCTCAATTTTTGCATCATCACACTACTCCATGAATTATACATGAGTCATCCCACCTTTCTCTGTACAATGAACATCTATCCTTTTCTTTTCTTAAAAATTTCCATTGTTTCAAATAAGACTTCATTTCCTCTAATAAGATCTAACTTCTAATTATCCAATAGGTCTTGGGCTTTGCAATAAGTGTTGCTTGTTATAATCTGTTCATAACAAAGCTGTTTCCTTTGGTTCTTTACTTAGCATTGGATTGTTCTCTAGTACTATCATCTTAGATATATTCTTATCCATCTATCTATAAATAATCAAACCATTTAAATATTCATCGCTATATGTTCTAACCGTTACTTGATAAGATTCTTATTGACATAACTTTGTGTCCTTCTCAACATTTATGCAATTTGTTCTATTCTAAAGATATGGGAACAAGTCAATACAATATGTCAAGAAGTTTGACATCAATTAAAAAATATTATAACTCATGTCATATTTATCAACTATGTTGTAATTATCAACAACTTTTTGTCTTCAACAACTTCATCAACTAAATAAATCATGCCAACAATCTCCTCCTTTGGCATTGACGACAAACATTTAGTAATGAGACATGTATTACTCCTTGTTCATCTTACTCTTCATCCTCAATACTAAACCATATTTTATCACTGATATTCATCTCTCTTCTTGGATAATTATTCTCATTTTTACTAACTTCTCCCTTCTTTATTGACTTCTCTCCCTTTTATAGAAATTACAAAGGTGATCATCTTTTATTATCATTTCCTTTTATTTATATACTTGTGCTACTCCTTATATCTAGACTACTCCCCCATGAAGTAGTATATCTAGACTATGCCCCCCATGGAGTAGTATGTCGAGACTGCTCCCCCATGGAGTAGTTTTCCAGTACATTAATTCATTTTAAAGATATTGTGATAGAGTACTTTGAAATGATGCACATTGAATAGTCTCCTTAAATAATATCCAATAAGGTTAGAACCCCTATTCTACCACTTAGATATTTATTGCCAAGTTTTAGTCCATATATTTTTGCTCTAGGGTTTTGAGTCAAGTCAAGTGTCAATGTCCTTAGTCTGAGTCTAGATTGCTCATAGGATGGCCTTTCTTCTCATCATTCCTTTGAGCTAACCTGATATGAGAAATCATATGAGCAATGAACCAATCCAGTGGCTAGGTAATTAGGTTTTGGAGGGTTTGTTATGTGTTTCCTAGATGAGAAGAAATTTGTTTTGAAACCCCAACTCTATGATCAAGAGTTTCATTGAAGGCATAATACTGGTAGAATGGAGATATAACAAGCATATTCAAAAAAAATGTCAGAAAAGAATGTAAGGATCAAGGCTAAAGATAATATGCAAACCATGAGAATGAGCTACAAGAAGAATAAGGTGAATTCAAATGCAAGAGAAGAAAATAAATTATCAAACATGCTGAAAGAACCAAGTCAAAGGTGGTATGACTCTTGTTGCAATCCAAGTTGACAATTCAAATGGCTCAGAGACTAAACCCAAATCATTGGATGAGGACTAAATCGATGGATGATCTTTCAAAGATGGAATTATAAGTATTTAATAAAAAATCTCTTCAGCCATCAAATATAAAAAAATCCATTCTTGTCATTATCTCACTATGGAGAGTTGCATGAAGAATAACTAAAGTGACATAATAATGATTAGACACGTGGAACAGATGGACCCACAGTGAGAACCTAATCACAAAGTTCCATGAAGCAAAAAAAAAGGGTCAATGTCAAATTCTCCAAGTCATAAAATTGTGTCACCTTTTCACCATGGTGTACATAGCTAGAAAGTGTACCCATAGTGTAGAGAAAAATAAATACTCAACATATTTTATTGCCATTGTTAGATCAAAAAGAGATATATGCTTGTCATTTTGTTGCTATGGAAAGTTTCCCAAATGTTAATTATAGTGACATAACGATTATGGTTGTGTCTTCACAGGGAACCAATGGAGGAAAATGCAAAAGAAGAAACAAAAAGGTTTATAATGGATGGGTTTCAATCCAGATCATTGGTTTAAATTTGATGACCAAAATTCAAAAATGTTGTGACTATTATAATATTAGTTATACTAAATTGGGGCCAAACAACAAAATATGAAGAAAATGCTGATTTCCATAGGATTTGTGAGATTACAAGAAGCTAAATAGTCATTTTTTGTTTTTAGAAGTATCACTGATTCATAATCATCGATAGAAAAGATGCCACATGTTCATATCGTCAAATAATTTCATATTTTTCTCATATTCTCTTTTCTATTTTGTGAATGTTTCTCTGCTAAACTAAGGTTGCAATTTGTTTTGATAATACAAGGGTCAATAAACTTGGTGGTGAATTGGTCTATAATTCCATTTATCCTATTTTCTTGTCATGTTTTATTACCCATACATAGATTAGTTCTACATTAAGAGTTGAAAGACAATTGTAAGTGATTTTGTGATAATCACATGGATTCCATTTCATTTTGGCAATTACAGTTTGGTGATCCTATTTACTTTCCTTATATATGCATATGTTTTCTATCTTGTTGGTTTTATAACATGTTGGATAATTTCATTGGGGAATGAAAGATAAATGTGTATGAATCTATTAGTTATTGGTGAATTCCATTTCATTCAAAATTTGATAGTGAAAGCAATGCCATTTTCCCTCATGTGCATATCTTCTTCACTTCTTTTCTGCATTGAGATGGTTAATGTACATTTAGAATAGAAGTAAGAGTCATAAATATCAAGATAATATACTATAGTCATTCCATTGAGTGTCATAGGTTATTCAAATCTATCTTGCATGATTTTTTGTGTCTACAAACAATTTGGCTATCCTTTACTACTCTCAGGTTAAGAGCTTATAATGTAAAAAATTTTAATCTCATAAAAACATATTCATTGAATATCATTACAAACAATAGGGATTTGTACCTAGTAATTCAAAGGGTAGTGATAGAATACATACACTAACCCATTTTTTGGTAAACATCCTTTTGTCTTTCCAAACATTGGTTATCAAAGAGTCATGTTATAAAATATAATAGGAGTACAAACTGTTAACCAATAGTTTTTGATGACTTTGCTAGGGAGGATTCAAATAAAAGTTTTGTTGAATTTTCCTTCATGTTAGTTTTAAATTTAATTCTATATATTTGATTTACAAGAAAAGACTTGTGGTAGTCAGGTGATTTCCATAAGATCTTGATACCAGTTTTACAGCCTCAACCTGTTGAAGAAAAAAGAAAATCGATAGCTAAAGACTAGTAAAGATAAATTCAAAACACCATTTTATAAAACATTTGATACATCCTCAATTCTAAGTATACCAAGAGTTCCAAGGAAATAAAAAAAAATTATCTAATATATGAGGAACTTAAGAAGGCCAATTTTCCTATCCTAGATGACATTTTTAGAAAAGGAAGGACACGTGCAAGGGAATTTGTGACCAAGAAACTCCAAGATAATCAATTGTCTATATTTTTTTCTCATAATAAAACATAGAGAAGTAAATCCTCTTCTCCTCCAATTGTCAAGCCATTCCTAATGCTTTTGATTCTTTGCTGTTGATTGGTGCAACACTTCCAATTTCTGTTAGTTTTCAGACAAACTAGAATATTATACCAAAAGCTATGGCACAACCATGGGGAAATTCTATTGAAACTCTTTCTCTTGCAGCTAATAATAATTCACCACCTTGGCTTTGGTTAAGCCAATATACTCTACAACGATGTGAACACAAGGCAATCATGCCTTCACCATCTTGATCCTGGTTAGTGTTCGCCTAGTTTTTTACCATTTGTCATATGTTGTACCTCACAGTGAAAAATCCTAGGGTTATAGTCCAAAATTGGTGTATTTCTATTGAAACCCTAGTTCAAATTTACTAAAGATATTTTAGACCCTCGTTGTGTGCCCTAGTTTACAAAAAAGAAATGATTGAATATAATTTCCAAATTCAAATTGTGTGGGATATACTTACCCTAAGTTTTCTTTTTTCAAAGATTACTTTATTTTTATTTTTCATGAATTAAACCTCTTGACTTTAAATTTTTCCCTAACCATGGTTATATCTCCTAAGCATTGTATGAAACATCTAAACTTAGATGGTTAGTCTTGGTCAACCATCAATTTCAGAGAGATTGACGATTGGTGCTTACCCGCAATGTAAAGTTGCATGATTTTTAAACAAAGTGGGGAAGCACCCTTGTGCCATGTAGCACTTGTTGATGGTAGCTCTTTGTTGCACCACAAAATTTTTTGAAGTTCATCAGACCTTTTTTAGAAGTTCTCATTACTTGGCAGTGCACATTCCAATTTCCTACAATGTCATTGGGTGGCTCTTTTTAGTGGGATGTTTTGCTTTCAAATTTGTTGCACCGTTGATCTTTCCATGATTAATAATTGGCACTTTACCACTTAGAAAAGTTGCATGGGCATTAACCAAAGTGGGGAAGCATCATGGTGATACTTGTCCAAGCTGATGTGAGGAGCAAGGTTACATACAACTCCAAAAAGTGCATTTTTTACACTGTTGATCTCAGTGAGATTGACAGTAATCACTTTACCACTTGATGAAAATAAAAGATTTTTAAACCAAGCTGGCAAGCACCTTAATGACATTTGGCATGTGATGATATTAGTAATGTAGTCTTAAAAAAAGGGGGGTATTACTACTAGTAATAGGTGTCAGATACTATTATGATAAGTGTAATGCATTCATTGGATGGAATAATTGACTTAGCACTAAATGATGTAAATTAGTTCCACTATTGATATTCATCAGATCAATGGATGGCACTTACCCACCACCCAAGATGCAAGATTTTTAAACCAAGTGGGCAAGCACCTTAACAACACCTATCCATGATGATGCCATGATTGGTGTTTCATTTTGTTCAAAAGATGTAGATTGTTCCACCATTGATCTTGCTAAGATTAATGGGTGGCTCTTACCCACTAATCAAAAGGAACTTGACATTTACACAAAGCATGGAAGTGTAAACACAACACGTAGTAGATAATGATGTCATGGACCCACTCCTTTCAAAGGAAATAACAAAGTCTATGCCATGGCAGTTGTCAAACATATTGGCAAAAAGGTAATCATTCTATTGGTTAGTTTGGCTGACTAGGCATTATAGAGACACAACTTCATAGCACCAATGATCTTCATCATATCAATGATTGATGCTTACCCTCAATGTAAAGTTGCATGATTTTTAAACAAAGTGGGGATGCATTGCTCCACCATGTGGCAAGGTGGGACCAGTGGTAATAAAGAGATGTTGACTCATGTCAGGGTGGAAAAAGCACTAAAATGGAATGAATTAAGTGGCTGGATAAATTAGTGCTAGCTAGGTTGAAGATGAGTGTGCCAATGGGGCCACTTTTCAAGAGGTTTTATTAATAAGATATTGTTGTTTCTTGTGATCATTGATCTTGGTAAGATCAATGATTGGTGCTTCACTGCTTTGTGAAGATGCATGAGCTTTAAGCAAAGTGGAGAAGTGCCTACTCGACATGTAGTGAGGATCTCAAAACTAAAAGAAGGCCTTTAGCTCTTTCAAATAAAACTATCTGATACTGTGAAATCAATGGATGAAATTCAAACTTGAATTTCAACATGAAAAATTAATGGTTAGGAACATTAATGCTGCTCAGAATTCCTTCCTGTGATCTTAATACTATAGTATAACTTGCAGATTCACCCTTACTGAGCCACATAGTTGCACATTTCTCAGAGCACAAGGATTTATAGAGCTAGGGCATGAAATTTTACATGTTTTTTTAGTAAATTACAAGGCAATTTATAGAGAAAAGGAAGCATAAATCAGCAGGTAAGTGGTCTATGACTTTTGAAAACTAAGGAACTGTAACTACATAAAGTTGAAATTTCAAAATACCTGCATGAAAGGAATTCTTCAATTTTATTAATTATCTTAAAAGGTATATTCATGATTATTTCCTTAAATAATTCCCTCTATCTATAAATGAATTAATAAAAGGTGGAGAACTTATCCCAAATGTTTGAAATATTCAGGATAAGATAGGTTATTGAGAGGGGAGGGGTGAATCAGTAACTTGTAAAACTTTCAAACACTTCAGCATTTTAGCCATTCACCATTCATTCATCTAATCTATTGCAAGATTAAACATTCATTGCATATGTATATAGAGATTTGGTGACCCAGAAACCTTCCAAATAGAAAGTAAAACTGGGGTGGGGATGATGCCCACAAAACTTCATTACTGCAGTATGAAGTTGGCCTATTAAGGCTTACAATGATCACTTTTGGTGATCTTCCCTATTAGGAGCAAGTAGGACTGGTAGATCCACCTTGTTAGATGATTTTCAAACATACAGTAAAGTATGCAATCTGTTAGGAGATTTAGAAAAAGACTGTTAAGTCTACCCTGTTAAAGGATTTATAAACTAATTTACTTGTTATGATGAAGCAGTGGATCTACTTACAACTATTTGATGATAAGATCCTTTTTACATTGATCACCTAATGTGATAGATATATCTTTTTTGCTCCTATGTTGACCTTGCTGAATCCCTTTTACTCTGTTGCTGATTTGCAATACCTTCTTTACATGTGAACATCAATCTCTTCAAATATATTCATATGTTCCCATATTGCAAATGATATCATACATTACATATATACCACTCCAATATTTACAACTGCAAGGTCGGCCAAAACATAAGTGAACAAAACATTACTGAGTCAGCCAGATAGTAGAAAACTCGGGTTCCTCAAGCTGGTTCGGTGACCTTCTGATACTCAACATCCACTACATTACTTGGCATCGTCATGCACTCAATAGAAGTAGAGGCTCGATTCATACTAGCCACACAACACTTCTTGGAACTCAGTAACCATTGGTGACTCGATAGATATAGTGTCACTCAGTAGAAACTAACTTCTTCGTTTACCTTTCTTTGCTCGGTGAACACTAAGTTCTTCATTTACCTTGCTTTGCTCATTGAAAATTGAGTTCTTTGTTTACCTTTTTCACTTGGTAAACATTGAGTCCTTTTTTTACCTTTTTCACTCGGTAAACACTGCTGAACTTCTCATGCACTCGGTATCCTCTGGAATGCTCGGTGAGAACTGTTTACCCGCTGAATTTATAAGGTAACCACTGAATGCTCAGTATACACTGTAGACTAAGTGATGAGCTAGATAAGCATTCATAATTGAATAAGTGTTTGCACTAATTACAAATATACCATATTTCCAACACCAAAAAACCCTAGGTTGGTTGTAGGTGAGGGTTTTTATGATAGAGCCAATTGGGTGAGAGATGCTCAAGTTTCAGTAGGGGGTTTAGAATTGTTTAAGAAATGGTTTAAAGAGCACAACCTAGATACCCCATTGAGTAATGTTTGGGAATTTGATATTGTAAATTGGTTGTTCCTGGGGTATTTTTTGACAGTGACCTATTGTCTAATATGGCCAAGTAATATGACCACATCACTAGAATTGTAAAGAATCATGTTGGAGATAACCTCTTTAAGGTTCCACCTACCTTGATCAGAGAGGCTTTTAAGCTCAACCATAACCATGAAATCCATGAGACAATTGATATAGATGAATTTTAGGCAAGATAAGATGCATAGAGGATATATTTAAAAGGAGGGCCATTGCAGCAACATATTGTAAAATTGGGTCGTTACCCCTAGTTACACCAAACACCCCAAAGCCATTGATGAAAGAATACTTCAAACCTAGAGAGCAAGCCCTATATGTTACTCTTTGCAAAATATTTAGGATGGATGAGTAGGATTACATTCAAGGATCTATTTTTATCATTATGGCTCAAACTTTGCAGTTTGGAATGAGCACAATCCTTGATTTCGCTACTTTCTTATCTGAGGAAATTCATAATGGTTTAGTTGGAATATCTCAAGGTAAGTTGAATAGGCCTTTTTGTTGGTATTCCTTGTTAATGCACATATGTCTTTATAAGGGAGTTACTTTCTTTTCTAAAGAAATGAAGTTAGAATTTGAAAGAGATGGAGAGAAGGTCCCAATTCAATTATGGAGTGCTAACTTGGGAAGCTAGAGATGTTAGTTATGTTAGATTTGACAAATACTTTGCTTCAAGGCTCAGATTTCTCTTGAAAGGGGATAGTCCAAGGATTCCCTAGCCTCTATTAGAATTGATTAGACCCCAGGACCATGCTAAGGGACTTTTGGTCAATCATAATTGGGGGGAAATAATCCCATATAATGTTTCCACTATGATTAGGGTCTATGGTTTCTTGGGAAAACCTCATGTTTTACCTTTTCATGTGCCTTTGAAGATAGGAATTGCAAAGTTGCTATGGCAGTTTGGAACAATTGAGGAAAGGGATATGTTGGGAAAAGGTAAAGGCACATTCTTCCCTATTGTCACTGTGGTACATGATTTTGTTTTTGTTAAGAAAGGATGGAGGAGTTTGAGTTTATTTTTCAATAGATACCACATGTCCCAATCCCATGCAAGATATATTGATCCAAAGGGATTCTATGACCTCTTAAGGAAGAGAACAAAAGGTAAGGCTATTATAAAAAATGTATACTTCCTAGAGGATGTTATTAGAATTTTTTTTTTATTACAGGAATAGGAAGTTAGAAAAGAAAATTGGATAGTTTTTAGTAAAATTTTAGAATTCATCAATGCTTTTGAGCCCGATTATAACCCCTTAGTAGATAAGAAGTATTGGGGGGCCAAAATGAATGTATTGATGAATAATTGTACTATGATAATGCAAACTATGAATGAAAAGAAGAACATCTTCATCAAAACATATCTTGTAAGTTAGTGGAGGTGGAGAGAAGGGTATATAGCAAAATGGTGGTTTCTCTAGGCCAATATACATTATAGAGGAGGGCTGGATATATTGTGGCCCAAAATATACAACACATTCCCCCCTAAAAAAGACCAAGACTAGAGTGTCCACTTGACACCAGTGCCCCCAAGAGACAGAGATTAGAATAGGGATCTTCTTCTCATGCAGGAGAGTATTCACCATCTCAAACCCCACTCAAGATAGATGATGAAGCATCTTTGAGAGAATAATTAAAACAAATGGGTGGGGAAGGAGATATCATTGTTACCACTATTGATATAGAAAGAGGAGTGCCTAAGGAGAATCCTATGCCATCCTTTGACCTCACTATTGCTGATTACAAAGGTAAGGAGATAGATCCCATCATTGCTCAAGCCTCCCAAAAATTCATAGATGATGAAAAATTTGTTAGATCTAGGGCCTTTGCACAATTTTTGTGGAGGAAAAATATAGGCAATTTTGAGAAAAAATGTAAAACAATAAAGGTAGAGCAACCAAACAAATTAGACTCTAAAATTGAGGAAGAGGCGAAGGCCAAATTTTTGGATGAATTTTCCCAGCTAGTACTTGAGGCCAAGAGATAGTTGGTTAGAGAGTCACGAGTTTTGGTTTTTCTTGAATGGGACATAGCTAATGTTATGATTTTTTATTCCATTAGAAAAGAAAAAGATGTGCAGTACAAAAATGAAGAAGAAATATTACAAGCACACAAAGGAGTAAAATTTAGTAATGATCACCAAGCACTAGTCATATGGTCTATTGAAAAAAGAAATAAGACCAGAATGCAAGAAATTCCAAGTGCTCAACATACTAGTACTCTTATAGTATATAGATTCGATGAAGTAGAGAGTTAAGAAGTCACAAAATTGTCTCAAGAAATGCTAAATTTTGGGAGTATGGTAGCTAGGAAGGAAAATAAAAATTCTAAGAACTCAATGACAAGTTTGAAGAAATACTTAAGGCATATGAGGAAACAGGATACAATTATTGGAAAATCAAGTATCCCAAATGGACAAACAACTTGGAAAAAGAAAAATGGGAGAATCCAATAAGCCAAGAATTTCATATCCTTGCCCCCTAGTTGAGCCATTTAAATCCACCCCCATTGTAAAGTTACTAGATACACCACAGAGACCTGAGTTCTACACCACAAATGAATTTGAAGAGGAAAAGAATAAATTGTGGGAAATTCATGTGGAGCTTAATAATCAATATGAAGAAAAGCTCAAACAAACAATTTTGTACTTATTAGACAAGATTGATTGGCTAGCATTTTATGATCAGCTGGCAAGAACTTTAGGGATGTGGGATGAAATCAAGAGAGATGAAGACACATTAAAGCCCATTGTTCACAAATGGAGTGAGAGGGGTAATGATGTCACTACTATGTATATCTTTATCATTGAATTATCATGCGATCAGATAGAAAAAAACTTTTGATATAGTTAATAATTTGACAGAATTTGATGAAAAAAGAGGTTTTGTTCAGAAAAGGATAAAATTTTGTTTTTCCAAGTACTTAGTAGAGAAGTTTGATCTTTTTCCCAATGCACTAAAAAAGGTTGACAAATTAAGAAAAAAGGATGAATGGGGAAAGGAATTAGATGAATTATAATGCCATATAATGAACAATGTTATAAATGAAAAGGGGCATGTACTATGGGCAATGACCAATGAAGAACTTGTCAAAATAATATTATTCTACAATGCTATTTGAAAAGATTTTGTTGAAATTGAAAATATTGGATATTTTGTGATAAAAAAGCAAAGGGAGATCCTAAATTTTGATTGGCCAGATGATACTATTTTCAACAAATGGAAAGAAGAACTTTTGTCTTCAGAATAAGTGGTAGTAGAAGAAGATGATGTGGTAGCTGAGGACTCAGAAATAATTATTACCCTAATAGTTCATGATGAAGACAATGGAGATCTCCAAACTGAGGTTAACTTGTGAGCCTTAGAATAAAACACATCATTAGCAAGTTTGATAGCTACATATTCTGAGGAATAGGAATAAAACAAGAGCCAATCATAGAATCCATAGCATTTGGAGATGTAATAGAAAGAGGACCCACCAAAAGAATAATCTGATGTAAAATTTTTCTGTTACACACAATTTAATCTTTTTGTGATGGCTATAAAATGTAAATATCTTTTGTCAAAAGGACAACTGTTAGTTCTTTATGCCTGAAGCTTGTTGCATCTCACATTATATAAGTGAAATCATAGGGCTAGAGAAGGGGTCCTGATTATTGTCTTTTTAGTTCTACTAAGCCTATTTGGTCTAGTTTTCTTGATATATACTTTGTGATATATTTTCTCTACAAGTTTATGAGAATACATCAATTTGATAGGATTTAGATGTTTTATCTTGAGTCATTCTGAGTCTTGTTCAATTGTATATAATTTTTCAAATGAAATTAATACAAAGATGAACTGTCCCCATATCTTTTCTGGCTAAATCTTGTCTCCATTATTATTTTTTGGTTATCTTGAAGTTGAATGAGCAAGTCTTGTTCAACTGAGTGCAATTAAATCAAATTTTATGTCAATTTACTATTACTTTTAATTCAAAGGATTAAGTAAATGCTTTAGTAAAATTGATAGGATTGCCATGGTAATAAGAAGGATGTCTTCAAGAATGATTTTCAGTGAGAATTGTTGATAATATTGATTGTAATGCAATCAATCAAATCTAGGAATTAAATAGACTCTGAATCCCAATAGATGAGGCACTAATCTGACTAATTTAGTCTATAGATGGAAAGATCATAAATAAGCATCAAGTTCAAATTCTAAATTAGTTTTTTTTTACTGTTCAAAGAGTATTAATGTTGGTCAGTACTTGTTTGCATTTAACTTTTGAGTTTCAGTTGGCTATTGTTGCTTGAATTATTTGCAAACCTAAGAAGAGTTGTGACCAAATCTGCTTCAAGGGATGTATATTGTTGTGAAATGAATACAATATGTATGACGTGTCAAGTTCAAAAGTATTCCATCCCTAAGGTATACTCACCTTGGTTTTGTAGAGCCTAAAGAGTAGAAAATTTGTCTTGATTTTGTTGAAGTTGGGTCCAGATATGAAATACATTCAATTTTTTATAGGAAGTAGCTAATCCTTAGATTGTTGTGATCTTTTATTATCCTGGTATCAATTTTTGTGCTTAATAGTTGAAAAACACCAACAATTAGCACTTAACCATTTGTGATTTTACCAATTGCATGGTCCCGACTTAAAACATTCTAAGGCATAATATGAAATAATGAATATAGACAATGTTTTAGATTATTTCATAAAAAAAAACCTAGGAAACCATTACATAGATTATTATTTGAATATGATTGATTTTTTTTTAGCGGGGGGTATTTTGGCTAACATTTCTGGTGACTCAGAGGGGATGTGCTCCACTTAGACAAGGATTATTTTGTCATAACCCTGCAATATTTCAGTTTTTAAAAGGTGTATCAATAAACTATGGTGACCTCCACATACTGGTAAAATCATATCTTCTTAAATCCATCTAGAGATTTATTTTTTTCTTGCAATTAATATAGAAGAAGTATTTGGAGAGACAAAATTTCTTGGAATAAAAATTATTTATAAATTTGGTAAGTTAATAAGATTGGTATTATTGGGATGGTTCTTCAAGTTTTACATGAGTGTAAAACCTATTTGTTATAATTTTTTTCATTTCAATAATCACTAAATGTTTTTCTTCAAGTTTCACGATTGCAAGACCTATTCCTTGTAATATGGATTTTTTTTTGACCAAGAATTCCAACATTTTTTAAAAATTTGAACAACTTTTTAATATATAAGAATAGACAAAACTTTAGATACATATATGTTTTGTTTTTATATCACAATAGAATATAAATTAGGATCTTAATAATTAATGCTACAAATGTTTAAAATTCAAGACCAAATGCATTACAAACTCTATCACTATCATGAGCTTAAAAACTAAATAAATCTATGGTCCATCATCTATTTAAAGGGATAGGCTAATCTCCATCCAAAATGCACTAAAGACAAAATAAAGTCAAACTTCTTTTTTTCCAGATTGTAGTGATTTTTGCCAGTGACTAACTGGCCCCCTAGATTACTTATATAACAAGTGCCATGTAGTGGCTTGTATTTGCTGTAGATTATAATAATTTTAATTGATTAGAAGAATAAAGTAAAAAAATATATATATTAAAAATAATTTTATTAATAATTGATTAATATTTGATATATATTTTAGATGAAAATTTTAAATTAAATATCTAAATTTCAATTTACAGAGATTAAAAAATTGTAAAAAAATATTTTTTAATATATTACGTAAATGCAATGATACTACTATAACTTATAATTTAATTGTATTCTTAGTATACACTAATATTTTATTTTATTGTAGATCGCTAAACATTTAAATAAGAAATAGTATTAAGATATATAAATTTTGGCCTACTACATTTTAGCCTCATAACAAAATATTTTGAAGAAAGATATAAATATTATATTTTAACCTTTTCATTTATTATTATACCCCTTTTCACAAATACTATATGATGAAATGTTATATTCTAATATATACATTAGTTAGTAGTGATCTTTCACAAAATAAAGTATTTAAAATTTAACATAATCCAATACTAAGTGAGAGGTGATAAAATTAATATTTACAAACTCAAAACTATTTATTTCCATACATTTTTTTAAAGTCAATGCTAAAATTTTGGTTAGTGCTTCTAGATAATTCGCTCCTATAAAGACCCCAACTATAAGAGCCAATCAAGTTTAAGTAAAATATTTTTAAAAAATTGAGATATTAAAAATCTCATATATAAACATTGTGAAAATCAAAACTTAAAATGAGAAGAAAAAATAGTTAGATCTAATTGGTTGAGATATAAAAAATTAATCACCAGATATGTAGAACTGATTACAATAGTATTAGGCTACGATAAATACAATAAATTTTTAATTAAATAAAAGAAGGGAAAAATATAGTAATGCAAAATTGAAATTAACTATAAAATTATGAAAAAGGTGAATCAGGTCAGCCAGGTAGACGCTGCCGATTTTTTTCCAATTTTTTTTGTTCTTTTAAGATCAAAAGCTATGATTATGATGTTTTGGGTTTTTTTAAAAATTGGTCAACTGTATAGTTTGGATGGAGGATAGTTGTGTCCCTATTTAAATACTTCTAATTTAGAGATAAGAAATTTTATAATCTCATGACAAATTTTCTTGCAGTCCTTGTGAGAGTGCGACCTCTTATCAGAATGGAATTTTAAAATCCTAATAATGATTCCTAATAATGTTTAAAATCCAATACCAAATGCATTACAAACCCTATCACTAACATGAACTAAAAAGCTAAAGAAATCTATGGTCCATCATGTATTTAAATGCTTCTAATTTAGAGATGAGATTTTTTATAAGCTCATGGCAAATTTTCTTGCAGTCCTCACCAGAATGTGGCCTCTTATCAGGATGGAATACGAGTAGGGCTTTTCTAAGGCCTTAACATTAGTAGGATTATCAAAACTACCAATCTGAGCTCTCTTGCAAAGATCTAAATGGTTGTGTTCCTTGTAAATAAATTTCAAGAATGATTGAGCACTTTTCTCCCCTTCTCTTGTAATCGCTTCAATTGTTTCTTCAACCCTTGCTGCATTCTCTGCAATCTCATTTTCATGTTGTTTTACCTTCAACAAAGACAACTTATACCACTCAGAACTTCTATACGTGGACACATAATTTCTTCAACAATTTGGGTGCTCTCTAGGTAATAACAATATGCAAGCTCTTTTGATTTCAAGAAAGAGGAATATACTTCCCCAATTCTACAAAGGGCAATGGTAGCACTCTTTGGATCTCTCTCTTTGCCAAGTGAAACATAATACTTATACTGATCAATGGCATCCCACACAAGCTGCTCATCCTCAAGCATTGCATCCCCTTGACAACGAGCTTGTATGGCCTCAAACTTACTCTCATTCACCACCACCTTCACCTTTAGATCCTGAAACTCTTTAATTAGATCATCAACATTGATTGAATAAACAATACGCTCTACCTTACCTAGTGGTAGATAACACTCCTTGATTGCCCTTAAACACTCTTTGTAATGTGTTTCCTCGATTCTTCTCTCTTCTTTGTTGATGTATTTGAGGCCCTGGTTTAGGATAAATTCAGCATGCTTCATGTAAAACACAGTTTCCAACTCCTTTATCACTTGTGAGCGCTTCTCTCTACTATCCATCTGGGTACATAAATTAATGAGAATGGGCTGAAAGAGCACACTATGAGTGTTAAGCTATTTGTCAATCCAGCCAAAAATATTGTTAATTATGGTTTCTCAAATTTGTATTACCCATACTTTTGGTTTTGTATTTTTAGAGTCTCCCATCTCAAGAACCTCTACATATAACTCCAGTGACTTTGCTATTCGATATTTGGCAGCCCAGATTTCTTCGAATGCTCGATTTTGTGTATACAACTGCCACTCTTTTTTCCCCCAAAACCAATTTGTTGCTGCAAGGTTTTTGTAAGTTGAAGCTTGTTCGTTCTTCTTGTTGCCAGCAGCGTGAAGAGATGCTTTGTATAATTCTTCAGCTTTATGCAGCTTAAGCCTCAATGCACAAGGTCCATAATGAGTAGCATGGGCTTCAATAAATATTTCATTTCCTTTTTCTCTTAATGCTTGGCTTGTCTTCTCTTCTTTCCTCCTCCTTTTCTCTTTTCCCTCCTCTTCTAGTGTTTCACTCTTTCGTTTGTCTACAATTGTCATTGTTACAAAAATTAATGAAATGATTGTTTTAGAATTTTCAAGCCCCCCTAAATAAATAGAGATTTGTGGAGCTGACTGATGCAAGTTAATTGCTGATATGTTAAAAAAATATTAAATCATTAAAAAAAAATTATTGTAAGATAAAATATTAATTTAAATATTTTAAAAGAGAAAATATAAAGATTTTTTTAGTTTTTGTAAGTTTTTTCAATTCTTTTATTTTAATTAATTAAAATTTTTATAAGATAAAAATGTCTTTGAGTATTCAATTTTGAGTTTTTTATTATATATATGCTTTTTAGAAAAATAAAAGTATAAAAAACGCTTTACTAATTATTAAAATTTTTTAAATGAGAATTTTTTTAATAAAACAAAATCTATTCATCTTTATCACAAGGTACATACAATAAGTTATGTTTAGAATATTTTTTTAAAATTTTAACTTTATTTTAATTTTAAAACATATATATATATATATATATATATATATATATATATATATATATATATATATATATATATATATATATATATATATATATATATATATATATATATATATATATATATCTATATATATATATATATAGAAAATATAAAGATTTTTTTAGTGTTTGTAAGTTTTTTCAATTCTTTTATTTTAATTAATTAGAATTTTTATAAGATAAAAATGTCTTTGAGTATTCAATTTTGAGTTTTTTATTATATATATGCTTTTTAGAAAAATAAAAGTATAAAAAACGCTTTACTAGTTATTAAATTTTTTAAAATGAGAATGTTTTTAATAAAACAAAATCTATTCATCTTTATCACAAGGTACATAGAATAAGTTTAATTTAGAATATTTTTAAAAAATATTAACTTTATTTTAATTTTCACACACACGCGCGCGCGCGCACACACACACAATTAAAGTCTTACAAATAATATTTGATTGATTAAAAATAATAATATATAAAAATAATTTTTTATTAAATAAAACCTATTCAACTTTATTACATGGTCATTATTATTTCTTCTACTTACAATTGTATTATATTATTATTATTATTAGCTCTCCATTGTGTGCCAATTTTTATAACATGACTTCAATCAACCAATACAACAAAATATTAAATTTCACTACCCAAAAATATTTTAGATAATTATTACTTCTAATTTTTTATACTTTTAAAATCTAAAATTTCCTCTTTATTTTTTAATTTATCCTTTTGTGCCCATTCATCTTTATTTTTTAATTTATCCTTTTGGGCCCATTCCTCTTAACTTATTTTTTAATTTAAGTTGAAAAATCTTTTTTGTAAAGACAAAATATAAAATTATTCAATCGTGAATTAAAGATCTAAAAACTTCATTTGATATTACTTAGCCTCCATAAGGGTCTATTTAGTGGGAATTGTGAATAAGAATATAATAGGAATATATGTATTCCATTTTTTGCCCAAAAACAAGCATTTGCAACTCCACCTAAATAGATGGAATTGGAATACCTACTTGAGTGCATAACAAAGATGGATGGCTCTGTGTTTTTATTTTTAAAATGTGTTCTTTATTTACATTCAAAATATTATTTTTCTCAAGGAATCTGCAATGTCGACCATAATGACAAATTGTGGAAATAGAGTGAAGAACAAAAATGTGCTTCAAGCTTGTGGGATTAATAGCTTCATTTCAATTACCATAGAGGTTATCATGGCCACACTATGGATTAGCATACAAATCACCATTCTTTGTAATATTGTTATGCTTCTTGGGTTTACTATGTTAAAAAATCTATTTAAGGAGGAGAAAATGATAGTTTTAGGTTGCTGGTTTGAAGTGGGTGATGATCTCAATGTGATGTTGTTCAAGAGTTGATGAAGATGAAAGAGATATGATTGAATGTTGTTGTACAATGCAAAGTTATTAAAGGAGAAAAGATCAAGTAAACTGAACCAAGCAGAGAAAAGAAATAGTAGTTGTTGAATGAGTAAAAGACAAAGATAGAGTAATAATTGAGATACGATCAAGCAAAGGTAGTTTCTATTTTTATATATCAATTTATATTTTTTATAATTTAACCATTGTAATAGAAAATCTCAGAGCCACACAGTGAACTTAACAAGTCTATGAAGTCCTCTATGGTAACATCTATTAGTGGTGTTCATAAGTCCTTTAAATTAGGCCACTCTTTTTTGTCCTAGATAGGGACTGATAAGGTCTAGATGATCTTTTGGTGAAATCCTCTAACAAGGTCACTTTAACAAAGTGTACATAACCTTTAACAAGGTAGTCCCATAACAAAGATCACTTCATAAGAGTGAATTTTTTTGGGTTGTTAGTCCCAAGTGTTTTTTCCCTTAATAAGGCTTCCACGTTAAATAGTGGTGTTAAAATTGTGTGAATGTTATTTTTGTTGCAAGTTGATTTACTTTTTTTTTTATAGTTTACTACAACTCGGTAATAACTAAGTTATCACTAGGTAATAATTGGAAATTTACTAATAGTTGATAACGCAAGGAAAAATTTGATTGCAATTTGAGAAGAAGTTGAGTCATGAATTAAGTTTTATGTTGGATATGCCTACCTAGTGATTGGATGTATTGAAGTTAATGTTGTTAATGTTTGTGTTTCTTTGATGGTGATGAAAATGTTGAAGGGATTGTGAGATAACTGGACATAATTGATTCATTGATTTGAGCTTAGTTGGTTCCCTAATCAACCTCAACAATATGGTGCCCCAATAAGTAACTGACATCTAAGCTTTATTTTGAGTCTTTTGAGAATTTTTAGCATTCGTTTCCCATGTTATTAAATTGACTAGGGAAATTTTTTATATGATACTTATAAAGTATCATACCAATATAGTGTAAAATCTTGTACAATATTTCTGGCTTTAATAAAGTATCATCTCACATTTATATGAAGTATCATATTAGCACCAACTATTTATTGTACAATCTTGGGTGAGGTATTGTATCTATATAAAGTATTTTACTAGTATAGGAAAAAGTATTGTATGATACTTTTTTAGCCAAAAATAAAGCATACTTAAGAAATTTGTCATTTTGCCTTGCACGACTCAATTGATTGCTCTTGTAGTTGGGTAATGATGTGCTTAGTTTCATTTTGATTATCATCTCATAGATACTAATACATTTATGTGTGTTTGTGATGTAGGAGGTATTTTGAGACCTATCCATTAGGGCACTTGAGGTTGTGGGGTTGAGAATTGTGCCTCAGTTAGGTCCCATAGAGAGAGCTATGGTTAGAGATATGGGATTTAGAGAGCTACTATAATTGCCCCATATCTAGGAAAACTATGGTCTCTTGGTGGCCCTAGCTAAGCGATGGCATAGTCAACAAAACACCTTCCATCTATCGACCAACGAGGCCATTATCACACCAGAGGACATGTTAAGGATCATTGAAATCTTGTGCATTGGAGAGCCAATAAGTGTTTTCTTATTTGCTTCAGTTTCTATGTGTACTTAGTCTTCTTGATACCATCTCTAATGTTAAAACTTTGTGTTGTAGGTGTATTTTGATCAATCCCTTGAGGATGGGAGAGCTTCCCTAGAGGAGGTGTTCTAGGATGATATGATCTTGGATAGATACATCATATTGGAGTAGATGATATAGTGCTATGGGGATCAATACTCAAGGCATGCATAATGTGCTCTCTAATTGGATAGACATCTAAAAAACAAGAGCTAGAAGGGCTTCCCATGTGGATGGGAAAGATTCATCATGCATTTGGTAGGAAGACCAAGATCCATGGCTGGAGGACTTGTCATCCTAGCAAACATGTATCATGAGCTACATGATATTGTCCATAGAAGGGTGAAGAGATGGGTGTGTGGTGCTATCTTAGCAAAGGAATATGGGCTTGGGATCACATCACTATGGTGTGATCCAGTGTAGCTGAGAGAGGGGGGGATCCTATATATATATGTACTCATGGTCCATAGTACTATCACATAGCAGAAATAGTGTATACTAAGATTTATATGTTAGATGATTTGGCATTCTTTGAGTGGAGACCATATGTTAGATGTGAGGCATGGGTAGATGCATATGATGAGATGACATACATGTTCTACAGTAGGCCATTGGTAGGGAGGCACCCTTGGATTGTGGAGAGATTCACCATCAGCAAAGTATGACAACAATTTAGGAGGTAGAGTGTGAGCATAAAGACTACCACCTATTCCAAGTATAAGAAGGAGTAGGACATGGGGTGGCTACTGATGCTTAGCTATGTAGTATGCTCATGGGAGACACAACAGTTGCAATGAGTAGTATGGGATATCCTCCCAATAGTGACAGAGGTAGGAACCTCACCCAATTACATGAGGGAGATGAGGAGGAAACCCTTCCTTAGGTTTACAATCTTAAACATAGTGTAGGTGGAAAAAAAAGGAGAGGGGATTGATTGAGATTATGGGGAGATGAAGAGAGAGGGAAATACATACCTAGTAGGTCTAGAGGTCCATCTAGCAGCAGTTTTGCTACTCAATCTCAGAGTAGGGAAAGAAAAGAGGTTGAGGAGGAGCTAGAGGAGGAGAGGCTAATCATGTGACCTTGAGTAGAGCAAGAAAGAGATAGGGGTTAGTGGTAGGAACAACTAGAGAAGAGGTTGCAAGAAGGAGAGGATGATAGGGATTAATAGATTAGGTCACTAGACAAATCTCCAATATGCTTGTATTACCATCATTGTGCATGACTAATAGATCATAGATGAGAGTGCTTGTTGTGAGGAGTACATGAGGGAGAGAAACACAATGAGATGATATAAAAAGTGCCCTAGGGTCAGGGAAGCATACTACTATGCAATATACAAAGCTATGGTTCCTCCAGTGTAGGGACTCTTAGGCTATTCAGAGTGGGTAGGGAGATTAGAGAGAGTAGTACCACTACCGAATAGTTCCTAGGCTCCTCCCCCCTAGCTCCATTTGACACATTAGGGAAGGAGCTAGTAATAGGTCTAGCATAAGGTTGCATGTCATTGTGACATTTTGATGTCTTTTAAGACATTGATCCAAATTTTCTACTCATGTTAGATGTATACTTGATATTTCACCATATATATATATGAGATTCTAGATTTTGAGTTTAGCATTGTTTACCTGTCTCTCTTTTCATGCTCATGTGATGGATGTATCTTTATATTTCAACACTTGTGTTTATGTTTCCATGTGATATTGATATGTATGTGTTGACCTTATGGTCAAATCATTTGTCTATTAATAACTCAAAACTTAGTCAATTGGTTACATTGCTACCAAGTTCTAAAGTTGCTACTAAGCTTATCATACTACTACCAGTGTAAACCAAGTGTTTTAGTTGCTACCCAATCAATCAATCAGAATATAGTTCATGTCAAGCTTCATAGTACCTATTGAGCATCTGAGATGGAGTATCATGTTAATCAAGCTCTGTAGTGTCTACCAAGCTTGCAATGTTAATGAAGTGAACAAAGGTAGTGTTGACCAAGCCATGTAGTATCAACCAAGTTTACTAAGTTCTTTAGTATTTTCAAAGTCATCCATTGCTGACCGAGTTCCTATCACCCCAAATGATTAGTATGGACTAAGCATCTACATCAACTGAGTGCCACAATTTTTTGAGTGCTGAAAAGTGTTGCCGAGTGTCAGAACATCACTCGAGTGGTCTTCAGAACATGAGTTACAATAGTGAGTCAACTTGGTGAAGATTATTTGAATTTGTTATTCTAGTCAATTCTAGAAGGTAATGAATTGGATTGGTATATATGTAATACATTGTATCATACCCAAATATTGATAAGAACAAACATAATAAGTCATTGAGTGCAAATTAAAGAAGGCTACAAGCAATATAAGGAAAAGTAGAGACTTATCTATCACAACTAGGTGATCATTGTTATTCAGAGGAATCTAATTCAACAAATAGAGTTGTAGATCAGTGATCAACAATTGATTTATCCTAATAGGTGCTTTAGTCAAATCCTTTAACAAGGTGGACTTAATAGTCTTATTCCAAATCTCCTAACAGAGTGCATACTTCATTGTATGTTGTAAATCCTTTCACAAGATGGACCTAATAATCCTTATTGCTCCTAACAGGGTAGAACATTAGAAGTAATCAATTATAAGCTTTAACATGTTATTTATCATCATAAGTAATTAATTATAAGCTTTAACAGGCTAACTTTATACTACAATAGTAAAGCTTGTAGGTATCATCCCACCCTAGTTTTACTTTCTATTTGGAGGGTTTTTGGGTTACCAAATATTATGTCGAGTATTATGAATGTTTTATTGCTTTCATTCCTTCATGCATGGAATTAGATCATATTACATGGTGAATTATAATATAAGTTTTTTTGGTTTTTGATTCACCCCCCTCTCAATCACCTAGTTTATACTGCATTTCCAACAATTGGTATCAAAGAATTGGTTCTCACATTATAATTTTAGCATCTTGAAAAAAGATCAAAGACAATAGAAGTCTATAAACTAGAGAAAGCTATTGAAAATGAAAATTTGGATTTTCAATTAGCCATGGATCAACTCAAGAAAGTGAAGGAGAAATTCTCTCAATCTTGAAAAGAAGAAAAGATCTTGCAACACAAATCAATGAAAATCTCTATGTTGAAGAAATAATTAAAGAAATATGTCAAGAAAGAATTTTAGATGAAGTTAATGTAACAATCACAAATCTACTAGAAAAGAATCCTACTCTTCCAAAAGAAGTCAAAAATTTCAAAAGAGAACAAGAAATTCAATCAGTTAGATTGTGTGAAGTCATGGAACAAAAGGACAGAGCCAAAGAAGAAATAGAAGTAAAAGATAATTAAATTAATCAACTATCTCTCCAACAAATAGATCTGATTGATCAACTCAATGATCCAAATCAAGAGATTATCAACATAAAGAAAAAACATGAAAGATTGTAGAATGACCTCAGCATAGAGAAGAAAACCAATGAGAGCCTGATGAAATCTCATGAAATCATGAATCAATTGAATGAAAAAACTCAATTTAGACACAAAGGTAAAGCTAGATTAGGATACATAGAAGAAGGTGAATCATCTCAGCAAGGATCTCAAAAGAACAAACAACCTACATGTAATCATTATGGAAAGATAGGACATACATCAAACAAGTGTTGGAGCAATGGTAAATCAAAGTTCAATGGAAATTGTTATAATTGCAACAAACCAAGACATAGAGAAAATGAATGCATAAAGAAACCTATGTTTGAAGGAAGGTGTCACAATTGCAACAAACAAAGACACAAATCTTTAGAGTGCAAGACCAAGAAATGGAACCTAGAAAAACAAATTGTAAAATTTTTATTTGGTTGGTATTACAATACATGGTGCAAATGTCACTGTTGTGGTGAGTTTGGGCACATTGGAGAAAATTTCATAAAACATCACACAAGGAAGAGAGACACTACAAAGAGATGTTTTGTATGTACAAAACTTGAACATCTTGCCAAGAATTGTATAAACCAAGGAAGAGTTGAAGATGAAAAGAAATAAAAGGCTGACAATATCAAAATTTAGATGAGGAAGCAATGGGTAAGGAAATCTATCGAGGATGCAAATAAGAGTAATGAAAGTGTTGACACCCAAGTCAATGACTTAGATGACTCAACCATTTCAACCTAGTTCTGTATGGAGATTACTAGAACTATGATTCTAACAAGACATCTCACATTAGTTCTAGTCAACAAGCATAAGATCCATATCAGCATTCAAGATGCACAAGGATCATTGAGTAGATATGATAGTTGAAGACCATATTGAGCAAGTTTAGGTCACAAGATCTTACCAAGCAAGCTCAAGTTGCATAACCTTACCTAGTGTCGAATATAGATGATGAGGTGGTGACTCTACCGAGTTCAGACTGAGTTGTGTAACTTAATTGAGTGGAGGACAACCTATTATTGAGCAAACAATTGTACAATGCATTAATGATGACTTGAAGAATGAATTTGGTTAAAAGGAGAAATCAAAGGTCATTGTTTCACTGCAAATTTTATAGAGTTAAGAGCTAAGAACATTCTAGAGCCCCAAGAAATTCAAAGCTATTATTGTTGAGATTTTATCTCATGTTTGAAGAATTACTGAGTAAGAATGACATCTCCCAATAATAAAACAAATAAGAGTTCAAATATATTGGTTTGAGGAGTCGATTGTAGAGCTCTAACATTCAAACTAAGTTTGATGATCATAGAGGAACTTGATCTCATTGGAGTGTAGTCACAGATTCCTTAAAAGCTACTTTTAATCCACAACATTTGATCATTTTATCACTTTTCAATTCAAGAGCTAGGAACCCTAGAGATAAAGTAGGCATTCAATAGATTATGTGTGGATGGGAGCTTGAAACCCAAGCACAAGCATTTGGAAACCAAAGGGTTAACACATATCTTGTATATGCCAAGGGATTTCCAAGGGAAATGGATTAGACTCATCCAAAGTTGAGTCCATGACATGCATTTGTGGTTAGATCAACCTATTTAAATTACAAAGAAGATAATACACAAGATAAAAAGGTTGCCAATGTTGAATAAGGCAAAGACTAAAAAAACCCTAGGTCAGGTTGAACTGACTAAGAGAACTCTTGTCGAGTGGGATGACAGAGGTATGAAAATCAATGGATCTAGAGACATGGAAATAAAGTTTGGGATCCATGTGATTGCACACACAATATATAGCTCTAGAAGATTAAACAATGTTCCTTGAAGTTGTTAACCTAGCATTTAAGGTGGTAAAGAACAACCTATCCGTCGACCTTGTTGAGCTATTGTTAAACCAATTTAGCAAGAACATGGAGAGCATCCGAGTCTTGAAGAATAATGCATGTAAGTTCAATTCCTTGTTGACTTGCCTATTCTTTTATGTGTAAAAGTTCTTTCCTTCCAAAGGAACTATGGTGTGGAAGAAAAATACACCAATGCTAGAAATAGGTGACAATTTTGAAAGTATAATGTATGCCTATTTTGAAACTTTCAAAGAGAAAATGCAAAGTAGATATAGAATTCCTAAGAAATTAGGGGAAGACTATGAACAAGATATATATTTTTTGGTTGACTATGATAAGTCCATATCCATGTAGTTAGGCAAAGAGTGGCATGTGTCAAGCCCCTGGAATATGAAGTAAATATAGATGATACAAGTGACATCATTGAAGCTCTTAAATGAGCCTGTTAACCCTAAAGTACCTTATTTTGAAACTTATGAGGAAGCCAAGTCAAAAATTACTATTGTAATTAAGCTTCCCCAAGTAGTAAAAAGAGGAAGAAAGAAGGTGGAAAAGATACTTGAGATAACTAGAGGAAAAGGAGATGATCTTGATGAAGAAGAAGGAGAGGAAGAGAATGTAGAGGAAGAAGAACTTGAAGAAGAGGAACCTCCCAAGAAGAAAGGGAAGGTCATAATAACTAAACTTGTAAAATCCTCCCCTCCCATGTTCACCAGAAGAATAACAAAATCAAGGAAGAAACTAAAGTTAGGTGATGAAGAAGAAGAAGATGAAGCAGAGAAAATCATATTTCAAAAGACTGCCCCTACCTTTGTAGGAAGATTGAAAATATTAGAAGAAGAATGAGGTATAGGATCTTTTAAACCTCTTAAATATGAAACTAGGAGTGCAAAGGAAAAGAAACAAATAGAAGATGCCCTAGTGGAAAAAGTTGGAATTAGTGGAAATACACTCCTAATGATCTAGTCAAAAAAGTTCCTTACAATATTATGAAGGCAATTACACCTATATGGGAGAATGCATCAAATGTTGCAAAAGATATAAGAGGATAGACTTTGAGACAACTCATGCCTAATCTATTAGATAAGCAAGTAAAGGAATCATTGAAGAAAAATGAGCATAAGCTTACACCAAAATTCAATACTTTACTGATCCTATCAAAGGGCATAGAATCTATTGTGAAATCCAACACTATAACATGAAAAAATATCTATGGGCTGCACAAGCCTAGTGATCAAGTTGTGCAAATTGATGATAAAGTAGAAAATGTGGAAAAAGATAATGAAGAGATATAAAAGATTAGGAAGTAGAAAATATGGAAGGAGATGATGCTGACGATGAAGATGATCAAGAAGTAGTAAGAGGTGATCTTCCTAAAATTCAAAGTATAGAAGACTCAGCTCCTAAAAAGATAGCAGCAGAGATAATGGCCTTTCTTCATAACTCTCTAAGAAAATCCTTAGTGCCATCTAGCTTAAGGAAGGTTGCTACTAAGTTAGTTGAGATAAACACTACTTCACCAAGCACTCAATTAACCATTGGAGCAATATTATCGAGTGCACTAATAAGTGAAGTTTCTATCACTTCATCTGCCAACTAGTAGATTCAAATCACTCTAGCATCAAGCCTAATCGAGTCACAACAAGGTATTACAAATATTCTTGCTGATAGTGCTATCTCTTCTACATTTATTACCATTCATATCATTTCTACTACTATTTCTACTATTTCTATTGTTGTTACTAGCAAGGCAAGTGCAATGATAGTTGAGTTTAAGCCTCAATCAAGCACTAATGCATTGAGTAAAGGAAAATAAATTATTATGTCCATTTAGAAAGAAAAGGTAAAGAGGTAGAAGCTTCTAATGAAACTATCAATTTAGAAGAGGACATTATGATACTAGATTGGGATCTTTCCAGTCTAATTCTTGATCAAATGGATAGTCTTAGCGAGCTTTGGAAAAAGAGGGCCAAACTGTAGAAGCTCAAAGAAGAGAAGAAGAAGAAGAAAAATCAGGTACTTGAAGACATCAAAAGCATATTTGTGGATGCTCTAAATATTGAGATTGATGAGAAAGAACCTATTTTGGATCAATTGGTTGAAGTTGTTCACAAGTATAATTAGGACATCAATGGTCAAGATAAACTTTTGTAGAGGGCAAAAAGAAAATTTGAGAAGAAAGTTTTAGAAAAGGTAGCACAAAAGATAGCCTTTGACCAAGTAGAATTCTCTACTATTCTTGCTACATTTGAAGTATTTGTAAATAATGTTGTTTCTTTGTTTGTAAATTTAAGTGATATATCTAACTTTACAAATGAGATAAAAGATAAGCTAGTTGAGATAGATGTTAATTTGAAGGCAAGTGCACATCAATTGTCACTTGATCCTAGTTGTAGTTTTGCACATTTTGTAAAGATTAAGTATTTGTTAGATTTCCAAGCTAGATTGTTTAGGGAAGAAGCTAGGATAAGGGCCACACTTGAAAAAATTCAAGGCATGATCCTTCCCAACATGGATGCAATGCAAAGACATATTGCACATGCAAAGACATCAGTCCATGATAGCAATTTCTCCATAGTTGATCATATGATGGAACTTTTATCAGAAGTGCAGATAACCTTACATGTATCAAAATTTTTGCAAGAGAATTGGGATAAGACTACATCCATAATTTTGAAGGTAGATAGTGATTTCTTGTCACATTTTGGTATTACCTTGTAGTTTTTTTTTTTGGCATTTTTGTCAAAAAAGGGGGAATGTAAATGCATATCATATGTAAGGATAATTGTATATACAAAGGGGGAATATATATATATATATATATACAAATATAAAAGGTGTATATAAAAAGTAGTAAATGCATTTACAAAAACAATGTTGAAAAATGAAAGACAGTCAAAGGTTACTGAGCAGCAGTAGCAATAGATTGTAGTCAAAACTATGTTATAGACCTAGCCATGTTGATAGGGGGAGTTTTGACTTGTATTTTGAGCATTTAAATTTTTTATATGATAAATGTTTTTAGTTACTAATGCCAAAGGGGGAGATTGTTGACCTTATGGTCAAATCATATGTCTACTAGTGACTCAACACTTAGTTAGTTGGCTACATTGCTACCGAGCTTATCATACTGCCAGTAATGTAAACCAAGTGTTTCAGTTGCTACTAAGTCAATCAGTTAGAATGTAGTTCATTTTGAGCTTCATAGTATCTACCAAGCATCCGAGATAGAGTATAGTGTAAACCAAGCTCTTTAGTGTCTATCAAGATTACAATGTTAATGAAGTGAAAATAGGTAGTGTTGATAGAGCCATGCAGTGTCAATTGAGTCTACTGAGTTCTTCAATGTTTGCTGAGTCATCCAGTGTTGACTGAGTTCTTGTTACCCCAAGTGATTAGTATGAACTAAGCATCTACATCAATTGAGTGCCAGAGTTTATCAAGTGTTGACAAGTGTCAAAACTGTTACAAGCTAGAGTTTCTTTGCACGAAAAGATTGATGTGTCAATGCCGGACACAACCACTATACTTATAGAAAATAGGAGGTTGTTAAGCCATGTCATGAATCCTGAAGGGGGACATTGGTGGTTTATCTAATAATCCCCCCTCAGCATTACCCGAGGAGATTTGAACCTATGACCAAGCTCTGATACCACTTGTTACAAGCTAGAGTTGTCATTGCACCAAAAGATTGACCTATCAATGCTTGATACAACCACTAGAATTATAGAACACAGGAGGTAGTTAAGCCATGTCACAAATCTTGAAGGGGGGCATTGGCAGTTAGTCCAACAAGAACATCACTAGAGTGGTCTTCAGAACCTTAGTTATAATAGTGAGCCAACTTTGTGAAGATTTTTTGAATTTGGTATTGTAACTAACTCTAGAAGATACTGAACTAGATTGGTATAAATGTAATGCATTGTATCATATCCAAATATTGATAAGAATAAGTAGAAGAAGAAGATGAGTGTGAATTAAAGAAGCTACAAGCAATATAAGGAAAATTAGACACTTATTTATCACAACTAGGTGATCATTGTTATTCAAAGGAATCTCATTCAGAAAATAGAGTTGCAAATTAGATATCAACCACTAATTCATCCTAATAGGTCTATAGGTCATATCCTTTAACAAGGAGGACTTAAAAATTTATCCCAAATCTCCTAACAAAGTGCATAATTCATTGTATGTTGTAAATCCTTTCACAAGGTAGACCTAATAGTCCTTATTGCTCCTAATAGGGGAGATCATCAGAAATGATCAATTGTATTCTTTAATAAGCTAAATTTATACTTCAGTAATAAAGTACATGGGTATCATCCCCACCCTAGTTTTACTTTCTATTTGGAAAGTTTTTGGGTTACCAAATATTGTGTCAAGTGTTATGAATGTTTTACTGCTTTCATTATTTCATGCATGCAATTAGACCATATTACATGGTGAATTAAAGTTTAAGCTTTATTGGTTCCTGATTCAACCCCCCTTTTAGTCACCTAGTCTGTACTACATTTCCAACAATATTCTCATCTTATATTGATATACTTGTAGATTTATTGATATCTCTCTCATATATCTAGCTCTATGTTATTATATGGACTCATGATTTGAAAATTTAGCACTTGTATAGATTAGATATGATGATAAGATTAACCACTTATGATGATACAAACAAAAGAAAAAATGATGAGATGACAAGGTTAAAAGAGATGAAGACATGGATGAGAAGAATCATGGAGATTAAAGTTGTTGACTAACATGTTTGTGAAAGATAAACAAGACTCTCTTGATACTCAATTACAAAACTAAGCTAAAATGAACCCTAAAATGCAAGCTAGTATGTAAAGGTGCAATTGCAGGGGTTATATAAGTAGGTCCTAGATTTTATTATCAAGCCTTATTAGGGACATCACAAGATCATAAAATCATCTCTAGAGTATAACTATGAGGATATGAATATGATCTATATCAGATATAAATGTGGGAACCAACGTATACATCAAAGACATAAAGGTCAAGATGACAGTAGTGTAGTTAGATTCCATAGGTTTACTTTGGCAAGATTATGCTTGCATCATGACACAAAATGTCAAGATGATTGTAAGCATACATTTATAGAAAATAGAGAAGGATGTAACATTGAATATCTTAAGTTTCAAGTGGATCAAGCAACAAGTTGAAGATACCTACAATCTACAAAGTACACCTATAGACAAAAATCAAAGAAAAACATACCCCATGCCCCTAGTCTTCTAGTTCAATGACATCCTCAAGAGACTATTAGGGAGGGAACACTTGACAAAGAAATCATCATATATAACACACAAAAAAAATAAACCAATGATTCTCAACTAATTTTTAGTTTAAGTGCATGTGTGAAAGTCACATGACTATCTTCCTAGGACTTAAGTATGCCAATGTGAAATATTGAAACATCCTAGACTATAGCCAAAGAATGTGATAAGTGTTGAGAAATACTCAATGTCAAGGGGAATGTTGAAAAATGTTGTTTAGAGAGCTGACAAAGAAATGCCAATGCCACTAAGAGACCCAATAAGCTATACATTTTGTGCCCCCTAGACATAGAGAAGAGTCAATTCCAGGCTTGATAAGGAAAATTGGTAGGGGATGAGTAGTTTAGAGTGCAAAGAAACATGCTAATAGACATAAGTGTGAGGGTCTCAAGTGGTGCATATTTCCAGGTTCTCAGCACTTGGTAGGATTTATTTTTTGGTGATACATCAAAGAACCTATTGCTAGGTTTTCACTAAGATGATCATTTTGTTAGGACATTTATAGATTTTCAAGATTTTTTTAACATTATATGTGATTTTAATTTTTGAATTTTTTTCAGGATCATAGAGTATGTACAAATTGTAAGCAACAAGAGCACTAAACATAGAACTTCATTAGATGTAATATGTTGATGGGCTCATGGAATTGTTCTCCCTCAACTGTAGTGAGATGATAATAATCATAGACAAAAGTAGTAGTAACAATGTAGGGACCCAACCAATTTGTTTTGAACTTGCCCTTCTATTCTTTGTTATGTTGATTCTTTGGATTCTCTCTAAGGAAAAGGTCACCAACTTGAAACTCTCTAGGATGAACCTTCTTGTTGTAGCTCATAGACATCCATTTTTTATATGCTCTAATGTGATCAAAAGTAGCCTTTCACCATTCATCTAAGAGCTTAAATTCTTATATTCTCATAGCTTTATAGTCCTTTTTAGTAATAAGCCCTTTCAAGGAGACTTACAAGGAAGGAATCTCAACCTCTAGTGGTAGAGCAACCTTATAATCATAGACTAGAGAAAAAGGTGTAGCCCCATAGGTGTGCATATGCTAGTCCTATAAGCTTATAGTATAGGATTAATTTATTGGTGTCAATCTCTTCAAGACTTGTGTACAATTCTATGCAAGAGTTTTAGTAGTATCTTATTAGAAGCTTCAACTTGACCATTCCCTTGGGGATTGTAAATAGAGGACTAGTGTTGTTTAATCTTGAATTTCTTGCAAAGCTATCTGAGGTCCTTATTCTTAATTGTCCTTCATTATTAGTGACTATAGAGGAGGGAATGCTATAATGACAAATGATATGATTTAGTATGAAGAGAGTCACAGGATTCCTTGTAGAGTAAAAAGAGGGACTATTTCAACCCATTTAGTAAAATACTTAGTAGCTATAATGATGAACTTTTTTTTGCTAGAAGATCTAGAATGTATCTTGCTAATCAAGTAAAAGGCCCATTGTTGAAAATGCTAATGTGTGATAAAGGGAATTAACTCGTGTCCAAGAGTTTGAATCAAGTTACCATAGAGTTGACACTTCTTCTAGGATTTAGCGTACCATACAACACCAACTTGTATAGTAGGCCAATGGTAACTAGCCGTAAGAAATTTTCAAGCAAGTCCAAGGCCATTAGAGTGAGACCCACAAATTTTTTCATGGATTTTAGCTAATGCTTGTTCAGACTCATCCTTCTCTAAGCAACTAATGGAGGACTAGTGTTGTTTAACCTTAAATTTTTGGCAAAGTTGTCTGAGATCCTTATTCTTGAATTATCTTCCATTATTAGTGATTATAGAGTAGGGAATGTCATATCAACAAATGATCTGATTTAGTATGAAGAGAGCCACATGCTTCCCTATAGCAATAGAAAGAGGGACAATTTCAACCCATTTAGTAAACTACTTAGTAGCAACAATGATGAACTTATGTTCACTAGAAGAGCTAGGATGTATCTTACTAACCAAATCAAAGGCCCATTGCTGAAAATGCCAATGTGCGATAAAGAGAGCTAACTCATTTCTAAGAGTATGAATCATTTACCATGTAGTTGACATTTCTTGTAGGACTCAGTAAACCGCACAACATCAACTTGCATAGTAGGCCAATAGTAACTATCCCTAAGTAGTTTTTGAGCAAGTGAAAGGCCATTAGAGTGAGACCTGCAAATGTTGTCATGGATTTTAGCTAGTGCTTGTTTAGACTCATCCTTCTCTAAGCACCTAATTAGCATTATTTCTACACCCTTCCTATACAAGTCACTAAAGACAAGGGTGTAATGGAAGGCATTGCAAATGAGTTGACATTTCTCATTGCAAGTTAACATAAGTAAGAATAGATAGTGGTGTAGCAAGAGGAGTCCTAACCAACAATAGTAAAAATGACTTGGTTATCATGGGAATCATAAGTAGGATGACATAGCGCTTCCACTAGGAATTCAAACTGAGACTCATGTTCTTGCAATTGTAGAATTAATGCACTATCAGTTAAGTTGAGACAATCTAGAAAAACTCATGCTCGATTGTATATCTCTAGTACTTCTTTATATGCAAACTTGGGCTCCACTGTATGTCTCTATTAGTTAAAATATTGCCAAAACACATTTTTAGTGCATATAAGGCTTAGAAGATGGAGTTGGTAGTTAACTATTGACACCATTGCAACTGATAAAAAATTATTGGTGCACATGTGCACCTTCAAACTATTGTACATGCACACTAGCAAATCTGCACACCTTTAGAGGTGACATGACCAAAATTGGAAATATTTATCTAAGTGTCAAAATTTCAACTTCTAGCATCTGGGTTTTGTGACCCCTCCACTAAAATGATGTTTGGATGTATTGCCTTAAATTTTTGAATCATGGTGGTGATTTCTAAAGTATCAAGCAAGTCTAAATATTCATACTTTTTCCTCACCTCTCGGTGATACTTGGTAACCTCTTGCCTAATCCCTATAAAATCCTCTAGTTTGAAGTCTAACTCTATGAGTGCTCCTTTAGTTATGAAAATGTACCTAATGTCATCTTCTAAAGAGATAACTTATCAAACAAAGCTTAGAATTGTTGCACTACTGCTTCACTCAAACACAATTGATTCCTAGAGTCATCTTAAAAAATCTCCAAATTGGCCACATTGTAATACTTATTAGCTTCCAAAATTTGATCAAGGGCCCTACTTTTCACATCTTAAATATCTTCATATAACCCAATTAGTACCATATTAAAAGCCATTATTTTCTCTATCCAATCATCTACTTTATCTAAGTCTTTCACTAAGTATATGTCTAACAACATCCAATATCTCTAGCCTTTAATTATTTGAAATGCCTCTAGGTCTTTGGCCCTGGTGGCTACTTCATCCATTAAGCCAAAATCCCAATCTACTATAGTAACCAATTGATTGGCTTTCTTATGTATACTTAGCAATGAGTCCATATTAGACTCAATAATTTTTGCATCCCTATCTTCAAAACTATGATGCCTCCTCTTGCATGTGTCCAAAAATGAGTTGCCTTGTTCTCTAGTTGGAGTTTTTGAGGGTAGTCACTAGGGTTACCTTAGGATGGTTAGAGTCTAATGGATCGACTACCTCCTTTACATATTCTTGCAACAACTCATTTTTTTTCCTCAACTCCAAAATCTCAGCCTCACCTTCATCCAAGTGATGAAACACTTGTTTAAGTCTCGTGGTGGTCAAAACTTTGGTCGTGTCTTAGGTGGCCTTCTCCAATACCACTTCCTTCACTTGATAATATTTGGGAAAATTATCCTTGACATGCATGGGGAGGAGGAATAACTATATGTGTTATCAAATCGTTACTATGATTCCTCATGACAAAGGCCAATTGCTTAGGATCACCATGAATGTCTATAGGAATCTTTGATGCATTTTTCAACACCTTCAATTCTTCTACCTTTGTATATCCTACATATCTCCTTTGGTGAGTCAATGCCTCTTGCTTCACCTATGTTTTAGCACCCATGAGAGAAATATAATGGCCTACTGATGAAATCATTTATGAAGCTGGCCTTTTTCCCCTATCACTAATGTCTAAGGTCTACTCTATTTTTTATGGTTCATTGATGAAGTGGTGGTTATCATCCATGGAGGAGAGGTCTTTGATCCCTTTACAGGTGGTGTTCATTCCCTCTCTCCAACAATTTCTCCTTCCTACAAAACTTCTCCACTATGGAGTTGTTGGAAGTCATCCTTGCCAGCTATCTAACTATTTGGTTTGGTGATTCACAATAGAAGAGGAGTGGTTTCCTACTTTGATGGTGGAGGAGGAGGAGGTGAAGGTGGTTTTCTGGGTGGATGAGGTGGTATGCCTATTGGTCCTTGTAGAAGTGAAGGAAATTGTTTTCAATCCTCACCCAATGTTTCTCTCCATGAAGTGTCCCTTATAACTCCACCCTCTAAATGAATTCAAGTTGGCATAAACTTGAACTATGAGAGGTTGAAAATATAAGAGCCATCTCCTTCTATAGACTCTATCCATTCCTCTAATTCTTGGTTCATAGATTCTCCAAGTTGAATTGGTTGTTTCAGAATGGAGATAGGTATCCAAGTCACGCTCCTCTATCTTTCCTCTTCTATGGCCCTAGCTGAAGTGGTTCTCTTATTAAGAAGGAGATATTCAATCTCTTCCCCTTGCTCTTTCTCTTCTCCTCTGGGTATGGTCTCTAAGATTTTAGGAGATGGAGATCTTTTCTTCTTCTTTAGCTTTCTCCTCTTCTCTCCTATCACCACCATTTCAGTCCTAGCCCTCTTAGGTACTTATGGAGAGGCCTTTTTTTGGGTTGGGGCTTTTCTAGGTAGAACTTGAGCTTCTTCTTCTTGGGCCTATGCTTCTTGGCTTTGACCCTCTTTTGGCTAGTCTTCCTCCTCCTACACAATCTTCTTCCTTTTCTTCCCCTTGGCCTTATTGTTGTGGAAGTATTTTGGTCACATTAGGGGCTTCTCTTGGTAGGTCATAACTAGGACTTTAGTTCCTTTACCTTCCTTGGGCCTCACCGTACCTTGCAATGTTGGCTTATTAGGAAACAACTCCAGGTGGAAAGGCTTCCTCACCCAATCCTTGATCAATTTAATGACATGCATGACTCAATGTTTTATTCTACCATTCTCTTCCTAGACAATCTCAACATTCATTATAGGCCTCTTGAAGATTCTTTCCCTTATGTATAGTGGGTCCAATACATTAGGACTATCTTTATTCCATATCTTCAAAGGGATATTCAGATTGAGGGCTCTTTGTGTGAGTTTTTGAATCATCCTACAATAGTTCCTAATTCAAATATTGTAGTCATCTACACAATTCACCCAATGATCTTCAATAGTAGCATGCATTATGAACTACTTCCCTATGAGATGTTGGACTATCGCTATGTTGTTGAAGTAGGGTTGTGGCACTAGATACTCATCTAAGGGATACTAATCCTATTCAATCTTTCTTCTTCTTGACATCAAAAGATAATATTGTGATCAACCACACCCATGTCTTCTTGGACTACTTTATCACCTTGTTATAGAAAAGGCCAATTTCCTAGCTATTTCTAATAGTACCAACCTATCTGATAGATAGTGAAGAAGCTTCTTCAGACATAGAAGGGTCCCTCCAACCTAGATATATATGAATGTGTTAAACTGGATGAAGTAACCACCCACTTATGCTACTTTGGTACCTACTTCCATAGATAATCTCTTTGCATAATCCTCTTTAATGAACTAGATTATAGCAAAGACAAAACCATCATTCACCGGTCTATATTCTAGGATTTTAAATGGGAGCTTATTTTTTAGCAACTGAGGATACATTATGGATGGCTAGGTATTGGCATCTTGCATGCTTCCTCTTTTCACCAACCATGGATAATTTGTTCACCTAACTACCATAAGAGATAGAACATAGGAAGTCATGTAAAACTAAGGGTCATACTTCATTGAAATGAGCTATTCATCCAAGTTGTTGCTAATGATTGTTGTCTAGTCAATTGGCAACCCTCTCCTTTTTATGGTTTCTATGAAGTGAACCATCCATGTTTCTAGGTGACTTTCCATAGGGAGGTTCATGACTCTTCTTAAGAGGACTATGTTGTATCCTATGTCATCTCTCATATACCCTTGGGTCATATCAACATTTTTAGCTCTCTTGTTAGCATGGGGTTAGGCAAGAAGTTACTTCTCTTGCACTATACCTTTCACCCTGTTTGTGCTCCCTGTACCACTTATCTGCTATGTCATAGGTTATCTTATAGAATTGGTCTATATATGGTAGGTGAAAAAAATTATTGATGTTTTTAGGGTGTATGTCTAAACCCATCTCCCTTGTTATGCTTCTCATAACCTTCTCTTCGGGCACATTATGGTGGGCTAAGGCCATAATTAGTTTTGAGGATTGTATAGATATTGGATGGGAAGTTGCATTCACTAATCCCCTTAGGGTTAATGATGAAATCATCTCCCATCTCTCACTTAGTTTTTTGTACAAGACCAGAAAAAAACTCTAATCTATGTGTCCCATCTTTGTATCCCAAATCTCTAAATTCTTGTCTATAAATTGTGAATCCTTTAGTGCACCTTGAAACTTGAAAATGACTAGTTTTGATGTGATCTTTTCTTCCATAGAGAATGATGAAGATGTCATTTTAACCTACATAAGAGACACGTGTTAGTATATCAATGTCAAAATATTGAAAACACACTAACTGGCATGACCAAACTGGAAATAATTGACAAAAACTTACAAAAAAATGGAAAACTTGATAAAAGGCCTAAAAAGTGCACATGTGCACGTGGTGCACATCATGACCCTATGGTGTTTTGATATGCACACATGTGCAATAATAAATTTGTTTAGGCATGATTTCTATTTGGGGGGGTTGAACAATGGGCTTACATTATTTAGGCGTATGATGCACATAGATCGCACCATGTGCACTTTTGGAGGTGCACATGTGCACCCCAAGTTGTGAGCTTGAAAGAAAGCACACGTTGGTAGGTGGGAAGGTGCAGCGTTGGAAGATTGAAAATGTAGAATGAGCATAATGTGGGTGGGGGGGGGGGGGGGGGTTCCCATATTTATAAGGCCCCAGGGTGTTAAGGTGTGCACATAGTGCACCATAGAGGGTGTGCATGGTGTGCATGTGCGTACTCTTGTTTTGACTTAGAAACCTTTGATATTCTGGCCTCCTAACATGGTCCAACATTGACCAACTAGTCATCCTAGGATAACCTAGACCTAGAGTGGGACCCACCCATCGAGGCACCTAACTAGATATCCCATTCTAGAGAGTGGAATCTCTTTCCCTAAAAGTAAAGAAGGGGGTCCCCATTTTTGGCTAAATAATGGGGTGTGTGTTGTGAAGCCACAACAAATAGCCCAATGAAAATGAACAAATGACATAAGCATTTCTTTATCAGAAAGCCACCATTAGACATGTGTCAAGTTAGGACTTGATTCTTGGTATTTATGAGAGGTTACTGAGAGCCTCAACTCAAAACTTAGACCTTTTTCCTTTATACTCATTGTGTGCTTTAGTGAGTTAATTTTGGAGTTCCTTAAGCACTTGTCACCATGAGACATTCAGTAGTTTTAGAAAACACTTTACAAACTGACAAAAGATTCTAAAGTTCCTTCCTAATCATACTTCTGACCACTATTGACTAGATGTGAGAATCCATTTAGAGGGCTCTTAACAAGACATCATTATTTTAGTTTTGTAGGTCACTTGTCAACTTCATAGGGTTCACATGTTTCCACTTGATTTACTCTTGGAGCTTATTTTATTTTAGCAAGGTATGATTAGGCACTACTGGCCTTATTTGATCCATTTCATTTGAGGGGATTCCTTTATGACACCTATTTACTTTTCTTTTCTTTTTTCGTGCCCTCTAGTCCACACTTAAATTGTGTGATCGAGAGGTGATGTTTGATTTCTTGATCCCTCATTTGGATGTCTTATGCATTCCTCTTTTAGTGAACTTTGGGAAACTTGCACACCAACAAGAAATCTTTGTTTGACTATAAGGGAAACCCCTTTATGCTCAAGCTGATGAGTTTTAGGTTGGACCTAGCCCTTGTCTACCCAAGTTATGAGCAACCTTGTTAGTCATTTCTTTCAGTGAATTATCAATGCTGAGAGTGATCATTCTAGTGTCTGAGTCATAAGATGTGAACCCCTCATCTCTTGTACATGATACCCATAGTTAGTATTTGTAAGAGACAACATCATCCAATTACTTTGACTAAGACATACCCCTTCCCAAAAGTTGAAACTAGTTATGGTGGTTCACATGCCTTACACACTTATTACCCCAAACTCTGAGAAAAAAATCAAACACAAAGTGAACTAACTATGACACAAAATAATGGACAAGCATTTTTTTTTTTTTTTTGCATTCAAGCTTCAAAATAGTGTTTGAGGAATTTTCCATTGACATGCAATGACATCCACTCCTCCTCAAGTGTGTATAGCCCGAAAGTGTTATCCACTAGAATTGATGCAATCAGGTAGGTTCCAATCCATAAGCGCTAAAACTTGGTGTGGCTCCCAAGCTTCTCCTTTGCTTTATCCCACATGAGCACTAAGTTAGAGATATTGAAAGAATTTATTGTGGCTCTTTCAGTGAGTCACCATTTGATGATAACTTGATGCTTCAACACATGTTCTAAGATCATCATTCTCTTCTCGTCTAACTTTAAAAGATTCATCAGTCTAACTTGGACTCTATCTTCATTTTTAACATATTCACTCATGGAATTTAGCATTGGAATCTTCAAATTGAGTGGAAAAATAGGCTCTTGGCCATAAATCAACAAATATGGGATTTTACCCAAAGCATTCTTTACCTTGACCCTATCAGTTGACAAAGTGTACTTCAATTATGTATGGCAATCCCTTGGATTTTCTATGAGTGAACATTTTATGACCATTATTAGATTGGTGGATTTAACGACTCTATTCCCTTGTGGGTAGTAGTTAAATTAAAACTTGATTATTACTTTATTCTCCAAGGCACATTGAGTAAGGAAAATTGACACAAAGAATGCTAGATTATTGCACAATAGAAAGAAGGGCGTTGACTTCTGAATTAACAAATTTTGAATAACCCAGTGAGTTCACATACACCTAGGGGTAGCTAATTCCCATGGTGAATGCACCTATTTAGACACTGGGGCCAACTATAATGCTATACTCTCCTTCTTCAAGCTCTGGAAAACCTAAGCAGGTGGACCTCAGATTCTTTATATGGTACCAATTTAAAGGCATGTAACTGAATCTATAAAATAGATAAAAACCTTCTATGTTTATGAAAACATTCATGGACATGAAATAGCTAATAACATAACACATTTATCTAATAAACTAAGTGAGGGAAACTTCTTTTTAATTCTTAAACATAACAAAAAAGATATTCAATTAAAGATTTGAATCAGCATAACCTAGGTACATGTAATCTCCAAGATGATTAGTCCCTTATGCATTGGGCATAAACTAAGTCAAAACATACACATGGATACCTAAAATATACTCATATATCTAGATATCTGATCTATCTATCTACTTTTAAAATAGACATCTATCTTCAAACTAAATTCATTCTTATCAGATCCTCCTATGATCCTTGTAATTCTGTCAATGCAATATCAAGCAAATTACTTAGTTTCTTGACCCAACAAAAAGATACACAGTGGCATACAACTTTGAAAACAAGTTGCAACTAGACAATATGCACTTTTTAGCATATATCAACAAAAAACTACAAACCCACATAGAGGAGACAAACTTCAAAGTGAAACATCAATTAGAGCTATGTATTCATTTCTTTAAAATCAATACATCACAGTGTATGAAAAACTTAGAGGATACACAAAAGATTAACAATTAATTTGAATGCTTCAAAAGCACTACAATTCTACTATTTATAAAAAAAGGAAAACTGAAATATGGTGTCACAGTAACCCAAAAATGGAACTAGAACCAACTATAGTCTCACAGTAACTGGGGAGACTTCTCAACCCAAAATTTATAACCCTTACAATGAGAAATGAAGAGAGATTTATAGATGGGAAGAGGCTCAGATCAAAATTTGATATTTCCATTTGTCCGATTGAAACTATGCCTTCCTGATGTTATAGAATTGACATCTTCTTCATCTATCAACAATCAAAACTAATTTATTGTTGTTGCAAAATATCAGATATATCCCCTTAAAGTAATCAGAAAAACATCCATTTGAAGGAATATCTGATATGCATCATAAAGTATAGGAGCTTTAATCTAATTTGATTTTCCTTCATCTTCCCTTGCCATGAAAATCCAAATGCCTCCTACCGACATTACCTTATCACTTGTAATTGCCCATTTAAAACATTCAATTCTTGCTTTATGGTTGTCAATGCATCTAATCTTAGCTCAATTTGATCATAATCTGATCTTATTCCCCTCTGAAACAACAAATCTTCAATTTCACTAAGAATTCCCCAAAAACATAAAACTTCCTGTGGCTCTTGCTAATGGAGACCTATGCAAAATTAGACTGAAGAAATGAAAAGTTCATCTTTTCCCAGTTTTGACAGTATATAATAGTCCATATTTTTTATGATAATAGTGCCTCTAGTATGCAGTTGGAAAACTAGGCCTTGGGCTATGAACTGAGCAATTAAATTTAAAAATTTAAAAATGTATAGTTGGAACTATACAATATCATCAAATTTATTTAAATCTTCCAAATTTCAAATGATCACACATCTCTTTTTAATTTTTAATTTTTAATTTTATCTTATCTTTCCCTTAGTGCCACATGTCAATTTCTCATTAGTCAAAGTACTTGGGTGCAGGATTCACATGTCCTTATACAGTATTTGAAACATTTGAATTTTAACTCATGATGTCATGACAACCTCATCTGATGAAATCATATTATATTAACTCAAAATTTTCCCTTCCATGACTACATGATAGATGTAACATCTTAAGTACTCATTCCTAGCTTTGTGATCATGTGACAACTTCAATCTAGCATAGCATCTTAACACTTTCTCTCTCCACCTTGTGGTCTTATGAGATTATTCTAACATTTTAGGCATTCAAATTAGACCACTGTGACCACTAAAACATCATACTACTTCAATCTTCATCTCCTGATCTTATGGAAATCATATCATATTAGCACATCCATTTCAAATCCCTGATCATACGCTATTGTCATAACATCATAAGGATTTCTTCTTCATTTTATGATCTCACACCATGGTCCTACATGGTACCATTTGGCATCAAATTTGATCTCTCTAACCTATGTGCAACCTTCCAAAACTTATCCTCATGTCTGCCCACAAACCCACTCCATAAGCTTGCGGCTTCAAAAACTATTGTGTCTTTAAGACACTTGCTATTTTTATGCCTTAATATTTAAAAACCTTTGAAAAACTAATCCCTTGAGAATGTGGGACTAAATTTCTTAGTAAAACAACATCCCCCTTTTGCCCAAAAATAATGGTGCCAAACTCGAGCTATGTGGTTGCTATGGATTCCTTAATGAGCTCCAATGTGTTCATGATAACCTTGCATACAACTTGGAGAAATGCCAAATCACTAGATCAAGTGGTTCTTCTATACATAGGGATGATTCTCTTTAGATTTTTTATTCACTATACATGGATAAGGCCAATGAACTACCTATTTCCCTACTGGTCAAAATAGAAAACTTTATAATGCATCCCAACTGGGGAGATGGTACCTCTAAAAAAAGAACTCAAAAAATATATTAAAATCTTTCATAAAACCATGTTGCACACAAACAAAGAGACCACAAGATACTTCCATCATTTAAAATTTTTGGCATGGGTTTGATGGGCATGAGCTTATATCAGAATCTCCTTTGCGGTGCTTTAACGGTTCTATTTTTCAAAAACTACCAATCTTTAATGGATGGGAATACCCTACTCAGATGTGCAATGACCTTTGGCAACACAAGAAGTCTAATAATAGTTACTAATTTTCCATTTTAAAACATGTTGGGCACCCTATCTACACTTGCCTGGGCACGTGCCTCAGATCACTCTAAAGGGATTGGAGAAGATTTCCTCATTCAACTTAATCTATTGCCCCTACAAACTTTGGTGTGCTTGTTCTACTACTCATCCATGGAATGCACCTCTCTTCTCTGTCATGCCACCAAGCATTTGCTACCATTGATTTGGGCATCACTATATGATCCAAATGTTATGAAATACTAAAATCGGTAGCCTTGGATTGCTATTTTGTAGATCTCCTCACCCTTTGGCTCTCTAGAATCATCAGATCCATAGACAAGATGCCCTTTTTTGGGTCAAGAAAGGAAATCTCCTTTGGTGTCTATGACTTCCTCATAAGCAATGACTTATTCACTAAATAATAGTATTTCTTTTGCATGTTTCCTTCTTTAAAACATAACAATTTCAATCACCAATAATAACACATTTACATGCATCAAATGCCCATTCCACAACCATTGGCTGGAACATTCCTTGAGAAATTATTCATTTGGATCAAATTCACATGTGCCTAGGTATTACAATTAGTAATTTTGTTGCCTCTTGTAACATCCATAGGCTACTGCTACATAGAATTTGGATGAGACTTTCCATTCAAATCCATCTTTATAACCTCAAAATTAGTTGTTGATTGTAATAATTCTTGGGAGTCTTGATACACATTATGATAGCCATTTGTTACAATTGTATGTCTGAAAAGAATTCCACCTATAGAACTACATCTACTACTAGTTCTGGAATGTTGCATGGGTCCAAAACTATAGTTTGTCCCATCCATTCCATATTGAGTACTTTCATCTTTATTTTGGATGTTCATAGTTTTAACACTTGTAAGACTTCAGTTGAAAGAGGATTATCATTACACAAAGGGAACATGCCTCCTTTGTGCTACAATGATTAGTGTACTTAACATTCCCCAAAACATCATTAGTTTAAAACTGGATTTTAGAACTATTTATATTGCACATACAACTTCCAATCAAATTTTGTGTTGAGATACCCTTAACTTTTTCTAAAATAACCAATGGCCCTACAACTCCTGAGACAGTTTGATACTCTTATTTTATAACATGCAGGGCTAGAGTTAGAATGATTAAAAAGGACCATTATATGTTCTCATTTATCATAGCCTATATCATATTTGTAAGAGCTAGGTGGGGCAATCAAAACAACCCATTCACCCCCTTTTTTGTTAATAGATCTAAAAGGCTAATTTAAAAAGGGGCTTCAATTCATTTATTTGTGGTTTTCCACTTATATAAACTCAAATTTTTCCATTGATGAACAATGATATACACACATATTGAAGCCTTGTAATGACTACAACCATTATAAATACCCTTTTAAAACATCCTTTAAAATCTCATGATGTTTTATCAATCTACTGAATTCAGTCAGATCCCAAAGTGGATCTGGCTTAAAAAAAAATCAAACTTGAAACACTTGATCCCTAGAATCCATTTAATTGACTCTTTGACCTTATTAGATTCGATCTAGATTAGAATCAATCACTGAGTAATCATTTAAAATTGACTTTACCCTATTATTTGCAAATTGTGATTCACTGACATGGTTTAAAAACTTACTGAATCCAACAACTGGGCTCTAAAAAATGATATGTTGATACTTTATTCCACATTATTTCACCTTGTTAGACCTTTCCTCATGAAGACTTTGGGGCCAAAAGATATTGATCGTCGAAGTTGTTTAGTTAAAACCATCTGTAAATAAACATGTTAGAAAACAACAAAATGTGTTCGGTTTTGGCTTTAAAAATAGAGCAAACATATACTTGGAGGCCTAAAAAGTGGGGTATTAGTTCACTATCATGAGGGGAATATAATTATATGATTTGGGCTCATGAAAAATAACAAGTTTCATTTTGCAAGCATACAAAGTGACGTACTTGGATCTATAGAGTAGGGGACATCGGTAAAAAAGTGATTTTCATAAATGGAATGGACCTAGGAAAGTGTGCAAATGGATTCATCAAGACATGAAAAATGGCATACTTAAATAAATTTTTGGAGTAGAACACAATAGTACAAACCAATTGATCTCATCAATCATAGTTTTAGAGTTATGGCATCCTGAATAGGGGTACTAATCAATTTGCATTTTAAGACACTAGTAAAAGTTCACAAGTTGCATTTGGAATTGCATTTGCAAACTAATCAAACAGATTTTTCATAGGCTCAAATCTAAAACATAGAAAGTTTCTAACCTCTAGAATACAATGCAAAAGGAATTCTCTCAGTTTGGTCAACTAGGTCAAAGATATATTTGGTCAAACAAGGCCTCCCAGAATTTAGGGCAATTTGCATTAGCATGATAGAGATAAGTAACCAACTTTGAGGTATTCAAAAACTAGTCAAAACATATCAAAAAAATATGAAAATTGAAAAATAATTTCAATGATACTCTTACTAAACACTCCCAAAGTAGCGAGCCATGAAACATAATTGGGTGCAAGATATTCAAATGCAAACTAGGCTTCCTATTGCTGTTTGACACATGCAAAAATGTAGAACTAAAGATTGCTCAAAATGAAACTTGATGGAATAACTCAAACTAATAGCCTATCATTATAGGAAACATGGAAATATTGAATGCAAGGTGTTTGAAACATAAAACACCTCTTAGGCCTCAAAAATATAGCTAGGTACACAAGCAAGAAAATGTGTTTATAGGGCTCAAAATGACTCAAAATTTTGAAATGGTATTCAAAACAGGAACACAATTTTGAGTTCCATAAAAGGTCATCCTGAATCTGATCATGATGTGTTCTTCGTGGAAGTTGGTGACCACTTTCATTGTACAATTCCAAAATATTTCACCGTCAGTCCACCTTGTACAGTAATCTATGGCTTTAAATATAAAAGTATGCCCATTTGAAGATGATAGGTTCACTTGGCCTATAAAAACCAACCCCCACTTGGAAAATGGGTGGATCTCAAAGATTGTTTACAAAGACATAGTTGGGTTTCTTTCTCTATTAGCACTTATCTAACAAACATGACAAGAGCACATGTGTTCATGAGTATCTCTAAAAATGGTAGGCCAATAATATCTAGACCTTAGAATCTAGTGAGTTGTAGCTTTTGCTAGCCCTTGTCTTGTTCCATATTTATCATGATATTATTCTAACACCTCCTTGGCTTCATCAAAATTCAAACACCTTAAATATATTCCTTTATAGTTTCTCTTATAGAGTTTTCCATCTTGGAGCATATAGGATTCACATTTCATCTTCAGGCCTCACACACTGAGAACTATTCATGCCACAAGGACATCAATTCTATAGAAGATAATACACAATATTCTAATACCAAATATTAGTTGTGATCCCTTCACCTATATCAACATGAGATACCATGCCTTGTTCTTTGTTGTTGGCCATCATTTTGGTCAGCCCTTGTCCTCTTACTAGTTTCATGGGTTAAATTTTGAAGTTGAATTCTTGCAAGATAGCCATCCGTTTGCCTCTCTATTCTCCTAATTAATTCTACATCAATAGTGACTTGATCATAGGGGGAAGGTACAATGACATACACCTTGCTCTGTAGTATGTCATGGTAGAACTTCTTGATTGCTTTAACCAATGAAAATGACTATTTGTTGAGGTTTGGGTAGTTCAAATCAACATTATTGAGAGGGAAACTCATGAGTGCAATTTGTCTCTCATCCCCACCCTCTTTCTTTTGTGTGAGGATGCCAACACATAAATGCTTGGACAAAAAATAGTAGACTTTGAAAGGTAGTTGAGAGTTTGGGCTAGCAAGAACCATGGTAGTGGAAATAGCCATCTTGATATCCTTGAAAGATCTTTTGACTTCAGGAGTCCATTCAATCTTTACCGCTTTCTTCAATAGATCATTTAGAGGGCATACTATTTTGGAAAAACCACTGATGAATTTTTGCATGAAAATGATTTTCCTAAAGAAATATTTTAATTCCTTATGGTTGTTGGGTGGTAGCAACTTAAGTATCACCTCAACTCTCTTGGGGTTAGTGAAAATTCTAGTTTACAAGATGATATGCCCCAAGAACTTCCCCTTGGTGACCCCAAATGAACATTTATTATGATTGAAGGATATGCCATATTTCTTGCATCATTTGAGTACTTGCTTCAGGTCAAAAAAATGTGACTACTTTTATCTTTTGAGAAAATTGTAATTTTATATATGTAAATGATGATGCACTTGTTTACTAGTCCTTTGAAAAGCTTCATCAATGGCTCATTAGAAGGTGGTTCTCATGTTAATTAGGCCAAAAGGAATTCACTTGTATGTAAATGTTCCCCGCCTGGTAGTGAATATGATCTTGAATCTATCTTCCTCGTCTACCATTACTTGATTATATCCATAGTATCCATCTCAAAATGACATCATCTTATATCCATTCACTATCTATAGTACCTCATTGAGTGATGGTAAAGGATAATTATCCTTTTGAGATGCCCAATTTTACTTTCTGAAGTGAACACAAAGATGGATTTCTCTACTTTTCTTTCTTACTAGCATGAGGTTGGATACCCAGGTAAAGTTCTAGATAGGCAATATAATCTTAATGTCCATTAGCTTCTAAACTTCTTTTATGATTAATGGCTCGATGATTGGGTTCAATAGTCTTTGCCTCTATTAGAAAGGTTTAGCATCCAACTTCAATGGGATATTATGAGTGATAATGTTTGGGTCATAAGTTTTAAGATTCTCATAACTCCAAGCAATGATGTCTCTATACTTGATTAGAAAGCATAACATTTCATCTCTTTCTTGAGTTGTGCATGCCTTCCCAATGTTGACCATCTTGGGATCATCTTTAGTACCCAAGTTATAAGAATCACACTCATCATTTTCCTTTTCTTCAAGGGCTTTCTTGTGGTGTGTAGACTCATCATGATCAAAGATGCACTCTAACTCTACCAACCCTTTGGGGATAGTGTTAGTTTTGAGGTTCAGGATGTCATCCTCATCTTTGTCTTTTTGGTCTTTTGATTATTATTTGAGCTTGTCATCAATCATGTTCCCTTCAAATAAAATGCTACACATGATGAACTCCAAGATATGTTGATCATCTTGAAAAACTTGGAAATTTGTGATGTTGTCTGGGATCGATGGGATACTTACAAGTTCAACAGAAAAGTTTTTGAGTTTCATGCTTTCAACATGTTGTAGCACTAGCCAAGATAGATAATGCATTGGAAATCATATTCTTCTTCTAGGGATGATTTGACAGTTAGTGCTTTGAAGTCCTCCATCAAGTCCCATACTCACTTGTTATTACAAGAGTAAATTGCTTTGACCTATTGAATCACTAGCACTAGGGCTTCATATTCTACCATGTTGTTGGTGCATATGAATTGTAAGAAATATACAACATAGAAATATTTTCCTTTGGGATTGATTAGCTCAATTATTTCTTTGGCTCCTTCTTTACACTTGGAATAGTCAAATTTGAGGGTCCAAATTGATTCTCACTTGAGTGCCTTTGAATTATGTTTATTATTTTGACTTTCTCTTTTACTTGTGCTTTGAAAGACTTCTTGGGAACCCACTACATCTTTCCTTGCATTGGTTTGTTGCTAGTAGTCTCTTTTGAAACTGAATTTCCTTGATTATATTGGTGACCTTGGATGTTTGGGGTTTAGGATGGACAACCATCGAGACCTAGTCTTGACCTTTCAAACAACATCACCTCCTACATATGGTGATTACCCTTTGGGAGGAAAAGTTAAAGCCCCTCCATCTGAAGATATGTTGTTATATGACACATTAAGGTCCTCTTTACTTTCTTCTATTAAAGTACCTTCCTTCATTCCAGTCCCTTCCATAGGGGAATTTAAAGTATCCTCTTAAGTGTTTTCTATAGCTTAATTCTCTGGTACAAAGAGGTTGATTACCTCAATTCTTGTTGATGGAGAAAGCTAGGTCAACACCTAGGTGATAACATCCTAGCAACTTGGACATTCAAATTTAGAGTGGTTTGTGCAATGCAACCTATAGAACCTAGGGAGGATAAAGATGTTTGTGTCTATATCTTCTTCAAGGTATTGTATGTTGGTAACCATGTTGTCTATGGACTAAGTGATGAGGTCTTGCAAAGGGGAATTTTATGAATTGTGATAGGGTTTTGACTAGTTTCCTAGGTTTGGGTGGTATGAAGTGACATCACTCTATAGGACCCTAAGTCAAATTGGAGGAAAAAAACTTGATTAGATGCATTGTATTTTGTGATCGTCTTCTTTAGCTTAGGCTTAGCATTGATTTTGATACGGTTATTCAATCCCTTCCATAGTAGCCATGGTTATTTTTCCCTTGTGATAATAACAAATGAGTGAGCTCATTTGTGATATGGGACATGGTTTTCTATATTTTTTCTAATTTGAATGTCACATTTTTCTCTATTTAAGTAGTTGGTATGATATTCTATTACGAGAATGTTGTTTTCAAAGGCTTGTATCCTAGAGAAGTTGTGGTTGGTGCAAGATTGTAGGAACCTACTGTACTGGCAAAGGATTCATGAGGGATACTAGTTGGGAATTATCAACACTCTTTCTAAATATGGTGGCATCATTATGGTGACATTATCTAATTCCATCATACCCACTCCATTAGGATTGGTCTATTTGGTGAAGGTGACCACTTTGTCGAAGACCTTTTCCAAAGTATCAATATTTGTAGCAAGAATTCTTCTAAGAAAGATAGCATTGAGTTTGTTCATAGGATTCATGTATATTTGAATTAAAAACTCTAGTGATATGGTTTAGGGAGTCTCCAATCTCCATAATTTCATGTGAAATTCATGGTTAAACTGAGAGATGGTTTCTATTGGGTCCCTTTTTATTGAAAAGAATTGGTGATGCAAGATAGTCAAGTTGATAAATGTCTTGAATTGATCTAGGAATAACTTCTTGAAAGATGTCTAGTTCTGAATGGATGCCGATAGTAAATTCATGTACTAGTTGAACACAACCTCCCCCAAAGTATATGGGAAAAGACAAAGGACCACATCTTGGTGTTTTGAATTTTCTTTCTGTTACATGTTTCTTTGAAGACTTCAATGTGATATATGTTGTTTGTGTCTCACCATAGATGAACTTTGGGTGGAATTTTTTAGGATTCTTAGGGAGGTCATGAAGTGGACCTTGCATGTAGATAGGTGAATCCTATGCATTTGCAAAGAAAGTGATGGGTGGAAGTGGTGGTGATTGACTTTGTTATTGTGAGATGGTCATGCTGAAAGTATTGGAAAGTGAGGTGGAAGATGGTGATAGAATTTAGGCATGAAGGAGTGGGGATTTGGTATCCCTTTATCACTTCAAGCTTTTGAAAATGGTCAAGTTCTAAGAACTCATACTTGCTTGGAAAGGACTTCAAATCTCATTAAAAGGAAGACATTGGATCATGATCTTCTGGTCTATACACCTTTGAGGTGGCTGTTGGATACAATTAGTCAATTGTGTATTGCCTTTGATGTCATATCAGTCATCAAATAGAGTCTATCAAGCTCAAAAGGTCAGCAAGGCAAAGGATAGTGTCTACCAAGCTCAGAAGGTTAGCAAAGCAAAGGATAGAGTCTACCGATCTGAGAAGGTCAGCAAGGCAAAGGATAGAGTCTATTGAGCTCATATGGTCAGTGAGGCAAAAGGACAGAATCTATCAAACCTAGAAGTTTAGTAAAGAAAACTTGCAGTATCTACTGAGTAAACAGTTCTTACCGAGCTCATTTAGTCATCAAAGGAAATGTGGAAGAAATAGTTCTTATTGAGCTCACTCGATCATCAAAGAAAATGTGGTAGAAATAGTTCTTACCAAGTAAACTTGGCAGCCAAAGGATTTTAAGGATATTGCAATGTTAACAGAGTCAAGAAGGTTAACTTAGGAAATTTTTGGAAGTAGTATTTACCGAGCAAGGTTGACCAGTAAAGGATTTCATTTTTTTATGAAATAATGTTTATTTCTTTAGAGTAATATTTGTAGCCGACTAATGTATGGTTTATTGGTAAATGTAACATGTAAATGGGCTAACTTGACAATATGAATGGTATAATTATGAGGTCAAGTTGCAAATTCTAAGTGTGAGTGGGAGTGTGTGTGGAATTAATGTGATATGAGGAATGATTATTGTGGAAGCAAATTTGAAAGATGATCAGAGATCATTGAGGAGCAGCAAAGCTATATTTGATCAAGGAGGATCTAATGATGCTAAACAAAGACCTGTAGCCAACAAATTCAGTTGCATCTTGTTCAGGTCAATTCATTGTTGCTTTCTAACCATGTTAGCAGTGATTTCAAATCTCTTAATAGAGTTGGTTTAATAGTCATTTTGTAAATCCTCTAACAAGGTGACAATTTAGTTGAATTGTTCTAAAGACCTCTAGCAAGGCCACTCCTAACAGGGTGATTAAATCTTCTAAAAGGGTCACACCTAATAGTGTGTATTGTAACCTTTAACAGGGTTGGCTCCTAACAGGACTCACTTCAAAAGAGTGAAAAATTGGTGACTAGTTACTTAGTGGTTTTTTTTTTTCATAGTGGGTTTCCACGTTAAATATGGTGTCTCTTGTGTTCATTTTTGTTTTCAGTTACATGCATGAATGCTTGAAGATAAGTAATAGTTTAATTTACCGAGTTACAACATTTTTTTACCAAGTATTAGTAGTAACTAGATCTTTAAGACATATAAGGGATCTATGGATTAATTTTTGTTAGTAACTGATTCACCACCCCTCTTAGTTACTCTATCTTTAATCCCAACAATTGGTATTAGAGCTTTTGGTGCTTATAGGAAAAGATTTAAAAGATCCAAGCTAAAGATCAGGATGTCTTACAAAAGGGAAATTCTAAGGCTTAATAGGGACAACTTCTCAGCATGGCAATGATTGATGAGGCTTCATCTGGCTTCTATTGGTGATACAGGGCTAAAGTACCTTGATGAAAAATATGAAGAACTTTTTGGTACATTGTTTGTCAATGATATTGCTGAAAAGAAGACTCACAACAACATGATGATAGATATAGCATCTACTCTGAGTTATGAAGAATTTGATGACATTAAGGATTGCAAAACAACCTTTGAAATGTGGAATAAGCTGAAAGAGATCTATGGAGGAGATGATAATGTGAGAAGAGCCAAAGTAGAAATTTTGAGAGGACAATTTGATCAAATGAGGATGAGAGAGGATGAAAACATTGCAAAGTAGGTTGAAAGAGTTAAAGCATGTGTTAGTGCAATCAAAGCATTTGGAGGAGATATCAATGATGAGACATTTATAAGTAAAGTTCTTAGAACTCTACTTCCCATTTATGCAATCAAATTCTCTACAATTCAGGAAAGAAGATGTGAGGCAAATCATAAAATAAATTTAGAGGCCATAGTTGGAAGATTGACTACATTTGAGCTAGACAACTATGACAATTATGTTCTAGCTGCCAAGAACATTGAATTAACATTCGAATCCAAGCTTTCATTCAAAGAAAAAGGGAAAAAGATGAAGGATCCACAATCAGATAGTGATCTTGAGGTGGTTGAAGCTCTACTAGCAAGAAAATATTCAAGAGGTAAAGGGAAATAGAAAGGTAAGGTTCCTCTAATTTGCTTTTCTTGTGAAGAAATTGGACATATTGCTACTAGGTGCCCAAATAAGCAAAACAAGGATGGGAAGAAAGGTTACAAGTACAATGGCAAGAGAGACTTCAAATCATTCAAGGATAAAGGTAAGAAAACATGTTTCATGGCTAAAAATTCTAATAATTCTAATTATGAAGAAGAAGATGAAATTGTCTACATTGCTGTGAAAGATGAGTCTGATAATGATGAAGAAATGGCACTCATTTCTCATATGAGAAGAAATGATACATGGATCATAGATAGTGGTTGCTCTCATCACATGACTAGTGAAAAAACTAAGTTTGAATACTTTGAAGACTATGATGGTGGTAGTGTAAGATTTGGTAACAATGAACCTTGTTGTATAAGAGGAAAAGGAAGAATCTCACTAACCAAGGAACTTGTATGTGATAATGCATATTGGGTAGAAGGACTAAAGAATAATTTGTTGAGTGTGGCATAGCTACTCATGGATTCAAAGTGGAATTTATCCATGGAAAGGCAATATTTTTGGATGGCAAAGGAAAGCTGATTGGATTAGGCACTCAAACAAAAGGTAACTTATTTTATCTTCAACTTCATGAATGTTCTATTTCATTGCTCAAATTGAAGAAATTTGGTTATGGCATAGGAGGTTATGTCATGTAAACTTTGACAACTTGATAAAGATCAATAAATTTAGGAAAGTAAGAGGTATTCCTAACATAAAAAAACCTGAGGTTGGTCTATGCAAAAATTATCAAATTGGTAAAATGGGAAAGACTAGTTTTAAAAGCAAGAACTATCAGACTGAAGAAGTTCTAAAAATTGTGCATACTAATTTGTGTGGACCTATTGGCATTGAAAGTTATACTGGTGAAAAATTCTTCATTCTATTTGTTGATGATTATTCAAGAATGATGACTATCATGTACCTAAGAGAGAAATCAAAAGCATTTGAAAAGTTCAAATGGTATTTGGCTAGAGTAGAAAAGGAAATAAGAAAAAGACTGAAATTCTTAAGGTCTAATAGAGGTGGTGAATTCATTTCACATGAGTTCAATAACTTTTGCATTGAAAAGGGAATCAAAAGACAAGTTTCAACACCTGGAACTCCTGAACAAAATGGAATAGCAGAAAGAAAGAAAAGATCTATCATGGATTGTGCAAGAACCTTAATGATTTAGAAAGGCATTGCTATCAAATATTGGAAGGAAGCTATCAGCACTGCAGTTCATACCTTGAACCAAGTATAGCTGAAAAAGGACTCATTCAAAACACCCTATGAGTTGTGGTATGGCTACAAACCCAATGAAAGTTATCTAAAAGTATTTGGAAGCAAATGCTACATTTTGAAAGAATCTAGAAAAGGTAAATTTGATGTAAAAAGTGATGAAGGAATATTTTTGGGATACTCTTGCAAAAGCAAAGCATATAGATGTTTGAGCTTATCTAATCACAAAGTCATAGAAAGTGCACATGTGAAAGTTGATGAGTTTGTAGAAAGAACAAAAGAAGAAAGCAAAAAAGAACCTGAAGACTACAGAAGATTTGTTTACATGGAACCTGATACAATGCCAAGTATACCTATTAATTAGGAATCCTTAACTCCAGAGTCTTCATTAATTGAGTCACAAGAAGTTCAAACTGAGTCAATAACTATCAAGCTACAAGAACCCGAGTTGCAAACAAAAGCTACTGAGTTAGCATCTACCAAGCATGAGCAACCAGAATTAGAACCAGAAGTTGAGACACAAAAGGATAACAATGCAAGTCATTCGAAAGGAAAGGAGCCCATGTTAGCCAAGTATGTCAAAAAGCATCATGCACTAGATCAGATCATTGGAGATAAATCAGAAGGAACAATGACAAGAAGTAACTTGAAAGGCACTTGTTTACTTGCTGATTTTGAACCTAGAAATGTTAAAGATGCACTAGACAATGAAAGTTGGATTGAAGCTATGAATGAAGAGATAGAATAGATAGAGAAAAACAAAACATGAACTCTTGTACCAAGACCCAAAGACAAAAATCTGATTGGAACAAAGTGGGTATTTAGATACAAACTAAATGAAGATGGTAAGGTATCAAGGAACAAAGCTAGATTGGTATGCAAAGGATATTCTCAAGAAGAAGGTGTAGACTATGGAGAAAAATTTGCTCCTATTGCAAGATTTGAAGGTGTCAGAACCTTACTTGCATATGCTACATTCAAAGGAATCAAATTTTATCAGATGGATGTCAAATCAGCATTTCTCAATGGCATATTGGATGAAGAGGTTTACATTGAATAGCCTGAAGGTTTTGTTGATCCAGACAAGAAGGACATGGTCTGAAAATTGCATAAAGCATTATATGGTCTAAAACAAGCCCTAGAGCATGGTATGAAAGATTGCATAACTATCTTATTCAGATTGGTTTTCCAAGAACTAATGACAACAAAAGTTTGTACATAAAGGAAGGACCAGATAATAAGATTGTTTTGGTAGAAATATTTGTAGATGATACTTTGTTCATAGGAAATGATGATCTTTGCAAAAAAAATTTAGAACAAATGAACAAGGAATTTGAAATGTCAATGTTTGGTGAAATCAAATTCTTTGTTGGTCTTCAAATTCAACAGAGTAAGAATGGAATCTACATCACTCAATCTAAATACATCAAGGACATACTAAAAATTTTTGGTATGGAAGACTGCAAACCAGTTGGGACTCCTATGTGTACTGGATTAAAACTTACCAAGGATGATGAATCAAAGGAAGTGGATCATACATTGTATAGATCTATGATTGAAAAGTTGCAATATGTAGTGCACACAAGACCAAACATTGCCCTTGCAGTAGGAATTGTAGAAAAATTCTCAACAAAACCAAAAGAAAATCACATGATGGTAATCAAAAGGATCATGAGATACTTAAAAGGAACTGAAGATTATGGATTATAGTATAAACTTGGAGGAAATCTAGATTTAAAGGTGTTCACTAATGTAGATTGGGTAGGAAATATTGATGATAGAAAGAGCACAAGTGGAGGAACTTTCTTTCTTGGAAAAAGGTTGGTTTCTTGGACAAGAAAAAAGTAGAATTGTACATCTCAATCGACAGCAGAGGCTGAATATGTTGCAGCAGCAATAAATTGCTCAAACATTGTGTGGTTTAAACAATTATTGGAAGGTATGAAGCAAGAAATCAAAGAACCTATTGTTATGTTTTGTGATAACATAAGTGCAATTAACATCTCCAAGAATCTAGTGATGCATTCAAAAACCAAGCATATTGCCATAAAGTATCACTTTGTTAGAGAATTGGTGCAAGAAAAGGAAATAAGATTGGAATATGTCCATACAAAGGACCAAAATGCTGACATAATCACAAAGCCTTTACCTAAGGATGCATTCTTGTATCTAAGAGGTAAGTTAGGAGTCATTCCCCTATCTGAAGCTCACTAAAATACAGTTCTAGTGATGCATCAACAAGAACATAATTGAAGATCTATCAGTTGATGCAACAAACCAATGAAGACATTGCATATGAATTAGTACATCAAGTACAATGCTAGTTAGTTGTTTTGAGTTGTCTTTGGCATGTGTTTTCAAAGAGGGAGAGTATACTGTCATATCTTTCCGAAATTTCCAAAATAATAAGAGTTTGTGTAAAAGGGAGAGATTATTATGAAAGAGGGAGTTTTCTATATTTGAAGAAGAAAGTGAAGTATTCTGTCAGTAAAAGACTTGTTTTCAAATTTCATTTTTCTATGACATGTTTTGTTGCCATCAATGCCAAAGAGGGATATTGTTGGATACAATTATTCAATTGTGTGTTGTCTTTGATGTCACAAAAATGTCATATCAGTCATTAGATAGAGTTTACCAAGCTCAGAAGGTCGGCAAGCCAAAGGACAGTGTCTACCAAGCTCAGAAGGTCAGTAAGGCAAATGATAGAGTCTACTAAGCTCAAAAGGTCAACAAGGCAAAGGACAGAGTCTACCAAGCTTAGATGGTTAGTGAGGCAAAAGGAAAGAATCTACTAAACCCAAAAGGTTAGTAAAGAAAACTTGCAGTATCTACCAAGTAAACAGTTCTCACCGAGCTCACTCGGTCATGAAAGGAAATGTGGCAAAAACAATTCTTACTGAGTAAACTTGGTAGCCAAAGGATTTTAAGGATATTGCAATGTTAATCGAGTCAAGAAGGTTAACTTAGGAAATTTTTGGAAGTAGTATTTACCGAGCAGGGTCGGCCAGTAAAGGATTTCATTGTTTAGAGTAATATTTGTAGCTGACTAATGTATAGTTTATTGGTAAATGTAACATGTAAATGGGCTGACTTAACAATTTGAATGGTATAATTAAGACGTCAAGTTGCAAATTCTAAGTGTGAGTGGGAGTGTGTGTGGAATTAATGTGATATGAGGACTGATTATTGTGGAAGCAAATTTGAAGGATGATTAGAGATCATTGAAGAGTAGCAAAGCTATATTTGATGAAGGAGGATCTAATGATACTGAACAGAGACCTCTAGCCAACAAATTCAGTTGCATCTTGTTCAGGTCAATTCATTGTTTCTTTCTAACCATTGTAGTAGTGATTTCAAATCTCTTAACAGAGTTGGTTTAACAGCCATTTTGTAAATCCTCTAACAAGGTGACGATTCAGTTGAATTGTTCTAAAGATCTCTAGCAAGGCCACTCTTAAAAAGGTGATTAAATCCTCCAACAAGGTCACACCTAATAGTGTGTATTGTAACCTTTAACAGGGTTAGCTCCTAACAGGGCTCACTTCAGAAGAGTGAAAAATTGGTGACTAGTTACTTAGTGCTTTTTCCCATATTGGGTTTCCACGTTAAATCTGGTGTCTCTTGTGTTCATTTTTGTTTTTAGTTACATGCATAAATGCTTAAAGATAAGTAATAGTTTAATTTATCGAGTTAAAACATTTTTTTACCGAGTATCAGTAGTAACTAGATCTTTAAGACATCTAAGGGATTTGTGGATTAATTTTTGTTAGTAATTGATTCACCCCCCCCCCCTATCTTTAATCCCAACAATGGCACGCCTTAGTATTTGGTGCACCTTGGTGTCTAACACACCTTTTTTATAGGTGCACCTTCACACAATTGCACCTATACACCTTAGTGATTGTGAAAATCTAGACTTAGAAATTTTGCAGGCTAAAAAATTGTTGACTTCGAATTTCACTAATTTGTGAGATTTTAGACCTAGAAATTTGGAGTCAAGCCCTCTGTCTAGTGCCACTTCTATTGAGCAATCATTTTGTATGATGCCAATGGAAAAAACTCTTACAAATTTCTCTCTTGAAAAGCTGATCAAATTGGACAACTCCAAGGTTCTAGATTGTTGTCTTTCAACCCACTAAGTTTCTCTATTGAATATAAATGTGGATGTTCACAAGGACTAGGCCTTTCTGGTACTTTAATTTGCAATTTTTTTAAAGAAATACAATCCATATACCATTGCATATTTTTGTACTTTCTAATTTTGATAATGAATGCAAACTCTAACAATGCAACTATATGAATTCCCATTCTAATCATGTGTTCAAAAGCAAAAAATGACATTAGGGTAACAAGAAATTTAAAGGAAATTGTTAAAAATGAAATTCCTAACAGATATAAGTCAAAGAAGCAAAGCTTCTATGAATTAAATCTTCAAAAGGATCAAGTAATAAACAAATGAAATTGGGAGCAATGTGTCCTTAACTCCACTAATGCTATTGTGAAAGAAAACAATGAAAACCGTAGGATATTTCACAACTCATCAAATCATATAGCCACAGAAAGTGTGCTTACACAAGTTAAATTACTATGCAAGAACTCAAAGGTGATCCTTTCTCCAATTCATCCCAACAGAAGAATATTTTAGCAAATGAAAAACACCAAAACTAATTGGTCACAGAATAATTAAAATACAATAAAACCATTGGCTCCATTGCTATTTATGAACATAAAATTCATAAAGGAAACACACATTCTAGAAAGAAACACTACACACAAAATGAGATCACCAATAATAAACTTTTTTGCATCAAAATATTGGCCTTGAATACATCTTACATCCCTATATTTATAAGAAACCCCATTCTTAATGCAATTTTTAGATCTAGGGCTTTTCCTTGCAAAAAGCATGCTAGAATTACTAATTTTAAGTAAATTATGTACAAACAGACTCTAAACTAGGTGCTAAGTGGGCATGCACTCTTCATTTTATTAATCACAGAATGCATGGACCTTTACATGACTCAAAAAATCATTAAGAAGGAGATGACAAGAGGAGATAAGTCTATAGAAAATTTGGGAGTCTATAATACCTCTTTAGATGCAAACTCGGGCTCCATTGTATGTCTCTATCAGCTAAATTACTACCAAAATGCATTTTTGGTAAAGAAACGCTCAGAAGATGGAACTAGTAGTTAACTATTGGTGCCACCACAAATGATCTAAAAATGTTGGTGCACATGTGTACCTTGAAAAATAGTGCACCTTCACACTAGCATACCTACACACCTTCAAAAGTGACAAGACCAAAACTAGTAAAATTTATCTATGTGTCTGAATTTCAACTTCCAACATCTTAGTTTATTGACCTCTCTACCAAAATGATTTTGGATGTGCTATCTAAATTTTTTAAATTATGATAGTGATTTCTAGAGTATCAGGCAAGTTTAAATATTCATACTTTGTCCTCATTTCTCAATTATAATTTTTAACCTCTTTTTAGATCCTTGTAAAATCCTCTAGTTTGGAGTCTAACTCTTTGAATGCTTCCCTAGTTCTAAAAATGTGCCTCACATCATCTTCTGATGATGTAGTCTCAAAAAAAGCTCATAACTATTTCACTAATGCTTCACTTGAACATAATCGAGAGTCCTAGAGTCATCTTCAAAAATCTCCAAATTGGTGACATTGTAATACTTATCGGCTTCCAAAATTTGATCAAGGGCCCTATTCTTCACATCCTAAATACCTTTATATAACCGAATCATTAACTTGTTTCCAGCCATTATTTTCTCTATTCAATCATCTACTTTATCTAATTCTTCTATTGAATATATATCTAACATCATCTGGTATCTTTGGCCTTTGATTATCCACAATACCTCTAAGTCTTTGGTCTAGGTGGTCACTTCATCAATTAACCCAAAATATTGGTCTACTATAGTAACCAACCTATTGAAATTCTTCTGTATACCCAATAATGATTCCATATTAGACTCAATAATCTATACATCCCTATCTTTAAAATTGTGATATTTCTTGTTGCATGCATCCAAAAATAAGTCACCTTGTTCTTTGGCTGAAGCTCATTTGTTGAGGGAAGCCACTAGGGTAACCTCAGGATGGTTAATGGACCAACCACCTCATTTATGTATTCCCACAATAAATCATTCTATTACCTCAACTCCAAAATCTTAGCCTCATCTTCATCCAAGTTTCAAAACATTTGTTTAAGTTTTATGGTGGTCAAAACTTTAGTGGTGTCCCAAGAGGCCTTCCCCAGAACCACTACCTTTATGTGATAATCCTTGGGAGAAATGTATTCAACATCTACATGGGGAGGATGCATAACTATATATGCTATCAAATCATTACTCTAATTCCTCATGATGAAGGGTAGTTCCTTAGGATCACCCTAAATGGGTCTCGATGTCTACACTACCTTTGTCAACACCTTCAATCCTTCTAGCTCCATAAATTCTATATATCTCCTTTGGTGAGTCAATACCTCTCACTTAAACCATGCTATATTAGTGCCCATGGGAGACATATAGTGGCCTAATGATGAGGTCATTTTTGAAATTGGGCTTTTGTCCCTATCACTCCTATCTAAGGTCCTCTCCATTCTTGATGGTTCAACAATTGAATTTCTTGTTATCGTCCTTGGAGAAGAGGTCTCTAATCCCTATATAGGTGGTGTATATTCCCTCTCTCTAGCAATTTTTCCTTCCTCCAAATCCTCATTGGTTTGGAGTTGTTTAAAGTCATCCTCACTAGTTGTTTAACTATCTGATCTGGTAAATTTTAGTGGAAAATGAGTGGTTTCTTGCTCTGATGGTGGTGGAGGAGGAGGTGATGGTGGTTTTATTGGTGGTGGAGATGGTATTGCCACCGGTTCTTATAGAAGTAGAGGCAATTGGTTCCAATCCTCACCTAATGATTCTCTTTGTAGAGTGTCCCCTATAACTCCAACCTCTAAATGAGTCCTAGTTGGCATAAAATTGAACTCTAAGAGATCAAAGACATAAAATCCATATCCTTCTACAAACTCCATCCATCCCTCATATTCCTAGTTCATAGATTCTCCAAGTTAATTTGGCTATTCCAAAATGGAGGGAGGTATCTGGGTCACACTCCTCCACCTTTCCTCTTTTGTGGCCCTAGCTAAACATGTTCTCCTATTGAACAAGAGATGTTCAATCTCTTACCCTTTTTTTTCCTCTTCTCCTTCAGATATGGTCTCTAGGATTTGAGGAGATGGAGTTCTCTCGTTCTTCTCCAACTTTCTCCTCTTTTCTTCTATCACCATTATTTTGGTGCTAGCCCTCTTACATAATGATGGAGAGGCCTCTGTTTGGGTTGGGTCTTCTCTATATGGAACCTAATAGTTCTCTACTTTGGCCCATCTAACCATCTTCTAGTAGGTCTTCCTCCTCTTGCATAACCTTCTTCCTTTTCTTCCCCTTGGCCTTATTACTATGGAAGTATGCTACTTCCCGATTGTGCCTATACTATTATCATAAATGTTGATGATATTCTTATGGGGGAGTATCCTAGCATTTCTAGAGAACTTGAAAGATTGTTATGGTTGTTACATGTTGCATTCATGATTGTGTTTTTCATTGACATCAACATACTAGTGATCCTGAGAAGATCTATAGATTAGTAGACAGAGATTGAGGTTGCACCATTACAAGGTGGTGGATGAGGTTATGAGGAGTTGATGACATGTTCTACAGTGCATCCTAAATTTTTTATTAAGAGCACATTTGAAAATTTGAAGACTAGTGATAGTTATATGTGATTTATTGAAGACTGTGTTCTGACAAGGTTCTTGAGAAGCAATTCGTGATGTTTGGATTATATCTTCTAATAGAGATAGAATCTAAATAAATACAATTAGAAAGGGGTAGAAGACATGATAAAGATGTCGTGGTTGATCGCGCTAAGTCAAAAATTGCATGTATGAAGAAATTGAAAAGATATCGAGCTAATAGTTTTGATAATTATGAAAATGTGATGTAACATGTATTAATGAGGTCATATATTGTAATTATAAACTATGATATGCTCAAGGATGACTCAATAATTTAATCCAAGACTTAGTATAAGGAAGGTTTTTTTCCTTGTTTGTAAGATGTTATTATTTTGAATTGATATGCGAAGTATAATGCAAGTAAGAGATCTAATGTATTAGTTATGTGATGCAAGTAAGTGGATTCAATATTGAGAATTAAGAAGTATTTGGTTTTGTAGAGGCATGATAAGAGGACATAGAAAGATTATGAGTTATTGAGATAAGTTGTATTGGTATTATTCTATAAAGGATAGTATGAAGATCAGTTGGAAACTAAGTTGGATGATATTTCCCCTGAAGCCGTATGGACAGTGGGTCCTTCTTCCTTCTATAACTCCTAACAAGGTTGGCACAACTCCTAATAGGGTTGGAATCTACTCACAGGGATCCAAATTCTCCTAACATGGACTAATATGTACAAATGTATATCATTGGCTCCTAATTAGGTCCATCCTCTTACAAGGAACTTATGTATTAGTACATCATTTTGTGGGTACCATCCCCACTAGGTTTTTCCCTCTAATCAATTGTTTCCATCTGATCAAGGGTTTCCCTAGTTAACATATTTGGTTTTATTGTGTATGGTCATATTCTTATGGTTTCTATTTATATTGATCACATATTTGAGAACTAATAAGGTTAATAAAAGTTGTTTTCATCAGATAGCCGATTCACTCCCCTCTTAGTTATCTTGGTGGACTTTACTTTCTAACATATCCACAATTTTCAATTGTATCGGGGACTTCTCTTGGTAGGTCATGATGGAGCTTCAAAAAAAAATTCTCCATAAGAAAGCCATTCCTCATTTTCATGCTTTTGGATAGACAAAATTGCGATTTAATGATTTTTTGGAGTTTTGGACATTTTTTAAAACAAAGATTCTCATTCACAATTTTGGAAACAAAATAATTTGGCTTCTCTAATTTCATGATTTCATTGAACAAAAAATATTAATTCTCTGATTTTAGGATTTCACTAAGCATCAAGCTTTGACATTCTGATTTCATGATTTTGATGAGCACTAAAAGTAAACCTACTAATTTCATGATTTCACATCAAGCATGGTTTCTCGTGTTTGATTTTTCCATTTCCCAGCTCATTATTTTTTGACACATCGATTTTGCGATTTTTCATGAGGAAGAATTCTTTAGAGCCATAATTGTGAAGATCGATATTTGAAGAAATATTTCTTCGGTAATGACAAGACATGCATATTAAAAAGATAAGTATTTTTTTATTTGTTTAAAATCAACACTAAAATAGATGTGTAGATTTCTTTATGTCTGTGGGCATGAATAGATAGTCTAAATTAATGCATTTAGTGACCATTGTTTAAAAGGACATTATAAGGTTGATTCACCTATAACATTCTTGTAGTGCAATATTTTTTTTTGTTATGTGTTTATGTAGGTTTGAAGATTCCCCATCATGGAGTGGTGCAGGGCCCCAAAGGTCATCATTAGGCATTCCATAGGATCCTACACTACACCACCTTCCTAAAGGGATTCATGAGCAAGACAATAGGGTCTTCGGATGTTAGGAATAATTTTATGATGTTACAAGCCCATTTGTAAAGGCTCGAGGCTCATTTGGTAATTCTATAAACCATGAGTCCTCAAGGCCTATAAGGCATATAGTAATTAGGTAATAGGTGGAAATACATTAGATGAGGTTAATAAGGGTCCTAGAATAGTTTAGCGGTCCTAGGTAGTCAATTTCAATAAAAATTACAAATGCAATAATTGGGGGGGGGGGGGGGGGGGTGTGAATCAATTATTCAAGGTCCAAATGTCCAATTCAAACTTTTTACTAAGTGTAGTGAGCCCATTCAACCATTCATTCATCCAAGCTTAAAACATTTCTTTTTAGCAAGTTACTATAAATCAACATGCAAGCATAACACATAACACAGTGATTTATATGGAAACCCAATTTGGGAAAAATGACCAGTAACATGCTACTCCATTCTCACTCTTCTGAAGTGATGCCCTATGAAAGGCTTACAACACACTATTAAATTTGACTTGGTTAAAGGATTTAACCACCTTGTTAGAAGTGGGCCTGGTTAGAGGACTTTAGTACACTCATTTGGAATGACACCTTGTTAAAGGATTTACAAATGGCTATTAAACCAACCTAAGTCCATAGGATTTTCATATCTAATACAATTGCTAGAGAGTATTAGAAAGTATTTGACTTGATTACAACATACAACTTATCTTGTAGATCTTAGATCACTCTTTAGCTCTTCACATTTCCTGGCCTTCAATCTCTACAACTCTATTAAATTGCCTTCCTTTCAAGCTTATTCTTATTGAGTCTCCATGCTCAATGTACCAGTGCAATCATCTCTCTCTGACCACTTGTCAAAGTAGAACCTTTGTGCTTTGTTCTTCCTTCTCCTAGATGTCTTCTCCTTGGCACCCTTCTAACCACTTCATAATTTGGCACTCTATTAGCTCTTGCTTCCTAGTCTGTGACTCCTTAAATAGAAGTCTAGAACTCCTTTTCTTGCTCAATTATTCCCTCCTTTAGTTTCAATTTGTATGGATTAGGTAGGATTCATTGAATCTAACCCATATTTTGTTTCTTCTAGAAACATCATGAAGAATCCCTTTGAATTTTCCAAAAAATAATTTACATAAAATTCTGTGCCACCGGCTCATTAGCCTTATCCTTCAAATGATTTACAAAATTCAAGGTAACAACTTTGTTGGCTCAGATCTGGCAAATTTTTGTCATTTTCAATAATGCAGCAGCTCAGCACTATTGAAATCTTGATGCTTGACACATACAATGTTACTCGGCATCAACTACATTTTTACTAATGCTCAACACCTAAGGTTCACTCGACACCAACTAAGATTTTCTAATTCTCAGCACCTGTTACTTTTCTTGGCACTTCAACTTCACTCAGCACCTGATATTCACTCGACACATACTATATTTTCCTTTTTCTTGGGTCCAACTAGGAATTTTCTCGACTTCAACTAACTTGCTCGGCACCGACTAATGAACTGAGTTTAAGCTTTGCAGTCAACCTTGTTACAACTCATTCCTCCAATGTTTCTAAGTGTGGCCAACCTCTATGTTTTGAAGTATGTTATCAATACATCATTTAATCATTGACTTAACTGATCCTTGCACTTCATTGCAACATCATAACTCAACCTTTCCCTTAGGTACTCTTGTTACATCTTATTGATTAAATCCTCGTCATCAGTCAACTAAGTTATAATACTTGGATCTTATAAGAAAATTTCATCCCTACAAATAGTAGGTTTGACATCAATGACAAAACAATGATTGAAAACATTCTTTATCCACAATCTCCCTCTTTCAATCAATCTTCTTCATCAATGATCTTTTCAATTAGATTTCGAATAGTCTCCCTCTTTGGCATTGATGGCCAATCAAACTAATCAACCATTAGACCAAACTATTCAACCATGTTATCAACATGCTAACTAGGTTAGAATAGTAAGTCAAATGCCAAAAAGAAATTTGGACTACACAATTTCTTCCTCTCTACTTCTCCCTCTTAGCTACTGTATCCTTTTTCTTTTTTTTCTTCCTTCTTACATTCTCTCCCTCTGTATCCATTACTCATCTTCTACTATTCTTTTTTCTAATAAGCTTCTTCATCTTCTCCCTCAACTATTGATCAAATGTTGTTGATCAATTTATTACTACTTCTTCCTCTTTGACAACAATGCCAAAGACATATTGTTTTAGCATCTTAATATGCAAGTGTAGAACTTGCAGGTTCTTTCACTTTCTCCCTCTATCACCTTGTTTGTGACTAATTTGAAACTTCAACACTTTAATTACTTTAGGTATGAATCCTAAATTAAATATCCTCTACATCAGTTTGTAATATTTTAACAACCAATTTCTTTGATGCAGGGTAGTCTTTGCTTATTTAAGTAGCCTTGGCCAAGGGTATCACCCCTAACTTACCTCTAAGATCCTTAAAAGCATCTTTAGGTAGTGCTTTTATGAAGATGTCAGAAATCTGTTCCTTTGAGCTAACATATTCCATCTTCGCTTGCTTATCTTCCACCAATTCTCTTACATAGTGATACTAAATTGCAATGTGCTTGGTTTTGGCATGCATTATAGGGTTCTTTGATATGTTGATAACAATTGTATTATCACAATAAAGTATCATAGGCTCATTTACTCTTCCTTCATACCTTGCAACAAATGTTTGATCCATACAATATTGGTGCAATTGATAGCAACTACAACATATTCAGCTTTTGCAGTTGACTGTGAGGTACAACTTTGCTTCCTATTGGTCCATGTAATCAATCTTTTTCCCAAGGAAAGTGCTCCTTCACTGGTGCTTTTTCTATCATCAATATTACCTCCCCAATCTGCATTAGTGTAGGCTTTTAGTTCAAACTTTTCACTCCTTTTGTAGTACAAACTAAAGTCATCAGTTCCTTTTAGGTACCTTACTATTCTCTTCACTACCATCGGGTGATTTTCTCTTGGATTTGCAAAAAATCTTGCCACTATTTTAACAGCTAATTTAATGTTTGGTCTACCATGTACAACATATTGCAATTTTCAATCATTGATCTATACATTGTTTGATTCACTTCAGTTGATTCATCATTCTTGGATAACTTATGTCCTATTGCCATTGGTGTGCTAATTGGTTTTTAGTCTTTCAATTCAAATGTTTTGAGTATCTCCTTCATGTATTTTAATTGGGTCACAAATATGCCATGCTTCAATTGATGTACTTGCAAACCAACAAAGAATTTGATTTTTTGAAACATTGACATCTCAAACTCATGCTTCATTTGATCAGAAAAATCTTTGCATAGAAAATCTTTTCCTCAAAATATTATATCATCAACAAAAATGTTAGATATCAAAATGTCTTTACCTTTTTTAGCCTTGATGTACAAGTTGATGTTGTCATCTGTTCTCTCAAATCCTATCTTTACAAGATACTTGTGTAGTCTCTCATACCATGCTCTAGGTGCTTGCTTCAGACCATAAAGTTCCTTATGCAATTTGTAGACCATATCCTTGTTGTTATCATAAAAAAAACCCTCTAGTTGTTCTATGTAGACTTCTTCTTCCAGTATACCATTCAGAAAGGTAGACTTGACATCCATTTGGTAGACTTCAAAACCTTTGTATGTAGCATATGCAAGTAGTGTTCTTACTCCTTCCATTCTTGCAACAGGGGAAAATGTTTCCCCATAATCCAATCCTTCTTCTTGTGCACAGCCTTTGCAAAGTAGTCTAGCTTTGTTTCTTGTTATCTCACCATTCTTATCAAGTTTGTTTGTAAACACCCACTTGGTACCAATTACATTCTTGTCAGCTAGTCTAGGAACTAGGTTCTAAGTTTTTTTCTTCTCAATCTGATCTATTTCTTCTTCAATAGCTTTATACCAATCATCATCTTGTAGTGCATCTTTTAGTATTTTGGGCTCAACCTTGCTCAACAAAAATGATTCATTTCTTAGTCTATTCCTTGTGATTGGTCTGGCATCCTTGTCATCAATGATTTTATCAGTAAGGTGATGTCTTCTTACATACTTGGCTAACCTTGGCTAACATGACATAATATTTTATGCCACAACCACACATCATTAATTCTAACAACAAGACATGTTGCATCTTCCATATCTATGTAAACCAAGTTACTCCTAGTTTGTTCACCTTTTCCTATTAGATTTCCATCAATGTCATAGATCTTGGCAGTTTTGTTTCAAAATTCTACTTTGCAATGTACATTTTCTAACTATGATACACTCAACAGATTGTAGTTCAATCCTTCAACATAATATGTATTATCACATGAAATCTTCGTAGTAAGTTTGATTGAGCCTTTTCCTTTGATTTGACATGGAGCATCATTACCAAATCTAACACTATTTCATCATATTGAGTAAAGGTAATAAACTTACTTTTGTCTCTTTTCATGTGATGTGAGCAACCACTATCTATGATCTACTTATCATTCTTGTTCACACATGTTACCAATGCTATTACTTCATCTTCATCTTTATCTAATTCATCCTTCATGGCCATGTAGACTACTTCATCATCATTCTCATTAGAATCTTCTTCAACAATGTAGCATCTTTTGCCTTTTTCCTTGAAATATTTGTTATCATCTTCTCTCTTGTTCTTGTACTTGTTTCCTTCTTTGTAACCCTTCTTCTGTGTACATCTTGCAGCAATGTGACCTACTTCATTTCAATTAAAACCAATGATAGGGAGTTTACCTTATAATTTACCTTTGCCTCTATGGAATCTTCTAGCCAGTAGTGCTTCCTATTGTTCCACATCTTCTTCATCTATGATGTTATCACTGGATGCATGCTTTCCTTTTCTTCTCTTCTTATTTGATGTCTCCTCCTTAGTTTCTTTCAATGTCAACTTGGCCTTGAAAGAAAATTCAAGATTCTCAGGTCTGTGATTGTCAGATTTGGACAATTCAAATGCAATAAGTCTTCCCACAATTCCTTCAAAGGTTGGTGTATTTCCTTGTACACACCTTAGCTCTTGGATGGCTAAAACTCTAATAGCATAGATAGGGAGTAGAGTTCTTAGGTATTTTCTATTGATATTCTCTTCTTCCAATTGATGACCTAAACTTCTTATTGCACTTACCACTTCTTTCATTCTAGCAGCATATTGAGCAACATTTTCACCTTCCTCCATTTTCATGTCATCAAACTTTCCTCTGAGGCTTTCTCTCTTTGCTTTCTAAACATTCTTATCTCCTCCATAGATATCTGTTAGGGATTTCAACATCTTGAATGCAATATCACATCCTTTGATGTCATCATATTCAACATAACTGAGTGCAGAGGCAATCTCCAACATTGCTTGATTGTGCTCTTTCCTTTTGCTCAAATCATCTGTAGTAAGAGGTCCAGCTAGGTCTACATGTTCTATTCCAATTGAGGTTTGTGCATAGTCACCTATTGATCCAAGGTGAAATTTCATCAGACTCTGCCATGCAACAAAGTTGTCTTTGTTAAGCTTGGGAACTTCTCTCTTGGACATCTTGATCTTCCTGCTTCTAGTACCTTGAAACTAAATTAGTAGATGTCTCTAATACCAATTGTTAGAAATGCTTTAGAATAATAGGGGGGGGGGGGGGGCGGGGGGTGAATTAGTTATTCAAGATCCAAATATCCAATTCAAACTTTTCATTGAGTGTAGTGAGCCCATTCAACCATTCATTCATCCAAGCTTAAAACATTCCTATTCAACAAGTTACTATAAATCAACATGAGCATAACACATAAAATATCAACACATAACACAATGATTTACATGGAAACCCAATTTGGGAAAAACCACCAATAACATGCTACTCCATTCTCACTCTTTTGAAGTGATGCCCTACGAAAGGCCTGCCCTATTAAAGGCTTACAACACACTATTAAATTTGACTTGGTTAAAGGATTTAACCACCATGTTAGAAGTGGGCCTAGTTAGAGGACTTTAGCACATTCACTTGGAATGACACCTTGTGAAAGGATTTACAAATGGCTATTAAACCAACCAAAGTCCATAGGATTTTCATATCTAATACAATTTCTAGAGAGTATTAGAAAGTGTTTGACCTAATTACAACATACAACTTATCTTGTAGATCTCAGATCACTCTTCAGCTCTTCACATTGCCTGGCCTTCAATCTCTACAACTCTAGCAGCTTGCCCTCCTTTCAAGCTTAGTCTCCTTGGGTCTCCATGCTCAATGTACCAATGCAATCATCTCTCTTTGGCCACTTTTCAAAGTAGAGCCTCTGTGCTTTGTTCTTCCTTCTCCTAGATGTCTTCTCCTTGATACCCTTCTGACCACTTCACAATTTGGCACTCCAATAAATCTTGCTTCTTGGTCTGTGATTCCTTAAATAGAAGTTTGGAACTCCTTTTCCCACTCAATTCTTCCCTCCTTTAGTTTCAATTTGTATGGATTAGGTAGAATTCATTGTATCTAACCCATATTTTGTTTCTTCTAGAAACATCATGAAGAATCCTTTTGAATTCTCGCAAAAATGGTTTACATAAAATTCTATGCCACCAGCTCATCATCCTTATCCTTTAAATGATTCAAAAAATTCAAGGTAACAACTTTTTTAGCTCAGATCTGGAAAATCTTTTTCATTTCCAATAATGTAGTAGCTCGACACTGTTGAAATCTTGATGCTCAGCACATATTTTGTTACTCAGCATCAACTACATTTTTACTAATGCTCAACACCTGAAGTTCACTCGACACTAAATAAGATTATCTGAAGCTTGAAACTTATTACTTCACTCAGCACTTGAACTTCACTCAACACCTGATATTCACTTGGTACATACTAGATTTTCCTTTTGGTCGGCTCCAGTTGAGAATTTTCTTGGCTTCAACTAGCTTTCTTGGCACCCACTAATGAACTTAGTTTAATCTTTGTAGTCAACCTTGTTACAACTCATTCCTCCAATGTTTCTAAGTGTGGCCAACCTCTATATCTTGAAGTATGTTATCAATACATCATTTAACCATTGACTTAACTAATCCTTGCACTTCATTACAACATCATAACTCAACCTTTCCCTTAGGTACTCTTGTTCCGTCTTGTTGATTAAATCCTCTTAATCAATCAACTAAGTTATAGTACTTGGATCTTATAAGAAAATTTCATTCCTACAAATAGTAGGTTTGACATCAATGACAAAACAATGATTGAAAACATTCTTTATCCATAATCTCCCTCTTTCAATCAATCTTCTTCATCAATGATCTTTTCAATCAGATTTCCAACAATTATAATAAGAGAAACATGATTATAAATCGAGATGTAGGAAGGATAATTTAAATACCTACTTTGCATAAGAGTTATAAAGAGAAAAGGTGTCAAATGAACACCAAAAAATGAACCCATAGCTAATTCATCCTATAATAGGTAAGAACTAGTAAGTAATATTTCATTCATTTCTAATACTTTGTCTCAATTAAAAAATTTAGTACTATTTTTAGAAATTGTTAAAGTTATGGAATATGGAAAAGAAGGCTTAAACATATTGTCTGAACTAACAAAGAAGGGTGTATCAATGTTGATGAGACTATATTTATTTATCTTGGGAAAAATATAAATGAAAACACCCCATAGGTAAACCCCTTTTACTTGAATCTTTTGATAAACAATAAACTAGTGAGAAATTTCTTGGTAGATTCAAGAGCAACCATGAACATAATGCTTGCTGAAGTTACAAAGGAATTAGGATTGAAAGTAGACATCCCTTATAAGAAGTGTTATGCTATGGATAATAGATCAATGCCTATAGTAGGTATAATAAATAATGTTGAATTCAAGTTTCCAACTTATCTTGATATATTCTATAAGACATATATTCTTGTGGTTGAGGATCCTACTTATTATGGCATGTTACTTTCAAGACAATGGTCAAATCTAGTTGGAGGATAGATAAAATTAGACTTGTCCTATGCAACTATTGCAATTAATGGGAAAAAAATAGGATTGTTAAAGAAATGAGGTATGAATATATTGTTGAAAAATTATTTCCTAATAATACAATTAATTTATGCTAGAAATACCTTGATAACTTTTAGGTAAGTGTAAGTAAATCTATTCAAATGTTAGAGGACCAAAATGAGGTCCTTGTTCAAAAAGAGGACAATGAGTTATGGAAAATGTATTATGATGAAGTATGTAGCAAGGAGAGCAATGGAGCTAGGGTGATCCTTATATCACCATTAGGTAAAATATCCAGGTATTCATTTTTATTAAACTTTGAATGTAAAAACAATATTGCTAAGTATGAAGCCTTGATTCTAGGATTAAATGTAGAAAGATTTCAAAGGTAGTTTCAATATTTGGTGATTTAAAATTGACAATATATCAAATTAGAGATAAATTTATGACAAAAAACTCAAGGTTGAAAAGGTATAGAAATTATTTATGGGATTTATTAGAGTTTTTTGATGCATTTTCATTTAACTACATTTATGTTGACATAATGGCCAATTTAGCCATTAAACAAATTGACATTCCATTCCAAGAAATTATTCATGTTGAGATGAAAATAAAGCATGTATTCCTAATAATGTGCACAATTGGAAAGTTTTCAAAGATGATAAATATTTATTGAAATTCTTGGCATTTGAAAAGGATTATTAGGATATTGGTATTGAGTGGAATGGGATTGTTGAAAATAAAGATAGAAAGGATAACTATCTTTGGAGAAGAGATTGTGCAACTTAAGTCTAATAAGATACTAAAAAGATTAGTGGCTTCGAAGCACAATTTTGATGAACATGAAAAGCTCAAAATACATTACCCTATCAGCCTATAGGAACAAGTTGAGAAAGATGACATTGGGACTGAGCAGTCTCTAAAGGAAGTTTTTATTGGAAAATTTTTGGCAATTAAAATAAGGTCAGAATTAGTTTTCTTGTTGAGGAAATACATACATGTGTTTGCATGGTCTTGTGATGATTTAAAATCATATAGAGAACATTTGTTTGAGCATCAAATGCTTCTAAAACTATATGCCAAACCTTTCAAACAAAATAAAAGACCAATAAATCCTATGTGAGCTCTTAAAATGAAAGAAGAATTGATTAAAATGAGAGATATTCTATGTTGGTCTCTGATTTGGTTTTTGTCAGAAAGAAGAATTGAGATATAAGACTATGTGTTGATTTTAGAAATATGAATATATCATCATTAAAAGACAATTATGCTTTCCCAAACATGGCAATTTTGCTGCAAAAAGTAACAATAAATGAACTTTTATCCATTATGGATGGTTTTTCTTGCTATAATCAAGTAAAAGTCAAAGAAACAAAGCAATACAAGATAACATTTAATACTCCTTGGGGAACATATGTTTATGCTAGAATTCCATTTGGATTAACAAACGTTGGAGCAACTTTTCAAAGAGCTATGGATGTTGTATTTGAGGGCCTTATTGATCATATATTGGTAGTTTACTAAGATGATCTTACTGCTTATTCCAAGAAAGATGAAGATCATTATAACCACTTAGAGATTTTTTTAAGAAGGCTCTTGAATACGGGATATCACCTAATCCTAAAAATTATCAATTTGGTGTCATAGAGGGAAAATTATTGGGACATATTGTTTCCAAGTAAGGAGTGATAATAGATATTGAAAGAGTTGTAGCAGTTGATAATATAAAAGTCCCCAAGATTGTTAAAGCCATTCAATAATTTTTGGATAAATTAATTTTGTACAAAGATTTATGTACAATTTTGTAGAAATTGTTAAGTCCATGTCTAAAATGCTAAAGAAAGGAACAAAAATGGTTTGAGATGACAAAGTTTTATAATTATTTTCACATATAAAGAAAACAATAAAAAAGGCCCCTATTCTTAAAGCCATGGATTTTGAAAATCCATTTTACAGATTTTTCTTTGCATCATATCATACAATTACTACAGTCATGCTTCAAAAGAATAAAGAAGGATATGAGCAACCTATTGCCTTCTTCAATAGAAGCTTGCAAAGTTTAAAGCTGAATTTTGATATCAATGAGAAGAAAGCATATGCTTTGGTAAAGTTGCCAAATCTTTTAGGCCATACTTGGTAGGTATTGATGTGGTAGCATATGTTCCTAATCCTGCATTTAAGGATATTTTTAGATAAACCAAGACTACATGGAGAAGATTTACATGGATTGATCAAATATAAGAATTCAATATAAATATCCAAATAACCAAATTAGTTAGAGGTTACTGTTAACCTCATAATATTTTTTGACACTTGAGTGCCAACACACTTAAACATATTCCACATTGGATTCTGAGTACATCATGCATGCTAATTGAAGATCAAATACCGAGTGAAGATTAGATACCGAGTGAAGATTAGATACCGAGTGAAGATGAGATACCAAGCGAAGATCAGATACCAAGTGAAGTATAAGTGCCGAACAACACAAGGTGCCGAGTGTTAACAAGTATCGAGCAACATAAGGTGCCGAGCTACTTAAGGTGCCGAGCTATCCAGGAAATAACATGTGTCGAGTATTAGCAATACTTCAGGAGCCGAGTAACTCAGTATATCAACATAAGAGTTTGAAATTGCACAAACTATGATGCAAACAGTTTTCACAGCTGACATAAGGTAAATCTCGAAGGATTTAATGATAAGATCGAATCTTTTATTTTTCCTATGCAATCTACATGCATCTAATAAAAAAAATGATGAAGGCATGCAACCAATCAGCAAAAGATAAGTATTGAGTGGAAAATGAAGATTGAATATGGATTGTAGATCTATACCTAACCCTAAAGTCTCAAATGTCTTTATAAGGAAGATGAAATTCATTGTAAAGATGATGAGAGGTATGAGAAGACATACAAGGGTTCACAAGGAATTTTATTTTCAGAAGTGAGGATTATCAGATCACAAAAAAGTGATCAAGATTAGAGAAAGCAGAACAGGTGCCTGCAATCAGCAATCAAGGATTGTAATCAGTTAGGTTCATGATACCTAATACTCTCTAGCAATTGTATTAGAATGAAAATCCTATGGTGATAGGTTAGCTTAACAGCTATTTTGATAAATCCTTTAACTAGGTGATTAAATCCTTTAAATAGTGTAACACTTCATGTGAAGTGTTTGAAATCCTCTAACCAGGTCACTATTAACACAGTGTAAAGCCTTTAACAAGGCAGGCCTTTAACAAGGCAGACCATCAGAAGTGGTTGAACAATATTGCTGCAAAAAATTTTGTGGGTATCATCCCCACCCCAGTTTTACCTTCTTATTCCTGGAGGGTTTCTGGGTTACCAAATTCCAGTGTTATAAGTTATTGATGCATGTGCTTAGTTACATGTTTATTTAATGTATTTACATGCATGCAATTTACTTTCAGTTAAAAGTTTTATTGGCTAAAGTATGATACTTATGATTCACCCCCCCTCTCATAAGTACTCTTTCCATATTTGAATATTCCAAAAATTGGTATCAGAGCTAATCCAGGTTCTCACAAGGAAAAGCCTAACAGCTTGGAGGAAAAGATCTAAAGATGGAAGCTTTCAAACTTGGAAAGATCATTGAAAATCAGGTGATAGATGTGCAACTTGCTTTGCATAGCTTGGAGGAATTCAGAAACAAGTTGAGAAACTCATTAAAAAAGAGGAAGGATCTAGCCATAGCTGAAAATGATATACACTACAAGGAGATTGATACCACCAACATATTTTCTAGTGGAGACACTAAAGAGTTTGATGCAGCAACAACAGAACTGATGGAGAAAAATAAAATTCAAGCAGATGAGATAAGATCTCTCAAGATGGAACATGAATCACAGGCCATAATGATATGTGAAATTACTGAACACAAGAAAAGAGAAGTTGAAGACAAAGTGATGTTGGAAAATGATAAAAGAAATCTTGCAAACAGACTTGAAGAAAAATGTACTGAACTGACAAGGATCTCAAACATGGAGATGGATACGCTTGCCCAAATGATGAACCTTCATCATGAACTCAATGTAAAAGATATTGAGATCTCCACCTTGAAGATGCAGAATGAACAAATGCAGAATGAATTGAATAGAGAAAAAGAGGTAGCAGAGAATCTCAATAAATCAAGTGAAGCCATCAAGTATTTTGTACAGTTGCTAAAATCAGCAAAATCTGCCCATGATACATCAGGACTAGGATACAATAGCACTGAAGTTGGAGAATCATCAAAAAGTGTTGAACAAAGAAGTGACAAAGGTAAGAATTCAAAACCCACTTGTCATTACTGTAATAAGAAGGGACATACAGCTAATGTGTGCAGAAGTAGAAGATTCAATCAATCAAACATACCCAAAAGTTTCTGTCACAAGTGCAACATACAAGGACATATGACACAAAATTGCAGATCCAATGTCACAAGGACTCAGAGATTTGATGGACATTGTTATAATTGCAAAAAGTATGGACATAGGGCATTTGAATGCAGATCAAAACCTATGTAGACATCAAATCATCCAGCAAAAATAGAATGGAATGAAAGTCATTATCATTGGGATTACAACACCAGGTACAGTTGTCACTATTGCCAAGAATATGGACATATACCATAGAACTGCATAAGAACACATTTCAAAGGGAACTACAAAAGATGGTTGAATCAAACTACATGTTTCAGTTGCTTAAAAACTGGTCATATCTGCAGAAACTATCCTAGAAGATCAAAGGCACCCAAGACTGAAGATAACAAAGGAAAACAAAATATTGATGTTGAAAAGATAAGAGGGAAAATGAATAAGACTTGGAAAAAGAAGGAAGATTGCAACACATCAAGTGGAGAGATCACTTCACCCAATGGATCAAGTGATCACACTTCATCAAAATAAGCATGAGAAGTACACAGGACTGATATACAAAGCTATATCACACATCAATCCCAAGATAAAGAAGCTAAGCAAGGTATAAATCTACATGAAACAAGATGTCAAGACAAAAACTAAATGTTGTTGCTGAGCTGTCTTTGGATGCTGAGTTAAAATAGATGCCGAGCTCCCAATAGCGACCAAGCTGATAACTAATGCTAAGTTGAAAACTCCAAAGGAAGCTGAATAAAGTGGAAGTATAGTGGAAGCCAAGTTAGGTCAAAATTTCTTTAGAAGCCGAGTTAGCAGTTGAGCATTTAATGCAATGAAATTAGGGTATATTATCATGATTTCAATCAATTTTTTGCATCGCGATCAAGAAGAAAAGGAGAAGAAAGAGAGTTGAGCGACTTCATAGAAAGAATCCAGTGTTTCAAGCAGATTACAACCACATTCAATACATTTTTCATCGATCTAAAGGTATTTTCATTTGTGCCAAGCTACATAGTTTCATACCCATTTGTTGTATAAACCCTAGTTCGCAAAAATAATGTCAAGTTCAAAGAAAATCGAGAAAAAAGAATCTTTTGAAGTCCAGTTAGTTTCAAATGAGGTGAAGCAACCTGATTTTTTCCCTATTCTCGAAGTTGCCTACAAAAATGACCCAGTCGGAGCTCTCTCCCACATTCCCCCAAAAGTTGTAATGGTTCAAGATGTGAGGAAATGTTACAATTGTAAGATAGGAGCCCTAGGAGATATGGAAATTAGACAAGCATATGATAAACTATGTGTAGATGGAGTCTTGAAAGAAGAATTCAAAATTGTAGAAAGAAAGGGTTTGACCCGAGTTTTAAGTTTTCCTACCGTATTCAAAACTAAATGGATTAGACTTGTACTAAGAAAAATCCATCGTGGAAACTTGTGGTTAGAAGATATGCCCATCAAATTGACAAAGGAAATTATACATAGATTAATAGGGTACCCAACCCTAGATCGGTACAAAACCCTAAGAAGTGAATCAAAGGAGGTCATTGAAAGGAATACTGGTGCACAATGGAACAAAAGAGGAATGACAATTCATACCATACAGGATCCTCTAGTTGAGTTTGTTGTTAGAGTCATTGCCCATAAATTCTATCAATCCAGTAGACTCAACAGTGTACCATGCATTGCAGTAGATGTGGGCTACAAATTGGTGAAAAAGGATCATACTTATGATCTTGCAAAATTGCAATTGCAATAGATCAATGAAAACCTAGCTGCCATAAGAAGAACAAAGGGCACACAATGCAAATTTGGAGCAATCCTAGTTTGCATATTCTTTTATGTACAGAATGAATTTCCTTATTTTGGTAAAGTAGCATGGAGGAATGATAGAACCATCATTGCACAAATTAATGAATATATAGAGAAAATGGGAGAAAATTTTGATACTTTGATGACAAGCTATTTTGAGATTTCAAGAAATCCATGAAGCAAAGGTCAAGGATACCAGCTTCATTAGTGGAAAAGCATACTAATGATATATGTTTTTTAGTTGACATTATTTTACCTACATTCGAGCAGTAATACCAAGAGTAAGATGGCTAAGGCCATTTGGATATGAAATTAATATTGATGAGGCATTAGTAGCAATAACTGTATTATTGGCAGAAGAAGCAGATAAAAGTGCACCACATTTTGGCACTTATGATGTGGTAAGATCTAAGATAAATATGGAATTAAAAACTGCTTCTACATTGAAGAAGAAAGATAAATTAATCAAGAAGATTAAGAAGAAGTTTGGCAAGGAAATTGAGGCTGAGGCAGAAGAAGAAGAAGATGACAGCGAGGATGAAGATGAGCAAAAACAAGGGCCAATGTAACTAACTCAAGGTCTTGGATAAGACAAGGAGGAAAGTGCAGAGGAAGAAGAAGCCAAGGAAGCACCAACTGAAGCTGAGCCAAAGAAGAGAAAGGCAATAGAACAACCTTCAGCCAAGCCTAGATCAAAGAAAGCTACCACTCCATCACCTCAAAAGCCAACAACATGAGCATCAACAAGAGCCTCTACTCAAAAGGCTAAAGAGGAAGTTACCAAGAAGAAACAAGTCAAGGAATCACAGGAAGAGCCAAGGAAAAGAAGAAGGTATGTGGCTCAACCTGACACTGATGAAGAAGAGCAAACTGAAAAGGTGAGCAATTCATCAGTCGATATCTTATGTAAAAAGATTGGAAATGGTGACTTGAATAATTTAAATAAAGTTGATTTTAGTAAATTTAATAAAGAAGAACAAAATAAAATAGAAGAAATAGTGTATGGAATGATGGCACAGTTCAAGTACACTCCACTTGAACTAGATGGTCAATTGCCAAAAAAACTGTCAAAAATTGTAGAAGACAGATGACATTTTTGTTTGAAAATGGAGAAGGAGATGAGGGAATCAACCCTAGCAAATGTATTTCTAGATTTAACTAGAGAACAAGTTAGGAAAGTAGTCAAAAGGCACAATAACAGGTTCACACCTAAATACAGGGCATTCTTCATACTCCAAAACAGAATGGAAGAGATTGTTCAAAGAACAATGAAATCATGGAAGAATTTGTACAAAAGGATTGAAGATTTTCTTGAGGAAGAATAGAAGGAAGAAGCTATTGTACCAATAGAGGAGAGGAGAAGAAGGAAAGAAGAAGAAGAAAAGAAAAGAGAAGAAGAAAGGAAAGAAGAAGAAGAAAAGAGAAAAGAAGAAGAGAGGAAAGAAGAAGAAGAAAAGAGAAGAGAAGAAGAAAAGAAAGATGGAGAGGAGGAAGAGACACAAAAATAAGACAAAATGGCAACAGCTGAGCAAGAGCAGAAACCAAAACAGAGTGTGCAAGACACACAATTGCCACCTCCTAGCCCTCCACAAGCATCCATCTCACCTGCAAAAATTGTGACAATTACTGATGTTCCTGATACTTCTGGTCAGAATATCAATCCATTAACTACAGAAGATCCTAAAAGAATTCTTGACCAATCAACACAACAAGCAATATTGTGTACAGATCTAGTATTGGTTAGTATAGATGAATTGCAGAAACTAGTAGAAAATACAGTCAAAGATAAGGTGAATCCACAAGAACCACCTTCTATCACAACTAGTAGTAATCAATTCCAAATACCAACAAGCATAATTGATGCTGCAAGATAGAAGCAAAGTGCAGATGTAGAAAAAGGTATAGAACAAATAGGATAGACTATTACATCTAATCCTATAGCACAAACACAAGGTGCACTTCTACAAATTACAATAATTGATCATGATAGACAGAAGGAGGAGGAAACAGTGAAAACCCCTAAAGAACAAGAGGCAATACAAACATTAATAAATTTTCCTACCTCGGGAACTCCTTCACACCAGCCATTGCAAATTTTTCTACAATCATCTAGTACTACTAGAGTTGCAAGGGTACTTCACTATGGAGACCCTGAATTAGATGAGGAGATAGTCATACCGAGCTATGACTCAAAATCAATAACCATTGATCAAATCAATGAGGTGCAAGATGCATTGAATAGAAGGAAAAGACAGGAAATACTTAGGAAGGAGTATAAACATAAGCAAACACTTTATGAGATAAAGGACATCTTTATGGATGCCTTCAGTTTGCAATCACCAGATGAGTCAAAGCATATCACAGAGAAATTAACAGATATTGTTGATCAGGTGACAAATGAAGACCTAGAAACCAATGCAAAACTTATGGAATGGTCAGAAAGAAAATTTCATGGGAAAGTGAATGAGAAAATATCAAGACAAATTACACTTTCACAAGTTGAATTGGCAAAGCTTATTGATAAAGTGAAGAAGGTACTTGAGAATATATTCTCACTGTACAAAAAAGTTGTGTGATTTTTCATACTTCACACAAGAAACAAGCCAAAAGATATTAAGCTTGGAAAGAAATTTAAACATTTCAAGCCTGCAACTACCAAGTGATCCAGCTCAAAGTGAGAAGCATTTTTCTCAATCGCTTTACACTCACAAAGAAATAGCTGTCTTAACAGTAGATGAGGCTAATATCAAGGCCAAATTAATATAGCTCTAGTCCTCCATTACCCCACATTTAGAGATACTCCATAAAGAGCAAGTATATGCTGAAAATGTTCTCAAGAAAGACTCAAACATTTCTACATTAGATGAACTTATTCATCTTGCTACTGAGACTGCTATCCAACATAAGTCACTGGAAATAACCTTGAACAATTGGGATGCAGCTCTCAGAATGATTATGGAGGTAAATAGCACATTTTTGGCTAAATATGGTCTTAACCCTTAAACACTCTTTGACATAAGTGTCAAAAAGGGGGAGATATAGAAGGAGGAGATACAAATTAATAGGGGAAGATATAGATATTATGAGATGAATTAATAGGGGAGAATAGATACAAAGGAGGAGCTTGATATACAGATAAGGCACAATCAACTCAGGGGGAGTTACAAAAATTTTGAGCTATATATTGTAAGATTGTAAGTTACAAATTTTGATCAAGTTTTCTTTATAATTTGTACATACCAATCAGATTAGTAAATGTACTTATAAGGTTAGTTAAGTGTTTTTGTCACTCATGTCAAAGGGGGAGATTGTTAACCTCATAATGGTTTTTGACACTTGAGTGCCAACACACTTAAAGATATTCCACATTGGATGCTGAGTACATCATGCATTCCGAGTGAAGATCAGATACCGAGTGAAGATCAGATATCGAGTGAAGATCAGATACCGAGCGAAGATCAGATACTGAGTGAAGTATAAGTGCTGAGCAACATAAGGTGCCGAGTGTTAAGAAGTGTTGAGTGTTAAGAAGTGCTGAGCAACATAAGGTGCTAAGCTACTTAAGGTGTCAAGCTATCCAGGAAATAGCATGTGCCGAGTATTAGCAATACTTCAGGAGCCGAGTAACTCAGTATATCAGCATAAGAGTTTGAATTTGCACAAACTATGATGCAAACAGTTTTCACAGCCGACATAAGGTAAATCTCAAAGGATTTAATGATGAGATTGAATCTTTTATTTTTCCTATGCAATCTACATGCAGCCAATCAGAAAAATGATGAAGGCATGCAACCAATCAACAAAAGATAAGTATTGAGTGGAAAATGAAGATTGAATATGGATCGTAGATCCATACCTAACCCTAAAGTCTCAAATTTCTTTATAAGGAAGATGAAATTTCATTGTAAAGATGATGAGAGGTATGAGAATACATACAAGGGTTTGCAAGGAATTTTATTTTCAGAAGTGAGGATTATCAGATCACAAAAAAGGGATCAAGATCAGAGAAAGCAGAATAGGTGCCTGCAATCAGCAATCAAGGATTGTAATCAGTCAGGTTCATGATACCTAATACTCTCTAGAAATTGTATTAGAATGAAAATCCTATGGTGATAGGTTAGCTTAACAACTATTTCGATAAATCCTTTAACTAGGTGATTAAATCCTTTAAATAGGGTAACACTTCATGTTAAGTATTTGAAATCCTCTAACTAGGTCACTATTAACACAGTGTAAAGCCTTTAATAGGGCAGGCCTTTAACAGGGTAGACCATCAAAAGTGGTTGAACAATATTGCTTTAGTAATTTTTATGGGTATCATCCCCACCCCAGTTTTACCTTCTTATTTCTGGAGAGTTTCTAGGTTACCAAATTCTAGTGTTATAAGTTATTGATGCATGTGTTTAGTTACATGTTTATTTGATGTATTTACATGCATGCAATTTACTTTTAGTTAAAAGTTTTATTGGCTAAAGTATGATACTTATGATTCACCTCTCCCTCTCATAAGTACTCTTTCCATATTTGAATATTCCAATAGTTAAGGATTAGAAAAACTTAGGGCTAATTCAAATTTGGAAGCATAACAAGTAAATCAAGTGGAAGGAGAATATCCTTAAGCAAGTATTGAAATGTTTCCTTGGTATTATGATGTTGTCTACTATTTGAGGTGTATGAAATATCATGAAGGCCCGAGTGAGAATCAAAAGAGAACTATAAAATTGCAAGAAGCAAAATATTTCTTGATTTAGGGTGATCTATACTGGAAAATAGAGATGGTATTTTACATTTTTTCCTAGATATGAGTCAGGCACCCATGTTTCTTAAAGAAATACATGAAGGGGTTTTTGGAGGACATTTCTCTGCAAAAACCACTACTCATAAAGTTTTGCGAGTAGGATATTATTGGCCCTATCTTTTTAGAGACTATATAATGTGAAGCATGCTAGGAATTTTTTAGGAAAGCTTAAGTATGATGGAGCCTTTCCTCTCCCTACAAGATGAAGAACCATTTTAAATGTGGGGAATTGACTTCATAGGTGAAATCAGAAATAAATCAAGTAGTGGACATAATTGGATTCTTGATGCTACAAATTACTTCACTAAATGGGTGGAAGAAATACCAACTAGATGTTCCATTAGCATGGTTGTTACTAATTTTTTGATGAACAATGTCATGACTAGTTTTGGAGTTCCTAGAAATATTGTTGCTAACAATAGCTTGTGTTTTAGATTAGATGACTTTTTAAAATTTTGTAGTAAATATGACATTTAGATTTCCTACTCTTCTCCTTACCATCCTCAAGGGAATGGCCAAGATGAATCCAATAATAAAAGTATACTCAAAATTATAAAGAGGATGTTGGGTAATAATAAGATATCTTGGGATTCTAAGCTACATCTTGCAGTATGGGCAGATAGAATCACAAAGAAAAAAGCCATAGGGTTTTCATAATTTGAACTTGTATATGTGGAAGAAGTTAGGCTTCCTACAAAAAAATTATTACCAATTTATAGGTTGATAAAGAAAGAGAAAAAGAATATATAGATTTTATGGATGAACAACTTAATCCATCAGCGGAATTAGATGAGAACATAAGAACAAATTGGAGCATAAAATTGAAAGACAAAAAAGGGTTGTACATCTTCATGACAAAAAATAAATGGACATAACTTTTAATATTAGTGATTGGGTGCTTAAATGAAATGTTAAGAATAAAGACAAAGGAAATCATGTAAAATTTGATTCTCTATGGTTAGGACCTTGCATGATATTTTAAAAGGCATGGGAGCACTCATTCTTTTTGCAAGACACTGATGGGAATATACAAGAATTTCCTATTCATGCCTAGTATCTTAAACCCTTTTTCTTTTAAAATGGCATGTCATTTTTTTAATATTATTAGAATAGGGCTGATTTTATTTGTTCTCTTTGTTTTTTGTTGGTTGTTACAAAGATAGATGGTTCTCGTCAAATATGCATCCCCAGAAAGAGCCATTGATGGAGCTTCAAATTTTTTTTCTCCATAAGAAAACTATTCCTCATTTTCATGCTTTTGGATAGACATAATTGTGATTTAATAATTTTTTAGAGTTTCAATTTTGAAATAAAATGGAGGTTTTGATTTTGTGGTTTTGTTGAACATAAAATATTAGTTCTCTAATTTTGCAGATTCACTAGGCATCAAGCTTTTCCATTCCAATTTATCGATTTTGATGAGTGCTAAAAGTCAGCCTACCAATTTTGCAATTTTGTATCAAGCATGGTTTCTCATGTTTAATTTTTCCATTTATTAGCTTGTGATTTTTTGACATACTAATTTTGCAATTTCACGTGAGTAAGAATTTCTTCATAGGTGTAATTGCGAAGATTGATGTTTAAGGAAATATCTCTTCAGTACTATGACAAGACATGTGCATTAAAAAACTAAGTATTTTGTGATTTATCTTAAATCATGACTGAAATAGATGTGATGTTTTATTTATGTTTGCATGTGTGAATAATTGGTCTAATTTAGTGTATTTACTAACTATTGTTTAGAAGGACATTATAAGGTCGATTCACCTATAATATTCTTGTAGTGCAAGATTTATTTTTCTTATATGTTTGCCTAGGTCTAAATATTCCTCACCATGGGATTACTAAATCAAGGTTTCAATGTAGAGGAGTCATGACTAGTCATACAACTTGACTTATCACCATCCTAGGAAGACTAGTTGGATGTCCTCAATAGCATGTATGTGGTTGCCTAGGAATTGCGAGCAAGTTATGCTAACTATGTTAGTGATACTCATGAATTGGAACTTGAGGAAGAAAAAGTTGAGGTTTGTGTCATCCTTGAAAAGTTTGAGAACCTTCATGGAAACCATCATTTTGAAGAAATTCTTGATATGATACAAGACTTGTAGCTTTTTTATAAGATTCTTTAAGCTTTGTGATTTTGAATTTTGGTGAATGGTTGCAATTAGTAATTAGTTAGTTTCTTTTGTAAAGGTCTAAAGCTTTTTGCACCCTTATATTTTCTATAAGAAAGGGTACCAAGACCTTATAGGATGAGATATACATATAAGAAAATATACAAAAGGTATTTATCAAAATGTGTATATGCAACATAGGATATTTATTGTAACCAGTCATAACCCAATTTAACTTGTTTTTTAAAAAATTAATAAAAATACTCTGTTTCTCTTCCAAAGTTTGAGAATTGATCATAAATATTGTTATCTACAAATTGTCTTCCTAGATTTATATTATTGTTAATACATTGAAATTAAAGAAAAAAATTTATAACAAAAACTCATATGTCAATTTTGTGTAATTGGTCTTCATTTTTGAAGTTAAACACATATGCTAGGGTTTTATGACTTTCAGTTCTTTGTCTAAAAATGGATAGAAGCACACCTATCTCCAAATAATTTGATATTTGCAATAAATATTATAATCAACTCTATTCTACCAACAAAAAATTATTGGTCTTGCATTTTTTCTAAAGAAAGGTACAATTTTGTGGAAGGTGATATTCTTTGTCTTACTCATCTATATACATACCTTTCTTCACCCATAATTTATTCATATTTAAAAACTCTTTCAAATTTGATTTCTCCTTGATATAATACTTGCCCACTCAAGAGTATTAGCATAAAGTTCATAATATTGGTTTTCAATCTATTTCAAGGGTTGGGATTGAAGGTACACCCATGTAGGTCCATAGAGCTTGAAGTGTGGAGATTGATTGTAAATTGTTCAATCATATAAGTTGGCCAAGATTGTGTTGAGATTCCCAACATAACGAAGGCAAAGATTGCAGGAATTCAATCAATAATTTTGAGAAGCAGCTGATCAGAACTATGACTTTAGTTCCTTTACCTTACTTGGGCATAGTTGTAGCTTACAAAGTTGGCACATTAGGAACTGAGTCCAAATGGAAAGGATTCCTCACCCAATCCTTGGTCAACTAAATGACATGTGTGGCCCAATGTCATATTTAATCATTCTCTTATTGACCAATCTCAACACTTATTATAGGCCTCTTGAAGATTTTGTCATTGTTGTATAGTGGGTCCAGTACATCAAGACTATCTTTATTCCATATCTTTAAAGGAATATTTAGATTGAGGGCTCTTTCTACGAGTTGTAGACTCATCCTACAATAATTCTTAATTTGAACATTACAGTCATCTACACGGTTCATCCAATGATCTTCAATAGTAGTATCAAGTATGAAATGCTTCCCCACAAGATGTTGGAACAACCCTTTATTGTCAAAGTAATGTCACATCTTTACAAGTGGTTAAAAATAAACCAAGGTTAATGTGGTGAAGCAGTCAAAACTTATAGCCACACCATCATAGGGTTAAGTGTTGAGTTAGATTTGGAAGTTGTGAGGTTGTGATTGAAAGAAATAGTTTACTTTAAAAGGTTATCACAACATTGTGGGTGAAAAAGCATTAAGGATATTTCAAGTCGCATTGCATGGTTAAGATAAGAGCAACAAATTCAAGTTGCAAAACTATGAAAAGCATTTGCTAGATAAATGAAATGATCATGTAGAGTTTTGAAGCATGTAGAGTTGCACAAGCTTAAAGCACATAGAGTTACAAAGCAATGATTAAAATCCATCAAGTCAATGAAGAAATAGGGTCAAAGTGGCATGTTCTTATTGGTTGTAGACACTATTTCTGATAGAGGGCCAAGCATCTGAGATGGAAGGTACATCAAATCAAGCTATGAAAGTTGATGAGGAAGATTTGGAGTCTAGAAAGGAGATTGAAATTATAACCATCTAGAAATTGCTTGCTCTCAAGGTAAATGCATTTAAATTGGTCTCTCAGAATGTACACAATAATTATCTTGTCTTGTAAGGGGCTGAGTACAAATGCTCTGAGGTAGCTGCTATACTATCTCCACTTTTTAATACATGGGGTCCTTACACCCATTTTTTTGACAATCTTGCACCTCTTTTGGTATAAAATAAAGATCTACCAAAAGTGGTGATTATAAATACCAAGAAAATGATAAATAAGGTAAAGGATTTAAATGGTTTCTTTGCTAACAAGTTGCAATCAATCTGAAACAAAATGAAAGTAATTGCCACAGGAACACCTAGTTTTGTGCCCACAATTTTGGGTAGTGATGGAGGAGTAAAGGATTTGATGGAATGGTGATCTTCTTTTGAAAACATTTTGAACCATCCTAGATTCTTGGCATACTACAATGATGAAGCAAGTGTGGTAGTAGTATATGATTTAATATATATGTTATGTAAGTTAGAAGTTGAGATGTCAAAGATAACGACGGAGGTTAAGGCTATAATAGATGCTAAATGGAGAAAACACATTGAAGAATTATATATAGTTAGAGATTCTTCTTGGCCTAATGTGGACACTGACAGTGCTATTTGGGAAGTCATAGAAAACATTAAGGCTATACCATCTAGTGACAGTGACTAGGCAATTCAAGGATGCAATTAGAGGCCAAAGAGACAAAAAGGTAAAGAAAAGGTAAGGAAAGTAACATACAATTAGAAAACAAAAAAAAATGTTGAAGACACCTACAAAAAGTGCCAACTACTAGTTTTGTAATTGCATCCCAAATTTTGATCGAGTACAAAGAATGTTTTTAATGTAACAATATAGAAATATCTTTGTATTTTCTTTCCAATAGAATTTTGACATGTGTCCTCCCATCTAAAGCTTGTTGCAATCCTTCTATGAAAGGATTTCTAAGATGTGGAGTGAGGGTCCAAAGTCTATATAATTTTTAGTGTTTATGCTATTTGTAGTTGGTCTAGTTTTTGTGACAATTTTATGATGTATTCAATTTTACCAATGTAGGAATATAGTGAAATCTTGAATGACAGGTTTTGTCATGTCTAGAGTTATATTTTGAGCTTCATACCAGAATTGTATTATTTTCAAAGAGGATTAATACAAAGGAAAGTTTTGCATATCCGTGTCTCTGAGTTTTGTCTCCTATTCCATATATCTGTAGTTTTAGGATTGAAATGAACAAAGTTCTTTCATTTTAATGTAGCTTAGATGGTTTGTATATCTTTTCATTGATTGCATTTAATTCAAGGAGTTAAGTAAATTCTTTCATGAATTTATAGGGTTTCCAAGTGTATGGGAGGGATATCATAAGAATGAAATTCAGGGTTAACTACTGATAAATCTAATTGCAAGTCAATTAAATCAGTCTAGGGTTACTCATTTGACTTTGTATAGCAATGGATAAGGCACTGATCAATTAATCCAGATCCAAGTTGATAACTTCATGTGATTGCACAAAGAAAATTTAAGTCAAATAAATATTTATTTTCTATAATGAAGAATCAAAGTGCTGGTCATTACTTATTTGTAACAATTTTCTTTTGATTTATAGTTAGCTATTATAATCAAGAAGTTAGTTGCAAACCCAAGAACATTTTTGACCATTTTATACTATGGGGGATAGATCTCAAAATAAGAGTGTGAGTGAATGAATTATGAAGAAGAAGATCAAAATAACTAGTCATTTCCATCCCTAAGGTGCACCTTCCTTGGCCTTGTAGAGCCTAAAGTGTAGAGAGTCTTTGTACTTTGTTGAAGTTGGTCTAGATCTAAGATTAAACTTGTTGAATATGTGATCTAGCTAGTCCTTAGGCTTGTTTTTATCTTTTGCATCCTATATTAGGTTTAGAGAAACTTGGTAGTTTTAAAACACCAAAAAATTGAGGGTCAAACTTCATTGAAATGAGCTATTCATCCAAGTTGTTGCTAATGATTATTTTCTAGTCAATTAGCAATCCTCTCCTTTTGATGGTTTCTATGAAGTGAACTATCCACATTTTGAGGTGTCTGGATGAGGGGAACCCCATGAATCTTCTTAAGAGGACTATTTTGTACCCTATGTCATCTATCATATATCCTCAAGTCATATCAACCTTTCCAACTCTCCTATTAGTAGGGGATCAGGAAAGAAGGTACTTCTCTTGCAATATGCCTTTCACCTCCTGTTCGTGCTCCCTATACCACTTGTCTACTATGTCATAGGTTATCTTCTAAGATTGGTTTATAGGTGGTAGGTGAAAAACCTTCTCAATATTGTTAGGGAATGCAGTTTTCCATAATAGATCAAGTTAATCACACTACTTTTCCTCTAACAGGGGTACTCTATCCATTTTGAGAATTATCTTTTCCACTATGAAATACATTTTAATTTTCCACCTAGGGACGTAGGACTTGAAATGGGTCAACATAGTATGTGCACCAGTTCCTTTAAGAGTCTTAACACCTATGCTATAGGAAAGTAAAATGCATGAAAGGAATCTATACTACTGATAAAAAATAGTAAACATACTTAGATTATCAACAAAGAACTATAGAAACTATAGAAAAGGGAATTCTAAACTAGTTAACAGTTCAAATATCCACTATGATAGTTTTCCACAAGTATTGTAGGAGCTTTCATAGTAACTATGTTGCGGGACTAATACAATAAATCTATCTCAAACAAAAAATGGCAAGAAACAAATCTACTCGACCTAAATCTATTCCACCTCCCAAGTGGACCCCCTTGGTTGGCTTCAACTAACTAAGAACATAACTGGTAATCCAAAATCACTTCCTCATTAGAATTCTTCTTTTGTTACATGACTAGAAAATTCATAAAGAATAATGAAAACAACTTCAGAATCTTTGAATCCCCAAAAAAACTCTAACTTTTCATATATATAGAGGATTGGAACTTATTACAAAACATAACATAAAAACTCATGAGAAAACATCATTAGTAGAAAAAGGGCGAGATGTCAACCATGACTTTTAGAACATTGATTAGTAATTGAATAATGGTATGCACATAATCTAACAAGTTAGCTTTCTGAAATAACTCCTTTTGCAGATGTGGCTTATCACCTAGAATTGATCGGTGCTTCTCATGCTATGACTAGTCTTCATTACTCCTTTGATATGGTTCTTGCCACTCTTCATTCCACTTCTACATTTCCTAAAGATTAGCAACATTTGAATACATACAACAACATTTCTACTCTCATTCAAATATTAAAACATATAGCTTAAAACATTTATATGAAATACTACACTTTATATATAATATCAATCAAGGTACGTCACATTCACAATCCATAGGTTTAATAGGTTCTAGATGCATTCACCATAAGTTCACAAGACATTTAAAACAAGTATTTTGGAAATGTTTTTCTCATGGCTCAAAAAGTAAGTTTAGACTATATAAAAACTATATCAAATTTGAGACATTAATATGCCTCATCATTTTCCCCCCACTATGCCAATGCTTTTCCTCAAGCATTGTACTTCTTTTCCATTGCTCTAAAATCTCACACTATTGTCTTCCCTATTTCCCACTTCTGAAGGTGTAGAAGTACCCTCTGGATTGTCTCTAATGCTCACCCAAGTGTTCTTCAATGGATCTAACCTTGTAGCATTACTTTCATATGGGGGCCAAAGAAGTGTAGGAGGTTGGAAGGTTAGTGGCATCCAATAATTCTTTCCTTATTTGCCTTCTCAATTGCATGTATTTAGGCTCTCTATTCACTGCTGCCTCAAAATTAATAGGGCTATGTGGTTCAACCTTCTTGAAAGATTCTGGTAGTCAACTCCACCTATTTATAATCCCTACAATTTCTCTCTATTGTGTAAAATTAGGAAGTTTCTGATACTGTCAATAAACTTTTTCCCTTTCTTCAAACACTTTCTCTCTGATTTATGGTTTTGGCCTTCCACAAGTTAATTTGAACCAATCTCTCAAGAGGTCATAAGGCTTATGGGGTTCATCCCAGAGTGTCAGTGGCTCATATTTTTTGAGGTCTATATAGGTATCCAACTATCTATCATAATTGGTTTCATTGTGCATCCATGACATTAGAGCTCTTAAGTGAACATCCCCTATGTAGAGTGAGGGATTCCACTCTATTTCTTGTGGAATTATGAAATTATGTAAATAGAGCTCACACAACAAGTTCTTTTTCCATGAGGGTAAAATTTGATACACATTATAAAATCTTGAGCATTCTTAAATTCATACTCAATATTTCTCATTGTCATCATCAAGTTGATGATGAACATTCTTGAGTTTTAGATTTCATCTTTTGTTCTCTAGCAACCTCTTGGAAATACTGGGTGTACCAAGAAGATTTATAAGGTATAAGGGATACATTGGAATATTTAGAGACTAATGGTATGATAGGTTGCTCAACGTTGGGTGCTTTTTCTGGAATAATAGTAGGAATTGAATTGCACATTTCCAGATTCTCTTGCAGTGTCTCCTTGATAGACTCAGCTTCATGTGTTTCTATGTTTTGGGGCTCTACTTGCATAGGAGAATCATCTGGGATATTTTCAACTACTAACTCTATTTGATATTTTAAAATTGGGGCATTTGGTTTTTCAATAGAAGCTGGAGATACTTGACCTCGCATGTGAGGGCTTCTATATATAGGAACTTCTTCAGCTTTGACCATTTTAGGAGTCCATTTAGGTTTAGGCATGATTGGAGTAGATGTTGCAGGATCAATTACTACAAGAACATACCTCTTTCTTTCTTTTTCCATAACAAAGGGATTTTGCACTTCCTTTTCAAGGCTAGGGCTAACCTTACTCTTTCCTTTATCCCTAGAAGAACTCAACATATCATCCTCTAAATTAGGCTTAGTAGACTTATCAGGAGAAGGTTCTTTTTCCTCCTCAGCTGGATTTTGAATTGGCTCTGTGGTTTCTTCCTCATTTTCTAAGTTTTCAGGAACAAGGTTAACTTGTGGCTGTAAGGTATTGGTTTCAACAAATTCTGCCCATGAAATAGGGGAAGAATCCCTAAGAGATCTTTCAACTAGAAGTTTAATAAGGGCATGATGGGAAACAAAACTTGGCTTTCCTTTTTAAGTTTCCTCAACACTGTTACATAACATATTGTAAAGGAAGTTGGGAATATTAAATTGCATGTTATGCCTTATGCAACTAAGAAACATAAATGATGAGCATGTAAGTTCAAAAACCTACCTTTACAAGTTAAATATCTGTTAATATGGGTTGCTAGGTTTGGATATGGAGGTGGAAGAGAAAGTCTTTTACATCCTTGTTTTGTGATGTCCAATTGAGGGTCACCTTGCTGAGTGAACTATGCCCTTGAAGATCTAGCATCATGCTCATTTGGATAATGTTCCATAGTTGCTGGTAACCCAATGACCTTTGTTATCCTTTCCTTAGTAGCAACCACTCTTAATCCCAAACTGAGGCTTCTCCTTCATCAAATGTTGTCATGAACTCCATTGCCACTTCCTCATTGAATTCTATTAATTGTAAGAAATAACCGAGCCATCCACAAGCATGGAATCACCAAACTGCTTCAATATCTGTGAGTAAAATATTATGAATGACTAGCTAATACCTCTTTAGCTATCATCCCATATTCAAAATGTTTGTCTTCCACTCTTGCTAATATGAAATTTTTTTGTCCCTCTTATCTCTACAAATTTTCTTTTTCTTTGAGCTTCAAAACTAATTTAAAAAATGCAGTATGTTGTTACCACTTCTCATAATCAAGACCTCTTTGTTTCTCATATGTAGAATAATAATGCATTAATGATGGAGTACATTGAGGCTTTAACTAAAAATATTCCCATAATAGCTCTTAGTCCTTTCAATCATGCCAACTACAAGACATCTTTTCCCAAAAATTGCAATAAAAGGTATAAATTAATGAAATGAAAACTATCAGACTACCGCCAAAGTACATTCTTTAATGTAGACACAACTAGGATAACATGGAGGTGATATTTGGAAATTACTACACTTTCCCAGTCCCCAACTAAAATTTGACTAGTGTTCTCACTTAAAAAATTTTGGCATGGGAAGGAGAAACTAGCTTAAGTCTTATATGATATATAATGCAGTATTAGATATAAATATCAAAACCTATATTTTAAAAATGAATAAAGAGGAAAAGAAATTTTTGTACATGAAAATTTGAGATTATACATCTGCATGCAATTTGATGAGGTGGTAGAGGCTGATGATCACATAAAGTGCTAATTGTTTTGTTTATTGAAAGCAAGAAAAATAAAGTGTGGGTGATGTGGAATGTGGGTAGATGGTAGATAAATAAATGAGATAGGTTAATATGAAGAAAGAGAAAAGTGAATGGAAGAATGGGGCCTCATATTTAAATGAGGTTTTATTATGTAGGTTCCTAAAATTTTATCATTGTATGGCTGTAGGAAGAAGATCTTCATCTTCTGTTGTAGGAATTGTGTTCAAAAGAGCTGGTGCATTGGTTGGTTGAAATTGTTGTAGGAATTTTACTTTAGTCTATGGCTTATGATAGAGACACAACTAATGTCCATTTACAACTTAAATTGAACAGGATCAATGGTTGTGAGTTGCACTGTGCCATTTTCAAATACATGCTAAATTTCATAAGACCCTAACCATTGAGTCTGCAATTTCCATGGATTCTCTTTGAAATGAGAATCATAGAGGAGGGCCCAATCTCCTACTTGAAATATTTTATTCCTAATATGTGCATCATGACATTGATTTCCCTACTATTGAATAATTTCTATTCTTTCTAAAGTTCTCTTTCCTATTTCATCCAACGAATTCAAGTGGAGGAGTCTCTCTTGTTGTGCTGTAGGAAGATTGATGTTCAACACTAAAGTAGTGTGCAGTATCTTGGGTTCAAATGCAATGGGTAACATTTCTACTTTACCATAGACAAGCTCAAATGGAGTGAATCTAGTTGTTGTCTTCCATGTGGTCTAGTATGCTCAAACAACTTCAGTTAATCTACTTGTCCAATCCTTCTTGTGTATGTGTACTATTTTTGTCAGAATGGCTTCAAGTTCTCTATTTGTAACCTCTTCTTGCCTATTTTCTTGAGGGTGATAAGGAATGGATTTACGATGCCTTATATGATGTACTCCTTTATAACCTTAGTGATCAAATTTTATGTAAATTGAGCTCCTTGATCTGTGACAATTTTTTTGGGCACTCCATAATGAGTGAATATTTTTTCATACAAGAACTTAGCTACTTTCTCATCTCTGGCATTTTTCATTGCTCTAACTTCCACCCATTTAGATACATAACTTGTACATACTAAGATGTATGATTTTCCACTTGATGGTGGGTCAATTGGACCTATGAAATCCATGCCCCACTTATCAAAAGGTGTGACAACGACCTATGGAGTGAGTGACATCTCATCAATTTTGGTTGGTCAGCCCATCCTTTGGCTTTGTCCCAATTAGCTGTATATGTCATTACATCCTTATGTAGGTTTGGCCAATAGTTTCCTATTGTAAGTATCTTCAATGCTATTCTTTTCCCTACAAAATGGCCTCCACATGGTTCATCATGACAAGCATGTAGTATATCATATATATCATCTTCCTTAACACATATTGTTATGACTTGATCTGGCCCTACATAGAAGAGGTTGTTATGTATCCAAAAATATTGAAAAAAAATTTCTACTAACTTTCTCTTTTCTTTCTAAGAGAAGTGTGGAGGCAGTCTATTTTCAGCAAGATAATTTGCAATGTTTGCATACCATGGTGTATGGGTTGCTATATGGAATAAGTGCTCATCTGGAAAGGTGTCTTCAATTAGAGTTGGATCTTCATTAGCAATGGTCAATCTAGACAAATAATCTGCAACTATGTTGGATTTTCTTGGCTTATCAATAGTGGTAATATCAAATTCTTGTAACAACAAGAGCCATCTTGCCAATCTACCAGTGACAATTGGTTTGTTCATTAAATACCTTATAACTGAGTGATCAGTATGAAGAAAAATAGGATATCCAATCACATAGCGTTTGAATTTTTTCAATGCATAGACTTCAACTAAAAGTTCTTTTTCTATTACTATGTAATTCAGTTCAGGTCCATGAAGGCTCTTACTAATATAGTAGATGACATTCTCAAGATTAGCAGGCTTTTGTCCTAATACAGCTCCTATGACATAGTTTGATGCATCAGTATGAATATAAAATGGAATTGACCAATCTAGTCCTTGTAAAACTGGTGTTGTGGTGAGAAGTTTCTTAAGTTATAGAAAGGTGTCATTGTATTCAGGCATCCAAATAAATTCATCTTCCTTAGTCAACCTTGTGTACAAAGGACTAGCTATTTTGCTGAAATCTTTTATGAAATGCCTGTAATATCCAACATGACCTAAAAAAGATCTTACATCTTTTTTTTTTGTTGGTATGGATAGTGTTATAATTACCTCTATCATGGCTAGATCCACTTGTATTCCTGTAGCTAATATGAAATGAAATGACCAAGTACCACTCCTTCCTGCATGAGCATGAAACATTTTTCACTATTAAGTGCCAGAATATGTTCTTTACATCAAATAAGAACCTTTTCAAGATTCAACATGGCTTCTTTAAAGGTGACTCCAAATGTTGTGAAATCATCCATATATATTTCCATACAATCATGTGACATATTAGCAAAAATGTCGATGATAACTTGTTGAATGTTGTAGGAGCATTACATAGGCCAAATGGAAAAACAAAATATGAAAAAGTACCCCATGGGCATGTAAATGTGGTTTTGTCTTGGTCTTTATGAGTAATACCTATTTGATTATAACTACTGTACCCATCTAGAAAAGAGAAATACTTCTTTCCAATAGTAGTGGTAGACTCAATTATAGCAGCTTTAGAGATTGGACTTGTACCTAATTCACATGGTAAGATTTGATGAATAATGTTTGGTTCTTTGAGTAGAATATAATTCTCATTACCAAAAAAGTTTTAGTGTTGTCAAATCCAATGTTCTTGAATTGTTGGTCCAGAGGTAATGGATAGGTATTTGATTCTTTGTTTGCATTGCATGATAGACCAAAAGCTACAACATACATGAGAATCTTTGAAAAATTTGTGAATGTCCAAAAAGAATCATTGCCTCTAGAATAACCCATCAAGTAGATTCAAACAAAACCAAATAGAATATCTTTCATCTTGATGATGGATCACATAGTGTGATTCGAAATATTGATGGCAAAAATTGTTACACAATCTAGTCCAGAAACTAAGTAATAGTTACTATGGATTGTGGAAATCTGATTGCATAAATAGAACATATGTTTCATATGCATGCTTTCTTGCTTCATACTTCAACACTAATGCAAACACTTCAATTAAATCTTCTGGTTTTAATGGATTGATCTTTGAAAGTTGAAGTTGTAGATTAAATGTTATTTATAGATGTTGATTTGAAAGTTCATTCATAGTTACAAGTTTTTACACAAAGTCAAACCAATTTGCAATTATTGAATTTTTATAAGAAATCAAAGTCTCAATATATATTCAATTGTGAATTTAAAATCAATTAATAAATACAAGTTATTATTTCAACATGTACAAAAGACTTCTATTCATTCTAACTTGTAAAAATGAATTACATCAATAAAATATCCCAACAAAAAACAAATTAATTACATCATAGATCTCTTCAGGAAGTTGTAGAATCTTAAAAATATCATTACAAGCGATGCATCATAGATCAACATCCATTCCTCCAAGTTATTTTAAAGGGGGATATTAGACTAGCCATTATAATTTTAGGAGTTGATCTTTTGAACTAATTGCCACTGTGGATCAAGGTGAAGATTCTAATTTGAAAGTTCATTGACAACTGCAAGAAAATCTATATGTCATTTGAGAATATTCAAATCTTAATAGAATTTGTCATAAAATGTTTCTTGAAAAAGTATACTATCAGACACATAATGGACAGCTATTTTGTGAGAATTTTATCAGCTACATAAAAAAAATATAAGACTTTGTTTTTAGGAAACATTCCAATTGGCATGATCAATGACAAATCATACTACAAACCTCAAATTAAAAACAATAATAAAAAAATCATAGTTTCAAAAGTAGTATTTGAATCATAATCCAAAGAATTTGTGCAGTTTGATATTATGAGAAATAAATCATGGTTTGAGCACCATATGTGCACATGTAAATTCCATCAAAATACTCATGAGATTAATAGTGAGAAGTTGCATGCGTAGATTTCCCTCTTAGTTTTTGCATTATTGTTAAACCATTGAATGCAAGAATGGCCTTAGAAAATACATCATTTGACCTCCCATGCGAGAAATAGTAGATAATTCTAGATTAGATCGGATAGTCTAAAAACAAGAGACAAAACTTCCAAAAGGAACATTCACTTAGAAGAATTTAAAACCTTTGCATGATATTTTTGACTTTCTTTTTGAATGGTTTTATGCACGTGTTTATAGTGGTTTTTTCCAAATGGATCATTTATTATTTATCTAATAGTGTACTTCAGAACTTTTCAAATAGTAGAGTAGTTATAATATTATATTTTGTCTTTTATCTACTTGTTTTGAGATTTTTTAAGTTTATTCAACCATGAAATAACTATAATTTTTCTATATCATTATGTATTGTTTTTGGCTTTTATCTATTTGTTTTAAGATTTTATTTAAAAATACACTTTGAAAAATAGATATTCTACAATTATATTTGACTATGCTTTAAAGTATCAAAGATCTACCAATTTTGTTTTAAATCATCTAGCTACATTTAAATACAATATTTTGCACACATTTTTTTATTTAAAATATTCTAAATCATTTTCTAGTTTCTTGCATGTAATTTATTTTGAATATGTAATTGATTTTGTCATAGGGAAAGTGCACCAAGATTCAAGACTAAGAAGTTGTCTTTTTTGGGCCCTATTGAGCACTTTGATGCATGCCATACATGGTGACACCAATAGGGTTTGTCATGCCAAGCCTGTATGATGTGCACTGAATTTGGTGCTAGCCAAATATTATGCACAATGCGCTCTCTCTCTCTCTCTCTCTCTCTCTCTCTCTCTCTCTCTCTCTCTCTCTCTCTCTCTCTCTCTCTCTCTCTATGTGTGTGTGTGTGTTGAAATAACAATTAGCCAACTCTTTTCCAACAAAGAATTTGGGGGCAGCAAAACAAATCCTTAGTATGAAAATTTATATAGATAGGAAGAATAGGAAATTGACTCTATCTTAGGTTGATTATGTTGAAAAGGTGTTGCAAGTGATTTTATACAGAGAATTCCAAAGTTGTTAGAACACCTTTTTCTAGAGATTTGAAATTGACTATGGAGATGTGGAATATCTATAGGGAGAGAACAACATTATCAGTTAACTAACTATCAAGCATCCATTCAACACAATCAAGGGTAAAAGCACAAACCTGTGTCACCCTTTTACAAAGGAAAAGGCTAATAAAAGTATAACTATTCTCCTTCAATGACATAAAACTAGTATTATTATTTAGAATTTGAAAATGAGGTAAACTAATGAAATGTGTAGAAATGAATGAAGTTTAGGATTATAATTTTTAATAATTATTTGGAATAAGAAATGATATATTTTCCTATTTTTAAAGATAACTTTTTAGTTGCGAAAAAATGCTGGAAATTAGGGGTCTAGTTCCCACCACAAAATGACATGCAAACAAACTTATTTCCCTTTGATTTTAGATTATGTTATAGATAAGATATGTAGCTAGAACAATCAAAAATAAAAATTGGCTTTAGACAATACTTTCTCTTTTATAATGATTCAAATTTCAACTTATTCAAATCGATAGTTTTCATCTCCCACCATATTTTTCCAAATAAATGTATTCTAACCAAAAGAAAAATTACAGATTTTGGAAGAGGACTCTTTCCTCTAGAATGTCATATAATTTTTAATTTTTTTAAATTTGATTTATTATTTTTTCTTTCTTGAAATTGAGATATTCTCAAGTGTTAAAATACATACTTGTAGAATTTTTTAATTACAATATACTATATCTAATTAAAACACTATGAACTCTATATGATAATATTCATGAATTTCAGTTCTATAAAATGATGTTTGTATATTATTAAAAAAAATAGTAAAAAATTGTAAGAGTTATTGAAACATTAGTTTTCTAAAATAATTTATTTCTTTAGTAATTGGATACTAACTAGTATAATGCATGCATTTAATAGACATTCCCAGTTGGAAAAGTGTGAGACAATATATAAGTTAGCTAGAAAAAAATTATCAAGATCATGTGTTTGAATGAAATTTCTTTTTAGATAGAAATACTTAAATTTAGTTGTTCTGATATATTAGCCTAAAAGGTGGTACAACTTTGTACTTTTACACTCTTAAAACATTCAAACAATTTAAACATGAACATTTATCTCATGGAAACCCAAATAGGGTGAAAACTATAGTGTGAGATTGGTGCTCACAAATAGTTATAATCTTTTAGAATATGCTTTGTTACAAGTTTTTCCAATCAAGCATTAAATTTTTTTTTGTTAGATGTTACCTTGTTAAGGAATTTCCCTAAGGCTTGTTAAATAGTTTACCCTATTAGGAGTAACCTAATTAGAGGATTTAGACATTCGATTCTCATAATTTCACCCTTTTTATGATCTTGACAATTCCTCTATACTTCCAATAATCTCGTATGTTCGCCACTATCCTTCTTCTTATTTATTACGATATTAAACTTCCTCTTTCTTTCTGTTAGCATGAATACTGATGGTATTCCTTTGGGGGAGTATCCTACACATTGCTAGAGCATGTGGAAGATTGTTAGCATATCTAGCATGTTGCATTCATGACTATGTTTGTCATTGATGATGTAACATAGTATGGTTTCTATGAAGACTGGTAGAGTAGTAGACAGAGATCATGGTTGTATAGACAAAAGTCTGATGTTTGGGTTAAGAGCTATTAAGGACATGTTCTACATTGTGTCCTGGTGATGAGGTTATGTGTGCATCAAGTAAGTTGAAGATGCACTGAAGATATACTTGATTTATAGAGAAAAATACAAAGATAGAGTACCTATAAGAAACTTGTGATGATTGGATTGTATCTCCTAATAGAGATAGAATCAGGATGTATGGCATTATATAGTGATAGAGTGCAGTTTGATGATGATGCTAGTGAGTGAACTAGGACTAGAGTCACACGTGTGAGAAGTTGTAAAGAATGTGAGCCAAAAAAAAAAAATTTATTGCAAAATAATTAATTATATTAATGTGGTCCTATTATAATTAATTAGAAAAGCCTCAAGTTTGAATTAAGGAATTATTTTGAGAACATGGGATAAAGGAAATATTATTTATGTTTGACATGAGTATGTAAGTGTGAATATGATTAAGAAGTTTGAATAAGAGAAGAGTATTTGGAGAATGGGAGTAAGTGATCCAAAGGATTATTGGATGCAAAGTTGGTGATCTTGTATTGAGATCAGAAGAAGAGTAGTCCAATTAACAAGATAGAAGAAGAGTATGTTCAAGTACAATTCATTTCTATTATTCTACAAGGAATAATACATAGATCATTTGGATAGTGGGTTCATTGTTTTTTCCCCTAAAGCTGTTTGGATAGTGGGTCCATCTGTCATCTACAACTCCTAACAGGGATTCAAAGTATCCTAATAGGGAATTTGATATGTATTGAATTTTTTTATTGACTCCTAATAGGGTCCATCCTCTAACAACCAATATTTATATTAGTACATCATTTTTTGGGTACCATCCCCACCAGGGTTTTCCCTCTAATCAAGGGTTTCCCTAATTAACATATCTAGTGTCATTGTGTATGAGTATCTTGTTATGGTTTCTGATTAAATTTCTCATATAGTTAATGATTAATAAGGTTGATAATTGTTCTACTAGTTGGATAACTAATTCAGGCCCCCTTCCCTCTTAGTTATATTGGTGGACTTTATATTCTAACAATTGGTATTAGAGCATTGGGTCCTTGAAGAGAAAGCTTAATAGCTTTTGGAGATCAATAGTGAGTTACTTTAGAAAAGATAGTCCTAATTTTGATGGAGTTAACTATGATAGATGGAAAGAAATGATGAAGATGTTAGAATATATAGTCCACCAATTTAACTGAGAGGGGAGTGGCTGAATCAGTTTTCCAACTATTATAACAATTATCAACCATAAATAAACTTAACTGTATGAGAAATATAATCACAAATCACAACAAGATACTCATACAAAATAACACTAGATATGCTAACTAGGGAAACTCTTGATTAGAGGGAAAACTCTGGTGGGGATGGTACCCACATGATGATGTACTTTAATATAAATGTTCCTTGTTAGAGGATGGACCCTGTTAGGAGTCTATGATTACATTTAGTACATATGAGTCCTTGTTAGGAGACTTTGAATCCCTATTAGGAGATTTCAACCCTATTGGGGGTTGTGCCAACCTTGTTAGGAGTTGCAGAAGATAGCTAGACCCACTATGCAAAGAGTGTCAAGCATAAAACCAATGAAACAACTATCAAAATGATCTTTCTATTATTCCTTGCACAATAATAGTAATAAATAGTACTTCCTTCCTCTATTCTATCAACTAGACCTCTACTCATTTTGATCTTGTAACCATATCACAAAACTCACATCCAATAATCCCTTGGATCACTTACATGCATTCCTCAAACACTCTACTCCTTTTTGCACTTACTTGACCATATTTGCATGCTCCAATCATATTCCATATATTAAAAACAAGCAAAAGATATTTCCTTTATACCATATCTTCAAAATAATTCTTTGACTCAACCTTGAGGCTTTCCCAATCAATTATAGCAAGATGATTAATTAATTATAATTACAATTGCACTTTCATGTCACAGTCTATATAAAAATTCACATTTGTGACACTAGGTCTTGTGCACTCATTGATGTCACCAACAAACCATCATTTATCACTAGCTAACAACAAATTTTTTCATTGCATCTCAAATGTAAGATAGCAAAGAAACATCAAGATCCTCTTTCCTAATACTTTATTTCTATACTACTATATGTAAATCAATAATAACTTCCATATGTCTCAAACTTAGAATTTCGAAACTTAACTAGGTCATTAGGACAGCGTGCTAAAAAATTCCATGACCACACATAACTAGAAAATCAACACCTTGTTCCTACAACTAAAATCTCTCTCTTTTACTCTACCAATCTTCACAAACTCTTTTCTATGCTGACATCAATGACAAAAATGGTCATGAATCCAACATGTCAATACATTTCAATGCTTAGGATACTCCCCCAAAGTAGTATCATTAGTACTCATGCTAACAAAAGACTCATCTACTATGTATGTGTCTAGGATATTGGCTTTTGAAAAAGAGTAACAAGAAGATTATGTAAGAAAGCAAGCCTAACGAATGCAATGAAGAAGAAAGAGATTTGTTGATGTAAAATATGAGAGCCAAAGAAGCCATACTGACAACTCTTCCTATGAATGAATATAGTCAGGTAAAGTCACTAGAAACATCTCATAATATTTGGCAAGCTTTAGAATATAATTTTGAAGGAGATAAATGTTGTGGTTTCATAGCGCACACCCTATTTCTCTTAGAAATGCGGAACCCTGACTTTATTTTTTAGCTTTTTAGATCCCTAGTCTAGGGTTTGAGTCCTTTTAGGGTTTTGCTTACTATTTTTTGCCTAGTCAGGGTCTCTACCCAAAAACTCAGATCCCTAGAAATTGTGTCTTGGAGAAGAAAAGTCATTCTTTTGCAAGTAAAAATGCACACCTAGCTCACCTCACTAGGTGTGCTAGTGCACTGAGTCATTAAGAAAAGGACTTCCCTCTCACAAGTGCACAACTACATAGCTCTTGAGGTGTGCCAATGCACTCACTCCACCCTCTACCACCTACACACACAACACATTAAATAAGTTAAAGACTAAGGTATGCAACTTGTGCATCTCTCGAGGTATGAAAGCTATGCACCTTAATATAAAAACTTAAACAAAAATAAACCTAAAGTAATGCAAGCTCAGATGAAAGGTGTGCAACTATGCACTTTTATATTGACTAAACATATTCTAGTTGGTTAAAGGGTGCACACTTAGCACACCCCATGAGGTGTGCTAGGTGCACACTCTCATATTTTAAAGAGTTTGATAAGGGATAAAGCACACCTAGCGTACCTCTGAGATGCACCAAGTGCACTTTTTTTTTTCTTTTGAGGGTTTCAATGAGGTTTTTGCATATTTTGTGATGTTTTTGCATTCTTAATTTATTTTTCATAATTAGGATTTGTTTTAATTAATATTTTTAATTCTCCAGACTAATGTTTGCTTCTTTGTGTAGATAAAAAGGTGTCCACAACTTGTCAAGGTCATAACTTTTGACCTAGAACTCAGAATCCAAAATTGTTTACAGCATTGGAAAGAAGAACTAAAAATCTAATTTTAGTCTCTAAAATAGGGAGCCTTTGACTACTCATTTTTAGGGACCAATGGAAGTTTCAACTTGAAATTTTGAAGATAAGACCTTCGAAAAAGCTACTTAAAAAGACCTAGAAAAAACTTGTAAAAAAGATATGAAAAGTTTGAAACATTTGATCATTTTGGATAATCTAGATCACCTAGTCAATGGCTCAGAAGGATTAGGTAGTTGGAGAGAAGAAAGGATCAAAGATACAGAGGTTGGACACATAACGAGTTCCTCATCTTATGCAATTATTAGTGACAAGATTCAACATAGGTACCTTGGGATTTTATATTGAAGAAGTAGAAGGAGTTCAAGTCTTTGAAAGTGTTTGGATACAAAGAAGGTATATATCATCGAAAGGATCAATGTAAGTACAAAAAGGTGATCTAAAACCCCATTTGAGAAAAACCCAGAAACTGTTTTCAAAAACAAGAACTTGATTTTTTTGGTGAATTAAACACCTTCTACAAATTTCTCCCAAGGTGCATTGGTGCACAGGTTTGTAAGTGCACAAGGTGCACTTCTCCCAAGGTGTGCTTCTTCAAAGGTGCATCAATGGTTAACTACCAGTTCCAAATTTAGACCTTTCTATGCATCAAAACACCATTCTGATGGTAGTTTAACTCTTACAGAAACCTAGTGAACATGGAGCTTCTATTTTTGGTACTCCCAGACACTCCTACATCATCTAAAGGCTTTTTTCTCCTTATTTTCTCATGCTTTCTTTGTTTTAATAAATATAACAGCTCATGCATCCATTTAATGATATAAATATGGATGGAGTCCTACTTAGCACTAGCTAGATAGTTAGTTTTTTCATAATTAGATTTGTTTTATTAGTTTAGAAGCATATGTTTGCATAAAGAGATCTCTCACTCTCAACAAAAATTGAGGAGAGAATTTCATATAAATTTAGGAATGTAATATGTATTCCCAATGGTCATCGTTATTTTGATGTAATAATATATGCTTTTGGTGCTTGCAGTGTGAGTGTAGTGATTCTTGCCTAAGTGTGTTATATTTTGTGAATGTATGTTCATGAAATGTAATTGAGCCAATAGCTTTATTGCATTATTATAGTAGTGCAATCTTTTAATTATAGTTTTTTCCATAGGTCTACAAATTTTTTTGACATACTTAGTTCGAGAAGAGATCACCTTCATTGTTCCTACATAGCTTTTTGTCTCACATGAGCACACTTTTTGTGACCTTGCAATTTGATGAAAAGTGAAACATCTTATGAATACTTAATTCCCATTGATGATTGTGTCAATGGAATTAAGGAAGCATTGCTCCTATGTTAATTGGTTACCTACTGATCTTTTCAAAGGCTTAACTTGCAAACGCATTATTTCCATGGCTTATGTCCATTAGGAATTTCCCTATCGTGTTATTTTCTTTCATATCTCATTACCTTATCTTTGTTACTTGCTTTGCTAACCCTTGGTTAAATAAGGAATTCATATAGTTGCATTGTTAGATTGCATTCATTTAAAAAAAGAAAATACCAAAAATATATCTTTTTTGTGGTTAATTTTGAAATAGCAAGTGGATTGATCATCTTAGCTAAAATTGGTTCAAACTAGTGAAGGCCTCCTCATCAATACTCACATTTATCTTCTACTGAGAAGATTCTAGTAGGTCACAAGATCGCCTGAAACCTTTAAGTTGATCTCATATCAGCTTTTCAAGAGAGGAGTTTGAAAGGATTCCTATTGTTAAGTATCATGCAAAACAATAGCTCAACAATAATCATACAAAAAGAACAAGATTACAAAATTGGATATGTCTATTTCAAAATGCCAAAATGTTGGAAGATGAATCTATGAGAAGCTATGTTGCTGGAGTATTCAAGATTTTTGCAAGAATAAAATCATGTGGTGGATCTAAGGAAGGAGATGAGTTTGTCTAGAATAATTTGAAAACTTTGAAACCACCATTCAAGAAAGTAGAATAGATGATTGAGCTATTAATACCCTATACTGAGAAGTTTACCAAGGAGACATTTCTTGGAAGATTGGAAGTAGAAAAAGCTACTATGATACAATCTAGAGAATTGACAAGAGTCTATAAATTTTTTAGCTCCTTAAGTGTTCGTCCATGCTTATCCAGAATTCCAAGCACACATGGAGATTATGCAAGTAGGAATATAACTAGATCTAAAGAAGATAAAAAAATTAAATAAGATACAACTTTTCTTGTGAGAAGAGAACCAAATTGTAAGAGAATCTTCAAATGTTGAACTTGTAATGAATTTTTTCATTATTCATCTAAGTGTACTAAAAGAGAGAAAAGGTAGAATAGAAATTTCAAGCCTAGAAGACCTAGAGATTGTTGGTATACAAATGAAGATGATGAATCTGAGGAAAGTGTTCAAAGTGAAAGTGATGATGAACTAGGATTTGTAGCGATAAAAAAAGAGGATCTTAATAAATAAATTATAGAAGAGAAGGCTTTAGTTTCTCAAGTTCAAAAGAAACCTGATTGGATCATAAATAGTGCTTATTCACATCATATGATTGGTGATATGATCAAATTTTTTTAATTCAAGAATCATGATGGAGGTATTGTTAGATTTGGTAACAATCTAGCATGTCACATAATAAGGATAGGATCTATTACTCTTGATGGAAATACTAACACTAATGATTTTTTCTTTGTTGATGGTTTAAAGCACAACTTGTTGATGGTTTAAAGCACAACTTGTTGAGTGTACAATAGTTGGTGGATAAAGTTTATTAGTTGCAATCTACAAAGAAGACTTGTATCATCAAAGATAAGTATGGTAAGCTAATTGGAATAGGTACAAGATCTAGATGTAATGTGTTTCAATTGAATCCTACTAAGATGAAATGCTTGGTTGCAAAAGTGGATAATAGTTGGTTATGGCATAGGAGGTTTTGTCATATGAAATTTTATAACATAGTGAAGATTAGTAGCACATTTGGAGTTAGAGATTTCCCTAAGATCATGAAGCCTACTAATATTGTTTGTAAAGAATTTATTACGACTATGTAGAAGAAGGTATCATTTTCCAACAAGAAGTTCACTACTATAGATAAGCTAGAGATTGTTCATTCAAATCTCTGTGGCCCTACCAAAACAAGAGGATTCTATGGACAAAGGTACTTTATGTTTTTTTTTGGTGATTTCACTAGAATGATGTGGGTATAATTTCTTAAAGAAAAATTTGAAACATTTGAGAAGTTCAAGATATTGAAGAATAGAGTTGAGAATGAATTCAATGTTAAGATTAAATGTTTGAGATTAGGTAGAGGTGGAGAGTTTACTTCTAGAGAGTTCAACATATTTTGTGAAGAAAATAGGATTAAGAGATACTTATCATCACCTAAGACTCCTAAGAAGAATGAGATAGAAAAAAGGAGAAATAGATTAGTATTAGAGGTAGCAAGAGCAATGATGTTAGAGAATGATGTATGCAAGACATTTTGGAGAGAAGTAGTCAATACAACACTATACACCATGAAAAAGGGTAGATTAGAAAAAGTATGAATAAGACTCCTTATAAATTATTATTTGGTCATACACCTTCACTAAATTATTTCATAATTTTTGGAAGTAATTGTTACATAAAGAGAGATGATGATATTGGTAAGTTTGATCCAAGAAGTGATGAATGTATGTTCCTTGGTTATCCATTGAAAACAAAAAGCTTACATATGTTTTAACCATAGAACTAAGATAATTGTTGAGTGTGCAAATTTAAAAGTTGATGAAAATTTTAGAATTAAAGAGAAAATGATGAATTGCAATTCTAATGAGGAAGGTAATCCTAGAATTGTTAGAGAAAATGTATAAGTTTTTTTGAGACTAAAAATGACTTGTAGAATGATGTACAAATTGTTGAGTTAGGAGCAACACAAAGATCTGAATGAAGAGAAGAAATAAGAGTTGAGATAATAACTCCTACTCCTAACAAGAATCTAACAAAGAATCACCCTCCAAAATAGATCATCGGAAGCAAAGACAAAGGATTGATGATAAGAAATAGAGTAAATAAGAAATTATTTCTGATTTCTCAAGTAGAACCTAGAAGTGTAGATGAGGCATGCAAAGATCATCATTGGATTCAAGCATTAAAGAAGGAACTAGATTAGATTGTGAAGAATGACACATGGGAATTAAAAGAATGAACTAGATCAGATTGTGAAGAATGACACATGGGAATTAGTTCCTAGACCTCAAGAGAAGAATGTTATAGGAACCAAATGGGTATTCATAAATAAGATGCATGAACAAGGTGAAGTTGTAAGAAAAAAAGTTAGACTGGTATGCAAAGGTTATTCATAGCAAGAAGGAAAATATTATGAAGAGACATATACCCTTATAGCAATAATGGTAGTAGCAAGAATGTTTTTGGCTTATGTAGCAAATAAGAAGTGCAATGTGTATCAAATGTATGTCAAATTATCCTTTCTAAATGGAGAAATTGAAGAAGAGGTTTACATTGAGTAGCTTGAAGGATCCCCTTTGACAGGAGACAATAATATGGTATGTAGGTTGAAGCAAGCACTATATGGTTTAAAGAAAGCACCTAGAACCTGGTATGAAAGATTGAACAAGTATTTGGCAAAGCTTGGGTTTGCTAAATGTATGGAAGATACAATCTCATATTTGAAAGAAATTGAGAATGGTTTGTTAATCATTGCCATATTTTTTGATGATATAATATTTGGAGTAATGATGAGGTTAGTGATAAGTTTTTTGAGGAAAGGAAGAATGAATTTGATAGATGACTACATTTGGAGAAATGAAGTTTCTCTTAGGTTTACAAATTGTGCAAAACAATGATGGTATTTTCATTTCACAAGCTATGTATTTGAAAGACTTCCTAAAAATATTTGGCTTGGAAAGTTTTAAGCTTGTTGGTACACCAATGATAACTGGTCACAAGTTATTTAGAAAAGATGAGACAAACTCAACAAAAGAAATCCAGATCAATGATTGGAGGTTTGTAATATCTAACTCACACTAGACCAAATATAGAAAATGCAATTGGTAATGTAGCTAGATTTCAAGCTGATCCTAAGCATTATCATTGTGCAACAATAAAGAGGATATTCAAATATTTGAAGGGAACATCTAATTATGCTATATGGTATCATATATCAAGTGATATCACTTTATGTGCTTGTACTAATAAGAATTGGGCTAGTATGGATGATAGAAAAAGCACTAGTGGTGGAGAATTTTTCCTTGCAAGAAGATTGGTTTCTTGGCCAAAATAGAAATAAGATTATATTTCATAGAGTATGGATGAAGCAAAGTCTATAGAAATAGGAAATAATTGTAATTAGGTCATGTGGATGAAGCAACTGATGAAGGATATAGGGATAGAATTTTTAGAACCTATTGTCATGCATTGTGATAACACAAGTATAGTGAGTAAGTCTAAGAATCTTTCATTGCATTCTAAGACTAAACATATATCTATGAAGTCTCATGTTTTGAGACAGAGAGTTGTAGAGAAAGAAATCAAATTAGAGTATGTTAGTACAAAAGATTAGATTGCATATATCTTTATAGAGTCGTTTCCTAAAGATACATTTGAATATTTGAGAGGTATGCTTGGGGTTATGCACCTACCTACTTCTGAGTAGATGATGCAAAGATTACATCAATGTACCAGTATATAGCACTATTGTTTGACTAGAGTAAATGTTGATGCTTCCTATATGGGTGAGTATTTGAGATGACCAGAGTCATCTAAGACTTTTGGTAGTTGAGTTAGAACAATGTCTTTCAACGCTTGAGTTGGTTGAAGACTTGGAGGAGATGATTAACATAATGAAGCCTTTTTCATTGATGTTAATGGGGTAGAATATGCATGAAAAAAATTTCCTAGGAATGAATGGGAGGGAGATTACATATATCAGTACCATGAATGGGGGAGAAGATCCTCTAATGTAACAAATATTGGTGTATAAGAAAAAACACTATTGATGACAATGAGGAAGAAGCTGAGAGATCTCTAGTATGTGAAAAAATGATGTGAGTAGAAAAATATGTAGAATAGAGAAATGTTCTAATGATGATTTCAGTGAGTGCATAAGGTCTGGAGTCACATGTATGAGAAGTCATAAAGACTACGAGCTGATAGTGTTATGTGATTGTAAAATAAATAATTATCTTAATGTGGTCCTATTACAATTAATTGGGAAAGCCTCATAGCTAACTCAAGGAATTGTTTTGAGGACATGGTATGAAGGATAGATATATTCCTTGTTTCACATTAGTCTATAATTGTGAACTAGTATTAAGAAGTACAAATAAGAGCAAAGTATTTGGAGAATTTCAGTAAGCGATCCAAGGGATTATTGGATACAAAATTGGTGATTTGGTATCAAGATTAGAAGGAGCAGCAAAGTCTAGTTGACAAGAAAGAGGAAGAGGAAATTCAAGTATAGTTCATTACTATTATTTTACAAGGACTAATATAGAGACATTTGGATAGTGGGTTCATTGGTCTTGTCGTTGAAGCTGTTTGGACAATGGATCCATCTATCTTCTACAAATCCTAATAGGGTTGGAATCTCCTAATATGGACTGATATTATTGAATGTTTTTATTGAATCCTAGTAGATTACATCCTCTAACAAGGAATATTTATATTGGTATATCATTTTTTTTGGTACCATCCCCCCTGCGGTATTACCTCTAATCAAGGGCTTCCCTAGTTAACATATCTGGTGTTATTATGTATGACCATCTTGTTATGGTTACTGATTATATTGCTCATATGGTTAAGGATTAATATGATTGATAATTGTTATTATAGTTGGATAACTGATTTTCCCTGTCCCCCTCTTAGTTATATTGGTGGACTTTATATTATAACACTTTCTCCTTTATGTAGTAACAATATGATCACAAACTCTAAACCTAGATATGATAATTGGAACTTTATCATCAAGTTTTCTCTTGCAAATTTCATCATCTCAAGAAGATGGTTTTTACCTTGCACAAACTTCTTGACTAATCCTTTGTATCCTAGTTGTCTCAATTTTTGCATCATCACACAGCTCCATGAATTATACATGAGTCATCCCACCTTTCTCTGTACAATGAACATCTATCCTTTTCTTTTCTTACAAATTTCCATTGTTTCAAATAAGACTTCATTTCCTCTAATAAGATCTAACTTCTAATTATCCAATAGGTCTTGGGCTTTGCAATAAGTGTTGCTTGTTATAATCTGTTTACAACAAAGCTCTTTCCTTTGGTTCTTTACGTAGCATTGGATTGTTCTCTAGTAGTATCCTCTTAGATATCTTCTTATCCATCTATCTATAAATAATCAAACCATTTAAATATTCATCACTATATGTTCTAACCATTACTTGATAAGATTCTTATTGACATAACTTTGTGTACTTCTCAACATTTATGCAATTTGTTCTCTTCTAAAGATATGGGAACAAGTCAATACAATATGTAAAGAAGTTTGACATCAATTAAAAAATATTATAACTCATGTCATATTTATCAACAACTTGTTGTCTTCAACAACTTCATCAACTAAATAAATTATGCCAACAATCTCCTCCTTTGGCATTGATGACAAACATTTAGTAATGAGGCATGTATTACTCCTTGTTCATCTTACTCTTTATCCTCAATACTAAACCATATTTTATCACTGATATTCATCTCTCTTCTTGGAGAATTATCCTCATTTTTACTAACTTCTCCCTTCTTAATTGACTTCTCTCCCTTTTATAGAAATTCCAAAGGTGATCATATTTTATTATCATTTCCTTTTATTTATATACTTGTGCTACTCCTTATGTCTAGACTACTCCCCCATGAAGTAGTATGTCTAGACTATGCCCCCCATGGAGTAGTATGTCAAAACTGCTCCCCCATGGAGCAGTTTGCTAGTACATCAATTCATTTTAAAGATATTGTGATAGAGTACTTTGAAATGATGCACATTGAATAGTCTCCTTAAATAATATCCAATAAGGTTAGAACCCCTATTCTACCACTTAGATATTTATTTCCCAAGCTTTAGTTCATATATTTTTGCTCTAGGGTTTTGAGTCAAGTCAAGTGTCAATGTCCTTAGTCTGAGTCTAGATTGCCCATAGGATGGCCTTTCTTCTCATCATTCCTTTGAGCTAACCTGATATGAGAAATCATATGAGCAATGAACCAATCCAGTGGCTAGGTGATTAGGTTTTGGAGGGTTTGTTATGTGTTTCCTAGATGAGAAGAAAGTTGTTTTGAAACCCCAACTCTATGATCAAGAGTTTCATTGAAGGCATAATACTGGTAGAATGGACATATAACAAGCATATTCAAAAAAAATGTCAGCAAAGAATATGAGGATCAAGGCTAAAGATAATATGTAAACCATGAGAATGAGCTACAAGAAGAATAAGGTGAATTCAAATGCAAGAGAAGAAAATAAATTATCAGAGATGCTAAAAGAACCAAGTCAAAGGTGGTATGACTCTTGTTGCAATCCAATCAACAATTTATATTTAATCTGCACTCTTACATAGCTAAGTTGACAATTCAAATGGCTCAGAGACTAAACCCAGATCATTGGATGAGGACTAAATCGATGGATGATGTTTCAAAGATGGAATTATAAGTATTTAATAACCAATCTCATCATCCATCAAATATAAAAAAATCAATGCTTGTCATTATGTCACTATTGAGAGTTGCATGAAGAATAACTAAAGTGACATAACAACGATTAGACACGTGGAACAAATGGACCCATATTCAGAACCTAGTCACAAAGTTCCATGAAGCAAAAAGAAAAGGGTCAATGTCAGATTCTCCAAGTCATAAAATTGTGTCACCTTTTCACCATGGTGTACATAGCTAGAAAGAGTACCTACAGTGTAGAGATAAATAAATACTTAACATATTTTATCACCATTGTTAGATCAAAAAGAGATAAATGCTTGTCATTATGTTTCTATGGAAAGTTTCTCGAATATTAATTATAGTGACATAACGATTATGGTTGTGTCTTCACAGGGAACCCATGGAGGAAAATGCAAACGAAGAAACAAAAAGGTTTATAATGGATGGGTTTCAATCAAGATCATTGGTTTAAATTTGATGGCCAAAATTCAAAAATGTTGTGACTGTTATAATATTAGTTGTACTAAATTGGCACCAAACAACAAAATATGAAGAAAATGCTGATTTCTATGGGATTTGTGAGATTACAAGAAGCTAAATAGTCATTTTGTGTTTTTAGAAGTATCACTGATTCATAATCATCGATAGAAAAGATGCGACATGTTCATATCATCAAATAATTTCATATTTTTCTCATATTCTCTTTTCTATTTTGTGAATATTTCTCTGCTAAACTAAGGGTGATAAAAAATTATAAATGCAATTTGTTTTGATAATACAAGGGTTGATAAACTTGATGGTGAATTGGTCTATAATTCCATTTACCCTATTTTCTTGTCATGTTTTATTACCCATACATAGATTAGTTCTACATTAAGAGTTGAAAGACAATTGTAAGTGATTTTGTGATAATCACATGGATTCCATTTCATTTTGGTAATTATAGTTTGGTGATCCTATTTACTTTCCTTATATATGCATATGTTTTCTATCTTGTTGGTTTCATAACATGTTGGATAATTTTATTGGGAAATGAAAGATAAATGTGTATGAATCTATTAGTTATTGGTGGATTTCATTTCATTCAAATCTGATAGTGAAAGCAATGCCATTTGCCCTCATGTGCATATCTTCTTCACTTCTCTTATGCATTGAGATGGTTAATGTACATTTAGAATAGAAGTAAGAGTGATAAATATCAAGATAATCTTCTACAGTCATTCCATTGAGTGTCATAGGTTATTCAAATCTATCTTGCATGATTTTTTGTGTCTACAAACAATTTGGCTATCCTTTACTACTCTCAAGTTAAGAGCTTATAATGTAAAAAAATTTGATCTCATAAAAACATATTCATTGAATATCATTACAAACAATAGGGATTTGTACCTAGTAATTCAAAGGGTAGTGATAGAATACATAAACTAACCCATTTGTTGGTAAACATCCTTTTGTCTTTCCAAACATTGGTTATCAAAGAGTCATGTTATAAAATATAATAGGAGTACAAACTGTTAACCAACAATTTTTGGTGACTCTGCTAGGGAGGATTAAAATAAAAGTTTTGTTGAATTTTCCTTCATGTTAGTTTTCAATTTAATTCTATATATTTGATTTACAAGAAAAGACTTGTGGTAGTCAGGTTTTTTCCATAAGAACTTGATACTAGTTTTACAGCCTCAACCTGTTGAAGAAAAAAGAAAATCCATAGCTGAAGACTGGTAAAGATAAATTCAAAACACCATTTTCTAAAAAATTTGATACATCCTCAATTCTAAGTATACCAGGAGTTCCAAGGAAATAGGAAAAATTTATCTAATATATGAGGAACTTAAGAAGGCCAATTTTCCTATCCTAGATGACATTTTTAGAAAAGGAAGGACACGTGCAAGGGAATTTGTGACCAAGCAACTCCAAGATACTCAATTGTCTATATTTTTTTCTCATAATAAAACATATAGAAGTCAATCCTCTTCTCCTCCAATTGTCAGGCCATTCCTAATGCTTTTGATGCTTTGTTGTTGATTGGTGCAACACTTCCCATTTCTGTTAGTTTTCAGACAAACTAGAATATTATACCAAAAGCTATGGCACAACCATGGGGAAATTATATTGAAACTCTTTCCCTTGCAGCTAATAATTATTTTCCAAGAGCATCAAAGAAGAAATTTCCAAAATTTAATGGTGATGGTACCACCTTTGTAGAACAACATTAGTGTCTTTTCACAAGGCTTGTGGTGTAGTAAATCCTCAACATGAGGATGTGGCTATCAAAATTTTTGTAGATACATTGGTATACAATGTTGTTGATTGGATCAAAGACCTTATTATAGGATACATCAAAAATTGGGATACTATGAAACAAAGGTTTAAAGAATATTAAAAATGTACAAAGGATGCACAAGTATTATTGTTGTAATTGGCATAGATAAAGAAAGAACCATTAGTTTTTATAAGGGATTTTAATGAAAGATTCAATAAACTCATTAAAAGAATACCTACTACAAGTTCATCTACAAATGATAATAAGAAGACTTTCTACATTAGCTCTATACCTCCCGATTTGAGATATCAAATTAGAATAGAAAATGTAACAAACTTACAAGCTACTCAAACACTAGTTGTGGAGATGGAGGATGATATGATAGCTTCTAGTAAATGGAAGAGAGAATTATAATCTAGAGCCATGAGTAATATAGTTAGTACTTCTAAAAATACAAAATTCATGCTTCAAAATTTGTCTAACAAGCTCATTTCTTTGAAGAAACAAATTAATAAGCTTGCTCATTCTTTTCATCAACCTCATCAAGAAGGTTATAGAAACCCAAATGGAGGTAAAGCATTGCAAATACCAACTATTCAATAGATATTTAAAATTTAAGGTACCCCAAAAGGATAAAGTATGTGTGCTTTTCATCTAAGGGAAGATCATGATCAAGATACTTGTGCTAATATGGTCAAATATAGGTAGATGGTGGATAAAAAAGAACAAAAAATTGAATATCCTAAACTGAGGATGATCATGCTCCTTATGACGACTCTAAAATTTATTTCTTGGAGTATGAAACAAATTCAGCAATAGGAGGTTATTGTTTTCCTACACTAGAAGGACCTCAGTTAATGGTAATGACCATAGGTCAGAAGAATTGAAATCAGACTATCAATTTAGTTCCTATCAAAAATAATGCACCATCAAATAAAGCTGATAAAGATAGTGGCATAATAACTTCAACTAAACAAAATGAGCCCAAAGGTAAGTCATTTTATTCCTTTGAAATAATACAATACTATGAAGAGACAAAAATTTAGATATCTCTACTGGATTATGTTAGCCATATTTTCCCTCCCACCAAAATTTTGAATTTTTCCTACAACATGGCCAACAGTCATATTTTCAAATCTTTGAATATTCAAATGATCAAATATTATAAAGGAAATATAAACCTTGGGTTACATTTGATATCCTAAGTTATAATGATATGGCATGCAGGTAGTTTCTAATTGGATAGTGATGCCAGCTAGGTCGAGAGTTTCAAGTTATATCTACATCATTAGATTCTCCAAGATCGAGGGTTGTCACTTTATCGATTTCTCAATATATATGGTGTTTAATGAAAGAGAGAAAGAAAGTGTTCACCATGTGGAGTTGTGGGGCTATTATCATCCTGCAGAATGAAATGTGTATGTGTTAGGACTTGTAACAAGTTGGTGATATTGTACTAGTCAAAGTGCTAACTAGACAAAGGGTGAACCAACTTTATGTTTTTGTCGTTAGATGCAAAGCGATCTATGGCTATCATATCATTGTGATTCTAAGATGCATGAGGCTTAGCTATTGTGAGAATTCAACATGAAGGAACATGGATTGATGAGCCATTTCTCTTTTGTGACTAGTGGGTTGTCAAAGAAGTGATAGGTGTCCTTGTTTTATTTGTTGTCCAACAAGGTGAGCCAATTTCTTAGCAGATATTAGTCCATTGTCGATCTCAACTACATCCATGGTTTTTTCTTTATCATGATTGGAAGTTGTGAGGTTACTAATAAAATAAATAATAGGACATGAGGACATGTGTCCTTACAAGCCCAGGTGGCACTTGTAGAATCGTTATACTCAAGTCAAAACATAAGATGACATTTTCACCTACTAAACTCAAAAGTAAAAGGTCTTCAACCAGTGAAATTTTAGGAAAAGGTATAGGGTGGTGGTTGAATATGGTTGACTTCCTATTTTTCTGACTTGGCATGCTAATAGGTATGAAGAAGCAACTCTTTAATGGAAAATCTGATCACTCAACCCTTGATGAATTATTTTCAACATTCCCCATGCTTAAATGAAAGGAAAAATTCTACCACCTCTATCTTATCCATCTACCCAATTAGATTGTTGATGGCCACAAAGATACAAAAATGCAATTATACATATTCACAGTACATTGAAGAGAGGTAGAAAAAGCTTGCACAATGCATCAATGGCTAAAGGAGATAAGACAGGATGTCATATAACTTAGAGGAAAAGAGGGAATTTATAGTAGCATGCAAAGGAAATGCTAGAGAAATAGAGAAGATCCAACCCTAAGAAAAGAGTACAACATTTACTTTTATAGTGCAAGCATAACTTAGATAAATTCCATCATAAGACAAAATTCAACCACTACAATGAAATCTAGAGAGAATAATCACTAGAAAACTAGAAAGATCTGATCACAACACAAATCCATACATGAGATCACTTCCTCACCAAACAAAGCTGTAAGAGGTTAGGAATGATGGTCATTAACTTTTAATTGAATGGATGGATCAATAAGTACCAATGGAGTGTCTCTTTACATTTATCAAATGTAAGGAATGATGGAAGTGGTTATAGGAGATTAGAAAGATTGGGTTCATCATCAAGGAGCTTCTTCTACTATTATCAACTTGCCAAATTAGCTGTGCCATTTGGTCAACTGAAGTTATCCATCAAGCCTTCCCATGTGGACCAAATATCTCTTAGCATATTACCACTCTACCAACATTCAACTTTATATCTTACATTAATCGCCTATGATTTCAGCTTTGCCACCACCTTTCCTCAATAATAGTCATTTCTTGCAAAAATGTAACCCCTTGGTTATACCTTCTTTGTAACCCACTCTTAATATTCCTCATTAACTACCATGACTTTGTGAAGATTGGGATCCTGCCCACATCTGCATCATCAAAAACTTAACTAAGGCTCACCTCCTAACCTTATGACCAAGTGAAACACAAGGCAATCTCTTGATCATGACTCAAACCTTAGCCTCCTCTTAACTTGCTATGATCATGTGTCAGTCGTAGATCTAAAATATCTAACAGTGTGAGATGTATCTTTTAAAACACTCAAAGCTTGCCCCTTTTGCACTATCACAACTTATGCCATAGCATGTTAATATAATTTTGTGATCAAGTGAAGACAAAAAAAAGCACGCATTCACCACCTTGGCTTTAGTTAAGCCAATATACTCTACAACGATGTGAACACAAGGAAATCATGCCTTCACCATCTTGATCCTGGTTAGTGTTCGCCTAGTTTTTTACCATTCGTCATATGTTGTACCTCACAGTGAAAAATCCTAGGGTTATAGTCCAAAATTGGTGTATTTCTATTGAAACCCTAGTTCAAATTTACTAAAGATCTTTTAAACCCTTATTGTGTTCCCTAGTTTATAAAAAAGCAATGATTAAATATAATTTCCAAATTCAAATTGTGTGGGATATACTTACCCTAAGTTTTCTTTTTTCAAAGACTACTTTATTTTTATTTTTTGTGAATTAAACCTCTTGAATTTAAATTTTTCCCTAACCATGGCTATATCTCCTAAGCATTTTATGAAACATCTAAACTTAGATGGTTAGTCTTGGTCAACCATCAATTTCAGAGAGATTGACGATTGGTGCTTACTCGCAATGTAAAGTTGCATGATTTTTAAACAAAGTGGGGAAGCAACCTTGTGCCACGTAGCACTTGTTGATGTCAGGTCTTTGTTGCACCACAAAAAAATTTGAAGTTCATCAGACCTTTTTTAGAAGTTCTCAGTACTTGGCAGTGCACATTCCAATTTCCTACAATGTCATTGGGTGGCTCTTTTCAGTGGGATGTTTTGCTTTCAAATTTGTTGCACCGTTGATCTTTCCATGATCAATAATTGGCACTTTACCACTTAGCAAAGTTGCATGGGCATTAACCAAAGTGGGGAAGCATCATGGTGATACTTGTCCAAGCTGATGTGAGGAGCAAGGTTACATACAACTCCCAAAAGTGCATTTTTTACACTGTTGATCTCAGTGAGATTGACAGTAATCACTTTACCACTTGATGAAAATAAAAGATTTTTAAACCAAGCTGGCAAGCACCTTAATGACATTTGGCATGTGATGATATTAGTAATGTAGTCTAAAAAAAATAGGGGTATTACTACTAGTAATAGGTGTCAGATACTATTATGATAAGTGTAATGCATTCATTGGATGGAATAATTGACTTAGCACTAAATGATGTAAATTAGTTCCACTATTGATATTCATCAGATCAATGGATGACACTTACCCACCACCCAAATGCAAGATTTTTAAACCAAGTGGGCAAGTGCCTTAACAACACCTATCCATGATGATGCCATGATTGGTGTTTCATGTTGTTCAAAAGATGTAGATTGTTCCACCATTGATCTTGCTAAGATTAATGGGTGGCCCTTACCCACTAATCAAAAGGAACTTGACATTTACACAAAGCATGGAAGTTTCGACACAACACATAGCAGATAATGATGTCACAGACCCACTCCTTTCAAAGGAAATAACAAAGTCTATGCCATGGCAATTGTCAAACATATTGGCAAAAAGGTAATCATTCTACTGGTTAGTCTAGTTGACTGGGCATTATAGAGACACAACTTCATAGGACCAATGATCTTCATCATATCAATGATTGATGCTTACCCTCAATGTAAAGTTGTATGATTTTTAAACAAAGTGGGGGTGCATTGCTCCACCATGTGGCAAGGTGGGACCAGTGGTAACAAAGAGATGTTGACTCATGTCAAGGTGGAAAAAGCACTGAGATGGAATGAATTAAGTGGCTGGATAAATTAGTGTTGGCTAGGTTGGAGATGAGTGTGCCAATGGGGCCACTTTTCAAGAGGTTTTTTTAATAAGATATTGTTGTTTCTTGTGATCATTGATCTTGGTAAGATCAATGCTTGGTGCTTCACGGCTTTGTGAAGATGCATGAGCTTTAAGCAAAGTGGGGAAGTGCCTACTCAATATGTAGTGAGGATCTCAAAACTAAAAGAAGGCCTTTTTCTCTTTCAAATAAAACTATTTGATACTGTGAGATCAAAGGATGAAATTCAAACTTGAATTTCAACATGAAAAATTAATGGTTAGGAACATTAATGCTGCTCAGAATTCCTTCATGTGATCTTAATACTATAGTATAACTTGCAGATTCACCATTATTGAGCCACATAGTTGCACATTTCTCAGAGCACAAGGATTTATAGAGCTAGGGCATGAAATTCTACATGTTTTTTAGTAAATTACAAGGCAATTTATAGAGAAAAAGAAGCATAAATCAGTAGGTAAGTGGTCTATGACTTTTGAAAACTAAGGAACTGTAACTACGTAAAGTTGAAATTTCAAAATACCTCCATGAAAGGAATTCTCCAATTTTATTAATTATCTTAAAAGGTCTATTCACGATTATTTCCCTAAATAATTCCCTCTATCTATAAATGAATTAGCAAAAGGTGGAGAACTTATCCCAAATGTTTAAAATATTCACGATAAGATAGGTTACTGAGAGGGGAGGGGTGAATCAGTAACTTGTAAAACTTTCAAACACTTCAGCATTTTAGCCATTCATCATTCATTCATCTAATCTACTGCATAACTAAAATATTAAACATTCATCGCACATGTATACAGAGATTTGGTGATCCAGAAACCTTCCAAATAGAAAGTAAAATTGGGGTGGTGATGATGCCCACAAAACTTTGCTACTGCAATATGAAATTGGCCTGTTAAGGCTTACAATGATCACTTCTAGTGATCTGCCCTGTTAGGAGCAAGTAGGACTGCTAGATCCACCTTGTTAGAGGATTTTCAAACATACAGTAAAGTATGCAATCTATTAGGAGATTTACAAAAAGATTGTTAAGTCTACCCTGTTAAAGGATTTATAAACTGATTCACCTATTAGGATGAAGCATTGGATCTACTTACAACTATTTGATGATAAGATCCTTTTTGCATTGATCACCTGATGTGATAGATATAACTTTTCTACTCCTATGTTGACCTTGTTGAATCCCTTTTACTTTGCTGCTGATTTGCAATACCTTCTTTACATGCGAACATCAATCTCTTAGAATATATTCATATGTTCCCATATTGAAAATGATATCATACATTACATATATACCATTCCAATAGTTACAACTGCAAGGTCGGCCAAAACATAAGTGAACAAAACATTACTGAGTCAGCCAGATAGTAGAAAACTCAGGTTCCTCAAGCTGACTCGGTGACCTTTTGATACTTGGCATCCACTACATTACTCGGCATCATCATGCACTCAGTAGAAGTAGAGGCTTGATTCATACTAGCCACACAACACTACTTGGAACTTGGTAACCATTGGTGATTCAGTAGATATAGTGTCACTCGGTAGAAACTAACTTCTTCGTTTACCTTGCTTTTCTCAGTGAACACTAAGTTCTTCATTTACATTGCTTTGCTCAGTGAACACTGAGTTCTTTGTTTACCTTTTTCACTTGGTAAACACTGAGTCCTTTTTTTACCTTTTTCACTCGATAAACACTACTGAACTTCTCATTCACTTGGTATCCTTTGGAATGCTCAATGAGAACTGTTTACCTGCTAAATTTTTAAGGTAACCACTGAATGCTCGGTATACACTGTAGACTAAGTGATGAGCTAGATAAGCATTTAAAATTGAATAAGTGTTTGCACTAATGACAAATATACCATAATTCCAACACCAAAAAACCTTAGGTTGGTTGTAGGTGAGGGTTTTTATGATAGAGCCAATTGGGTGAGAGATGCTCAAGTTTCAGTAGGGGGTTTAGAATTGTTTAAGAAATGGTTTAAAGAGCACAACCTAGATACCCCATTGAGTAATGTTTGGGAATTTGATATTGTAAATTGGTTGTTCCTGGGGTATTTTTTGACAGTGACCTATTGTCTGATATGGCCAAGTAATATGACCACATCACTAGAATTGTAAAGAATCATGTTGGAGATAACCTCTTTAAGGTTCCACCTACCTTGATCGGAGAGGCTTTTAAGCTCAACCATAACCATGCAGTCCATGAGACAATTGGTATAGATGAATTTTAGGCAAGATAAGATGCATAGAGGGTATATTTGAAAGGAGGGCCATTGCAACAACATATTGTTAAAATTGGGTCGTTACCCCTAGTTACACCAAACACCCCAAAGCCATTGATGAAAAAATACTTCAACCCTAGAGAGCAAGCCCTATATGTTACTCTTTGGAAAATATTTAGGATAGATGAGTAGGATTACATTCAAGGCTCTATTTTTCTCATTATGGCTCAAACTTTGCATTTTGGAATGAGCACAATCCTTGATTTTGCTACTTTCCTATCTGAGGAAATTCATAATGCTTTAGTTGGAATATCTCAAGGTAAGGCGAATAGGCCTTTTTGTTGGTATTCCTTGTTAATGCACATATGTCTCTATAAGGGAGTTACTTTCTTTTTTAAAGAAATGAAGTTAGAATTTGAAAGAAATGGAGAGAAGCTCCCAATTCAGTTATGGAGTGCTAACTTGGGAAGCCAGAGATGCGAGCTATGTTAGATTTGAAAAATACTTTGCTTCAAGGATCAGATTGCTCTTGAAAGGGGATAGTCCAAGGATTCCCTAGCCTCTATTAGAATTAATTAGACCCAAGGACCATGCTAAGGGACTTTTGGTCAGTCATAATTGGGGGGAAATAATCCCATATAATGTTTCCACTATTATTAGGGTCTATGGTTTCTTGGGAAAACCTCATGTTTTACCTTTTCATGTGCCTTTGAAGATAGGAATTGCAGAGTTGCTATGGAAGTTTGGAACAATAGAGGAAAGGGATATGTTGGGCAAAGATAAAGGCACATTCTTCCCTATTGTTATTGTGGTACATGATTTTGTTTTTGTTAAGAAAGGATGGAGGAGTTTGATTTTATTTTTCGATAGATACCACATGGCCCAATCCCATGCAAGATATATTGATCCAAAGGGATTCTATGACCTCTTAAGGGAGAGAACCAAAGGTAAGGCTATTATCCAAAATGTATACTTCCTGGAGGATGTTATTAGAATTTTTTTTTTATTACAGGAATAGGAAGTTACAAAAGAAAAGTGGATAGTTTTTAGTAAAATTTTAGAATTCATCAATGCTTTTGAGCCCAATTATAACCCCTTAGTAGATAAGAAGTATTGGCGGGCCAAAATGAATGTATTGATGAATAATTGTACTATGATAATGCAAACTATGAATGAAAAGAAAAACATCTTTGTCAAAACATATCTTGATAAGTTAGTGGAGGTGGAGAGAAGGGTAAATAGAAAAATGGTGGTTGCTCTAGGCCAGTATACATTATAGAGGAGGGCTGGATATATTGTGGCCCAAAATATACAACACATTCCCCCCTAAAAAAGACCAAGACTAGAGTGTCCACTTGACACCAGTGCCCCCAAGAGACAGAGATTAGAATAGGGATCATCTTCTCATGCAGGAGAGTATTCACCATCTCAAACCCCACTCAAGATAGATGATGAAGCATCTTTGAGAGAACAATTGAAACAAATGGGTGGGGAAGGAGATCTCATTGTTACCACTATTGATACATTAAGAGGAGTACCTAAGGAGCCTCCTATGCCATCCTTTGACCTCACTATTGCTGATTAAAAGGGTAAGGAGATAGATCCCATCATTGCTCAAGCCTCCCAAAAATTCATAGATGATGAAAATTTTGTTAGATCCAAGGCCTTTGCACAATTTTTGTGGAGGAAAAATATAGGCAATTTTGAGAAAAAATGTAAAACAATAAAGGTAGAGCAACCAAAAAAATTGGACTCTAAAATTGAGGAAGAGGTGAAGGCCAAATTTTTGGATGACTTTGCCCAACTAATACCTGAGGCTGAGAGGCAGTTGGTTAGAGAGTCATGAGTTTTGGTTTTTCTTGAATGGGACATAGCTAATGTTATGATTTTTTATTCCATTAGAAAAGAAAAAGATGTGCAATACAAAAATGAAGAAGAAATATTACAAGCATACAAAGGAGTAAAATTTAGTAATGATCACCAAGCACTGGTCATATGGTCTATTGAAAAAAGAAATAAGACCAGAATGCAAGAAATTCCAAGTGCTCAACATACTAGTACTCTTATAGTATATAGAGTCGATGAAGTAGAGAGTTAAGAAGTCACAAAATTGTCTCAAGAAATGCTAAATTTTGGGAGTATGGTAGCTAAGAAGGAAAAGAGAAAATTCTTAGAACTCAATGACAAGTTTGAAGAAATACTTAAGGCATATGAGGAAAGAGGAAAGAGGATACAATTATTGGAAAATCAAGTATCCCAAATGGACAAACAACTTGGAAAAAGGAAAATGGGAGAATCCAATAGGCCAAGAATTGCATATCCTTGCCCCCAGTTGAGCCATTTAAATCCACCCCCATTGTAAAGTTACTAGATACACCATAGAGACCTGAGTTCTACACAATAGATGAATTTGAAGAGGAAAAGAATAAATTATGGGAAATTCATGTGGAGCTTGATAATAAATATGAAGAAAAGCTCAAACAAACAATTTTGTACTTATTACACAGGGTTGATTGGCTAGCATTTTATGATCAGCTGGCAAGAACCTTAGGGATGTGGGATGAAATCAAGAGAGATGAAGACACATTAAATCCCATTGTTCAAAAATGGAGTGAGAGGGGTAATGATGTCACTACTATGTATATCTTTATCATTGAATTATCATGTGATCAAATAGAAAAAACTTTTGATATAGTTAATAATTTAACAGAATTTGATGAAAAAAGAGGTTTTGTTCAGAAAAGGATAAAAATTTGTTTTTCTAGGTACTTAGTAGAGAAGTTTGATCTTTTTCCCAATGCACTAATAAAGGTTGACAAATTAAGAAAAAAGGATGAATGGGGAAAGGAATTAGATGAATTATTATGCCATAGAATGAACAATGTTATAAATGAAAAGGGGCATGTACTATGGGCAATGACCAATGAAGAACTTGTCAAAATAATATTATTCTACAATGCTATTAGAAAAATTTTGTTGAAATTGAAAATATTGGAGATTTTGTGATAAAAAAGCAAAGGGAGATCCTAAATTTTGATTGGCCAGATGATACTATTTTCAACAAATGGAAAGAACTTTTTTCTTCAGAATAGGTGGTAGTAGAAGAAGATGATGTGGTAGCTGAGGACTCAAAAATAACTGTTACCCTAACAGTTCATGATGAAGACAATGGAGATCCCCGAACTAAGGTTAACTTGTGAGCCTTAGAATAGAACACATCATTAGCAAGTTTGATAGCTACATATTCTGAGGAATAGGAATAGAACAAGAGCCAATCATAGAATCAATAGCATTTGGAGATGTAATAGAAAGAGGACCCACCAAAAGAATACTCTGATGTAAAGTTTTTCTATTACAAAAATTTTTATCTTTTTGTGATGGCTATAAAATGTAAATATCTTTTGTCAAAAGGACAACTATAAGTTCTCTATGCCTGAAGCTTGTTGCATCTCACATTATATAAGTGAGATCCCAGGGCTAGAGAAGGGGTCCTAATTATTGTCTTTTTAGTTTCTACTAAGCCCATTTGGTCTAGTTTTCTTCATATATACTTTGTGATATATGTTCTCTACAAGTTTATGAGAATACTTCAATTTGATAGGATTTAGATGTTTTATCTTGAGTCATTCTAAGTCTTGTTCAATTGTATACAATTTTTCAAATGAAATTAATACAAAGATGAACTGTCCCCATATCTTTTCTGGCTAAATATTGTCTCCATTATTATTTTTTGGTTATCTTGAAGTTGAATGAGCAAGCCTTGTTCAACTGAATGCAATTAAATCAAATTGTATGTCAATTTACTATTACTTTTAATTCAAAGGATTAAGTAAATGCTTCAGTAAAATTGATAGGATTGCCATGGTAATAAGAAGGATGTCTTCAAGAATGATTTTCAGTGAGAATTGTTGATAATATTGATTGTAATGCAATCAATCAAATCTAGGAATTAAATATACTCTGAATCCCAATAGATGAGGCACTAATCTGATTAATTTAGTCTATGAATGGAAAGATCATAAATAAGCATCAAGTTCAAATTCTAAATTAGTTTTTTTTTTATTGTTCAAAGAGTATTAATGTTGGTCACCACTTGTTTTCATTTAACTTTTGAGTTTCAGTTGGCTATTGTTGCTTGAATTATTTGCAAACTTAAGAAGAGTTGTGACCAAATCTACTTCAAGGGATGTATATTGTTGTGAAATGAATACAATATGTATGAAGTGTCAAGTTCAAAAATATTCCATCCCTAAGGTATACTCACCTTGGTTTTGTAGAGCCTAAAGAGTAGAAAATTTTTCTTGATTTTGTTGAAGTTAGGTCCAGATATGAAACACATTCAATTGTTTACAGGAAGTAGCTAATCCTTAGATTGTTGTGATCTTTTATTATCCTAGTATCAATTTTTGTGCTTAATAGTTGAAAAACACCAACAATTAGCACTTAACCATTCATGATTTTACCAATTGCATGGTCTCGACTTAAAACATTCTAAGGCATAATATGAAATAATGAATATAGACAATGTTTTAGATTATTTCATCAAAAAAAAACCTAGGAAACCATTACATAGATTATTATTTGAATATGATTGATTTTTTTTAGCGAGGGGCATTTTGGCTAACATTTTTGGTGACTCAGAGGGGATGTGCTCCGCTTAGACAAGGATTATTTTGTCATAACCCTGCAATATTTTAGTTTTTAAAAGGTGTATCAAGTAAACTATGGTGACCTCCACATACTGGTAAAATCATATCTTCTTAAGTCCATCTAGAGATTGATTTTTTTCTTGCAATTAATATAGAAAAAGTATTTGGAGAGAAAAAATTTCTTGGAATAAACATTATTTATAAATTTGGTAAGTTAATAAGATTGGTATTATTGGGATGGTTCTTCAAGTTTTACCTGAGTATAAAACCTATTTGTTATAATTTTTTTCATTTTAATAATCACTAAATGTTTTTCTTCAAGTTTCACGATTGCAAGACCTATTCCTTGTAATATGGATTATTTTGTGACCAAGAATTCCAACATTTTTTTTAAATTTGAACAACTTTTTAATATATAAGAATAGACAAAACTTCAGATACATATATGTTTTGTTTTTATATCACAATAGAATATAAAATAGGATCTTAATAATTAATGCTACAAATGTTTAAAATTCAAGACCAAATGCATTACAAACTCTATCACTATCATGAACTTAAAAACTAAATAAATCTATGGTCCATCATCTATTTAAAGGGATATGCTAATCTCCATCCAAAATGCACTAAAGACAAAATAAAGTCAAACTTATATTTTTCCAGATTGTAGTGATTTTTGCCAGTGACTAACTGCCCCCCTGGATTACTTATATAACAAATGCCACGTAGTGGCTTGTATTTGCTATACATTATAATAATTTTAATTGATTAGAAGAATAAAGTAAAAAAATATAAATATTAAAAATAATTTTATTAATAATTGATTAATATTTGATATATATTTGAGATGAAACTTTTAAATTAAAAATCTAAATTTCAATTTACAGAGATTAAAAAATTGTAAAAAAACAATTTTTAATATATTACGTAAATGCAATGATACTATTATAACTTATAATTTAATTGTATTCTTAGTATACACTAATATTTTATTTTATTGTGCATAGCTAAACATTTATATAAGAAATAGTATTAAGATATATAAATTTTGGCCTACTACATTTTAGCCTCATCACAAAATATTTGAAGAAAGATATAAATATTATATTTTAACCTTTTCATTTATTATTATACCCCTTTTCACAAATACTATATGATGAAATGTTATATTTTAATATATACATTATTTAGTAGTGATCTTTCACAAAATAAAGTATTTAAAATTTAATATAATCCAATACTAAGTGAGAGGTGATAAAATTAATATTTACAAACTCAAAACTATTTATTTCCATACAATTTTTTTAAGTGAATGCTAAAATTTTGGGTAGTGCTTCTAGATAATTCGCTCCTATAAAGATCCCAACTATAAGAGCCAATCAAGTTTAAGTAAAATGTTTTTGAAAAATTGAGATACTAAAAAACTCATATATAAACATTGTGAAAATCAAAACTTAAAATGAGAAGAAAAAATAGTTAGATCTAATTGGTTGACATATAAAAAATTAATCACTAGATATGTAGAACTGATTACAATAGTATTAAGCTACGGCAAATACAATAAATTTTTAATTAAATAAAAGAAGGGAAAAATATAGTAATGCAAAATTGAAATTAACTATAAAATTATGAAAAAGGTGAATCAGGTCAGCTAGGTAGACACTGCCGATTTTTTTCCAATTGTTTTTGTTCTTTTAAGATCAAAAGCTATGATGTTTTGGGTTTTTTTTAAATTGGTCAACTGTACAGTTTGGATGGAGGATAGTTGTGTCCCTATTTAAATACTTCTAATTAAGCTGATAGGCTTATATGTGGGAGCTTTGCTCCCAGATTTTACAATTTTCTGTTGGAAAATTGTTAGCGTTTATCGGATTTCATCTTTTTCTAACAATGGATCTTTCCTTTAGCAATTTCTATTTTTGACTCCTAAAAACTATCACTTTTATTTCTAATTTAGTCTCTAATTTCTATTTTCTATTCAACTCTTCATTTAATATATTTTGTTTAACATTTGTTTATAAAAACAAACTTTTCAATCAAAGTAGAATAGTTAAATTTTGTGTGTGAAGTTTTTTCTATGGTGTGAGGAGGGTTTCACCTATTTTCAACTATTTGGATTTATAGGTGCAATAATGTTCAAAAATCCTTATAGCCTCATTTATTAGTTTAATAGTGCTAATTTTTCTTGGTTTTTTAATAGATTTTTGAGTTTTACACTGTGATAAATTATGTGAATCAATTAATCATTTTCTTTACACCATATTTTTAAAAATATGTAGTACAAAAAAATTAGTCAATCATTGAATCATTGGTGCTGGAAAGAAGGTAAAAGAATGTGTGAGAGATGTATATTATTTTTGTGATAGATTATTCATTTTCAATTAGGCAAAAATCTTTTTTATGTTAATTGTTTAAATCAAGAGAGCTATATTTCCACACTCTATTCTATTTGGATACCATTATTTGATTCAAGTCTATTGAGAATCTACTTTTATATATATAGCAACAATTAAAATTGGGGTGTGTTACTTATATATGCAAGCAATAAGATTTAACAATAAGAGTTTTACTGAAATACATATTACATAGATTTGATATTGAAGACCTTGAATAGGAAAAATCATTTAAACATCTTCACAAGAGAGAAGTTCAAAAATAAAATGATAAATATAGAAAATAAGAAAAATATTCATTTTTTTTTAAATAAAGAATGACTTGGATTAAAATAGAAAAAAATATAGAAAGTATTTATGCATCTAAATTTTACTTTACTATTTCTTGAAATTAAAATTTAATTTAATTTTTGAATATACATTGATTTGCATGAGGTTTGTATTGACATTTTAGAAATAATTTAATTTAGATTAACTTTCTAATATGAAGTGATTTAAAGTTAAAAATATGAATAAAATAGAAAGATTGCTATATTGTTCATATATCTAGATATTAATTTCTATTCTATTTTAAAATTATAATTAAAATATATTTATAAATATAATATAATTTATTTCTATTTGATAACTATTATAATTAAATTGATAATTTAACATTACATAATAAATATTTTCCAAATTTAAAAAGCTTGATTTTAATTTAATGAGGATTCACCTTAGTTCAATTAGAAATAGATAAAATGAACAACTATGAAAATTTATAATTAAACAAATAAAAATTTATACAAATTATATTTTGAAATATTTTTAATTATGCTTTAGTAAAAATAAATATATAGAAATGTTTAGTTTCATAAAAAAAATATAAGCTTGGATATGTCTAGATATTATTAATAAAAAAATTTAGTTAATTATATTAGATTAAAAGTGTAGATTCATTTTTAAAAATGTGCAAGTTTTTCATTTGATTTTTATATGAATATTAAAAATGTGTCCTCTCTAATTCACTTTTTTTTTTTGTTTCTTAAATCTTTATTAAACCAAAATCTTAACTTAGATTATTTCTATTAATATTTTAAAAAAAATCTTAAGCTACATTACTTCTATATAGTGGTTAGATATTTTAAATATCTTGTATAATAGATTCTTTCTATTTTCTTGAAGTTTCTTAAATTAATACAAATAATATTTAAAGATTTTTTTTAAATAAAAGCTTTTGTGAGTTTGTTGAGTTAAAATCTATTTGCAAACAATGAAATTAAATTTATAAAATAAATTTCCAAAATTTGTACAAAGATTATGTTTCTTGCAACATGGTTTCCCTCATGGACTTAATTGACTTTGTAGTTTGCATTTTCATAACTGATTTCAATATAAATTTTTGAAATTTGTGTATGGATGTTAGGAAAATAATCATAAATAGATGATGTTAATTGAAATGAGGTTTACATAGTATTTTTATTGTCATGAAAAAAATTCATATGCAAAGATTTATATTACATTTAACAAAGCTAGATTGTCACTATGCAAAACAAATATAGTCAAGGTAAATTATGAAATGGTTAGATATAAAAAAATAAAAAATTGTACTTTGATTTAATGATACAAGGTATTTATAACATTTATTTCATTGTATTTAGATGGAATTATTGATAAAAAAAATTGAATTACTTATATATTTTTTATTTAGTACATTTTAGATTTTATCTAATTAGTTGTAAAAATGAAATATTTTCTATCGGCACATTGTTGCATGCACAAAAGCATGCGACTACTAGTTTAGAGATAAGAACTTTTATAATCTCATGACAAATTTTCTTGCAGTCCTTGCAGAGTACAACCTCTTATCAGAATGGAATTTTAAAATCCTAATAATGTTTAAAATCCAATACCAAATGCATTACAAACCCTATCACTAACATGAACTAAAAAGCTAAAGAAATCTATGGTCCATCATCTACTTAAATGCTTCTAATTTAGAGATGAGAATTTTTATAATCTCATGGAAAAATTTCTTGCAGTCCTCGCCAGAATGTGGCCTCTTATCAGGATGGAATGCGAGTAGGGTGTTTCTAAGAGAGGCCTTAACATTAGCAGGATTATCAAAACTACCAATCTGAGCTCTCTTGCAAAGATCTAAATGGTTGTGTTCCTTGTAAATAAATTTCAAGAATGATTGAGAACTTTTCTCCCCTTCTCTTGTAATCACTTCAATTGTTTCTTCAACCCTTGCTGCATTCTCTGCAATCTCATTTTCATGTTGTTTTACCTTCAACAAAGACAACTTATACCACTCAGAATCTTCTATACGTGGACGCATAATTTCTTCAACAATTTGGGTGCTCTCTAGGTAATAACGATATGCAAGCTCTTCTGATTTCAAGCAAGAGGAATATAGTTCCCCAATTCTACAAAGGGCAATGGCAGCACTCTCTAGATCTCTCTCTTTGCTCAGTGAAACAAAATACTTATACTGATCAATGGCATCCCACACAAGCTGCTCATCCTCAAACATTGCATCCCCTTGACAACGAGCTTGTATGGCCTCAAACTTACTCTCATTCACCACCACCTTCACCTTTAGATCTTGAAACTCTTTAATCAGATCATCAACATTGATTGAATAAACAATACCCTCTGCCTTACCTAGTGGCAGATAACACTCCTTGATTGCCCTCAAACAATCTTTGTAATGTGTTTCCTTGATTCTTCTCTCTTCTTTGCTAATGTATTTGAGGCCCTAGTTTAGGATAAATTCAACATGCTTCATGTAAAACACAGTTGCCAACTCCTTTATCACTTGTGAGCGCTTCTCTCCACTATCCATCTGGGTACATAAATTAATGAGAATGGGCTGAAAGAGCAAACTGCGAGTGTTAAGTTGTTCATCAATCCAGCCAAAAATATTGTTAATTATGGTTTCTCAAATTTGTTTTACCTATACTTTTGGTTTTGTATTTTCAAAGTCTCCCATCTCAAGAGCCTCTACATATAACTCCAATGACTTTGCTATTCGATATTTGGCAGCTCGAATTTCTTCCAATGCTCGGTTTTGTGTATACAATTGCCACTCTTTTTCCCCCCAAAACCAATTTGTTGCTGCAAGGTTTTTGTAAGTTGAAGCTTGTTTGTTCTTCTCGTTGCCAGCAGCGTGAAGAGATGCTTTGTATAATTCTTCAGCTTTATGCAGCTTAAGCATCAACGCACAAGGTCCATAAAGAGTAGCATGTGCTTCAATAAATATTTCATTTCCTTTTTCTCTTAATGCTTGGCTTGTCTTCTCTTCTTTCCTCCTCCTTTTCTCTTTTCCCTCCTCTTCTAGTGTTTCACTCTTTCGTTTGTCTACAATTGTCATTGTTATAAAAATTTATGAAATGATTGTTTTAGAATTTTGAAGCCCCCCTAAATAAATAGAGATTTGTGGGGCTGACTGATGCAAGTTAATTGTTGATATGTTAAAAAATATTAAATCATTAAAAAAATTTATTGTAAGATAAAATATTAATTTAAATATTTTAAAAGAGAAAACATAAAGATTTTTTTAGTTTTTGTAAGTTTTTTCAATTCTTTTATTTTAATTAATTAGATTTTTTATAAGATAAAAATGTCTTTGAGTATTCAATTTTGAGTTTTTTATTATATATATGCTTTTTAGAAAAATAAAAGTATAAAAAACGCTTTACTAATTATTAAATTTTTTTAAATGAGAATGTTTTTTAATAAAACAAAATCTATTCATCTTTATCACAAGGTACATACAATAAGTTTAATTTAGAATATTTTTTAAAAATATTAACTTTATTTTAATTTTAAAACATATATATATATATATATATTTTAAAAGAGAAAATATAAAGATTTTTTCAGTTTTTGTAAGTTTTTTCAATTCTTTTATTTTAATTAATTAGAATTTTTATAAGATAAAAATGTCTTTGAGTATTCAATTTTGAGTTTTTTATTATATATATTCTTTTTAGAAAAATAAAAGTATAAAAAACGCTTTACTAATTATTAAATTTTTTAAAATGACAATTTTTTTAATAAAACAAAATCTATTCATCTTTATCACAAGGTACATACAATAAGTTTAATTTAGAATATTTTTGACAAATATTATTTTAATTTTAATTTTAAAACATATATATATATATATATATATATATATATATATATATATATATATATATATATATATATATATATATATATATATATATATATATATAATTAAAGTCTTACAAATAATATTTGATTAATTAAAAATAATAATATATAAAAATAATTTTTTATTAAATAAAACCTATTCAACTTTATTACATGGTTATTATTATTATTTCTTCTTCTTACAATTTTATTAGATTATTATTATTATTATTAGCTCTCCATTGTGTGACAATTTTTATAACATGACTTCAGTCAACCAATACAACAAAATATTAAATTTCACTACCCAAAAATATTTTAGATAATTATTACTTCTAATTTTTTATACTTTTAAAATCTAAAATTTCCTCTTTATTTTTTAATTTATCCTTTTGTGCCCATTCGTCTTTATTTTTTAATTTATCCTTTTGGGCCCATTCCTCTTAACTTATTTTTTAATTTAAGTTGAAAAATCTTTTTTGTAAAGACAAAATATAAAATTATTAAATCATGAATTAAAGATCTAAAAACTTCATTTGATATTACTCAACATCCATAAGGGTCTATTTAGTGGGAATTGTGAATAAGAATATAATAGGAATATATGTATTCCATTTTTTTGCCCAAAAACAAGCATTTGCAACTCCACCTAAATAGACGGAATTGGAATACCTACTTGAGTGCACAACAAAGATGGATGGCTCTGTGTTTTTATTTTTAAAATGTGTTCTTTATTTACATTCAAAATATTATTTTTCTCAAGGAATCTGCAATGCCGACCATAATGACAAATTGTGGAAATACAGTGAAGAACAACAATGTGCTTCAAGCTTGTGGGATTAATGTACTTATCAATTGATGAGCTTAAGGGGCTTTCTAATGAATGGTTCATAAGGCACAACACTTGGTGAAGGTTTTGCAAATGGGGTTGCAAGCTTTGGGTTTAACTGTGGAGGAAACTCCGTAGTTAAGCGTGCTCAGGCTGGAGTAGTACTGGGATGGGTGACCTCCCGGGAAGTCCCGGTGCTTCACCCCTGTGAGCATCACCTAGATCCAATGAGTGCTAAGTGTTCCATTTATTCTCATGAGAGATGGATTCATGTTGAATCACTACTCATGAAACATGGGTCATCAAGTTTGACTCAAAAATCACACAGTTAAATCCTGATATTCACATCACAATTTGACTAGCTGTGGAAATCATCTCCTACTTATCAGCTTCATTTCAATTACCATAGAGGTTATCATGGCCACACTATGGATTAGCATACAAATCACCATTCTTTCTAATATTGTTATGCTTCTTGGGTTTGCTATGTTAAAAAATCTATTTAAGGAGGAGAAAATGATAGTTTTAGGTTGTTGGTTTGAAGTGGGTGATGATCTCAATGTGATGTTTTTCGAGAGTTGATGAAGATGAAAGAGATACGATTGAATTTTTTTGTACAATGCAAAGTTATTAAAGGAGAAAAGATCAAGTAAACTAAACCAAGCAGAGAAAAGAAATAGTAGTTGTTGAATGAGTAAAAGACAAAGATAGAGTAATAATTGAGATACGATCAAGCAAAGGTAGTTTCTATTTTTATATATCAATTTATATTGTTTATAATTTAACCACTGTAATAAAAAATCTAAGAGGCACACAGTGGACTTAACAAGTCTATGAAGTCCTATATGGAAACATCTATTAGTGGTGTTCATAAGTCCTTTAAATTAGGCCATTCTTTTTTGTCCTAGATAGGGACTGATAACGTCTAGATGATCTTTTGGTGAAATCCTCTAACAAGGTCACTTTAACAAAGTGTACGTAACCTTTAACAAGGTAGTCTCATAACAAAGATCACTTCATAAGAGTGAAATTTTTTGGGTTGTTAGTCCCAAGTGTTTTTTTCCCTTAATAAGGTTTCCACGTTAAATATTGGTGTTAAAATTGTGTGAATGTTATTTTTGTTGCAAGTTGATTTACATTTTTTTTATAGTTTACTACAACTCGGTAATAACTAAGTTATCACTAGGTAATAATTGGAAATTTACTAATAGTTGGTAACGCAAGGAAATTTTTGATTGCAATTTGAGAAGAAGTTGAGTCATGAATTAAGTTTTATGTTGGATATGCCTACCTAGTGATTGGATGTATTGAAGTTAATGTTCTTAATGTTTTTGTTTCTTTGATGGTGATGAAAATGTTGAAGGGATTGTGAGATAACTGGACATAATTGATTCATTGATTTGAGCTTAGTCGGCTCCCTAATCAACCTCAACAATATGGTGCCCTGAAAAGTAACTGACATCTACGCTTTATTTTGAGTCTTTTGAGAATTTTTAGCATTTGTTTCTCATGTTATTAAATTGACTAGGGAAATTTTTTGTATGATACTTATAAAGTATCATACCAATATCGTGTAAAATCTTGTACAATATTCCTGGCTTTAATAAAGTATCATCTCACATTTATATGAAGTATCATATTAGCACCACCTATTTATTGTACAATCTTGGGTGAGGTATTGTATCTATATAAAGTATTTTACTAGTATAGGAAAAAGTATTGTACGATACTTTTTAAGCCAAAAATAAAGCATACTTAAGAATTTTGTCATTTTGCCTTGCATGACTCAATTGATTACTCTTGTAGTTGGGTAGTGTGCTTAGTTTCATTTTGATTCTCATCTCATAGATACTAATACATTTATGTGTGTTTGTGATGTAGGAGGTATTTTCAGACCTATCCATTAGGGCACCTGAGGTTGTGGGGTTGAGAATTGTGCCTCAGTTAGGTCCCATAGAGAGAGAGTTATGCTTAGAGACATGGGATTTGGAGAGCTACTATAATTTCCCCACATCTAGGAAAACTATGGTCTCTTGGTGGCCCTAGCTAAGCGATGGCATAGTCAGCAAAACACCTTCCATCTATTGACTAATGAGGCCATTATCACACTAGAGGACATGTTAAGGATCATTGAAATCTTGTGCATTGGAGAGCCAATAAGTGTTTTCTTATTTACTTTAGTTTCTATGTGTACTTAGTCTTCTTGATACCATCTCTAATGTTAAAACTTTGTGTTGTAGGTGTATTTTGATTAGTCCCTTGAGGATGGGAGAGCTTCCCTAAAGGAGGTGTTCTAGGATGACATGATCTTGGATAGATACATCATATTGGAGTAGATGATATAGTGCTATGGGGATCAATACTCAAGGCATGCATAATGTGCTTTCTAATTGGATAGACATCTACAAACAAGAGCTAGAAGGGCTTCCCATGTGGATGGGAAAGATTCATCATCAATTTGGTACGAAAACCAAGATGCATGGCTGGAGGACTTATCATCCTAGCAAACATGTATCATGAGCTACATGATATTGTCCATAGAAGGGTGAAGAGATGGGTGTGTGGTGCTATCTTAGCAAAGGAATATGGGTCTGGGATCACATCACTATGGTGTGACCTAGTGTAGCCGAGAGAGAGGGGGGGGGATCCTATATATATAGGTACTCAAGGTCCATAGTACTATCATGTAGCAAAAATATTGTATACTACCAATAGATGATAGATGATTTTGTGTTTCTTTGAGTGGAGACCATATGTTAGATGTGAGGCATGGGTAGAGGCATATGATGAGATGACATACATGTTCTATACTAGGCCATTGGTAGGGAGGCACCCTTGGATTGTGGAGAGATTCACCATCAGCTAAGTATGACAACAATTTAGGAGGTAGAGTGTGAGCATAAAGACTACCACCTATTCCAAGTATAAGAAGGAGTAGGACATGGGGTGGCTACTGATGCTTAGCTATGTAGTATGCTCATGGGAGACACAACGGTTGCAATGAGTAGTATGGGATATCCTCCCAATAGTGACAGAGGTAGGAGCCTCACCCTATTACATGAGGGAGATGAGGAGGCAACCCTTCCTTGTATTTACAATCTTAAACATAGTGCAGGTGGAAAACAATGGAGAGGGGGTTGATGGAGATTATGGGAAGATGAAGAGAGAGGGAAATACATACCTAGTGGGCCTAGAGGTCCATCTAGCAGTAGTTTTGCTACTCAATCTCAGAGTAGGGAAATAAAAGAGGTTGAGGAGGAGCTAGAGGAGGAGAGGCTAATCATGTGACCTTGAGTAGAGCAAGAAAGAGATAGGGGTCAGTGGTAGGAACAACTAGAGAAGAGGTTGCAAGAAGGAGAGGATGATAGGGATTAATAGATTAGGTCACTAGACAAATCTCCAACATGCTTGTATTACCATCATTGTGCATGACTAATAGATCATAGATGAGAGTGCTTGTTGTGAGGATTACACGAGGGAGAGAAACACAATGAGATGATATAAAAAGTGCCTTTGAGTATTCAATTTTGAGTTTTTTATTATATATATGCTTTTTAGAAAAATAAAAGTATAAAAAACGCTTTACTAGTTATTAAATTTTTTTAAATGAGAATGTTTTTAATAAAACAAAATCTATTCATCTTTATCACAAGGTACATAGAATAAGTTTAATTTAGAATATTTTTAAAAAATATTAACTTTATTTTAATTTTCACACACACGCGCGCGCGCGCACACACACACAATTAAAGTCTTACAAATAATATTTGATTGATTAAAAATAATAATATATAAAAATAATTTTTTATTAAATAAAACCTATTCAACTTTATTACATGGTCATTATTATTTCTTCTACTTACAATTGTATTATATTATTATTATTATTAGCTCTCCATTGTGTGCCAATTTTTATAACATGACTTCAATCAACCAATACAACAAAATATTAAATTTCACTACCCAAAAATATTTTAGATAATTATTACTTCTAATTTTTTATACTTTTAAAATCTAAAATTTCCTCTTTATTTTTTAATTTATCCTTTTGTGCCCATTCATCTTTATTTTTTAATTTATCCTTTTGGGCCCATTCCTCTTAACTTATTTTTTAATTTAAGTTGAAAAATCTTTTTTGTAAAGAAAAAATATAAAATTATTCAATCGTGAATTAAAGATCTAAAAACTTCATTTGATATTACTTAGCCTCCATAAGGGTCTATTTAGTGGGAATTGTGAATAAGAATATAATAGGAATATATGTATTCCATTTTTTGCCCAAAAACAAGCATTTGCAACTCCACCTAAATAGATGGAATTGGAATACCTACTTGAGTGCATAACAAAGATGGATGGCTCTGTGTTTTTATTTTTAAAATGTGTTCTTTATTTACATTCAAAATATTATTTTTCTCAAGGAATCTGCAATGTCGACCATAATGACAAATTGTGGAAATAGAGTGAAGAACAAAAATGTGCTTCAAGCTTGTGGGATTAATAGCTTCATTTCAATTACCATAGAGGTTATCATGGCCACACTATGGATTAGCATACAAATCACCATTCTTTGTAATATTGTTATGCTTCTTGGGTTTACTATGTTAAAAAATCTATTTAAGGAGGAGAAAATGATAGTTTTAGGTTGCTGGTTTGAAGTGGGTGATGATCTCAATGTGATGTTGTTCAAGAGTTGATGAAGATGAAAGAGATATGATTGAATGTTGTTGTACAATGCAAAGTTATTAAAGGAGAAAAGATCAAGTAAACTGAACCAAGCAGAGAAAAGAAATAGTAGTTGTTGAATGAGTAAAAGACAAAGATAGAGTAATAATTGAGATACGATCAAGCAAAGGTAGTTTCTATTTTTATATATCAATTTATATTTTTTATAATTTAACCATTGTAATAGAAAATCTCAGAGCCACACAGTGAACTTAACAAGTCTATGAAGTCCTCTATGGTAACATCTATTAGTGGTGTTCATAAGTCCTTTAAATTAGGCCACTCTTTTTTGTCCTAGATAGGGACTGATAAGGTCTGGATGATCTTTTGGTGAAATCCTCTAACAAGGTCACTTTAACAAAGTGTACATAACCTTTAACAAGGTAGTCCCATAACAAAGATCACTTCATAAGAGTGAATTTTTTTGGGTTGTTAGTCCCAAGTGTTTTTTCCCTTAATAAGGCTTCCACGTTAAATAGTGGTGTTAAAATTGTGTGAATGTTATTTTTGTTGCAAGTTGATTTACTTTTTTTTTAATAGTTTACTACAACTCGGTAATAACTAAGTTATCACTAGGTAATAATTGGAAATTTACTAATAGTTGATAACGCAAGGAAAAATTTGATTGCAATTTGAGAAGAAGTTGAGTCATGAATTAAGTTTTATGTTGGATATGCCTACCTAGTGATTGGATGTATTGAAGTTAATGTTGTTAATGTTTGTGTTTCTTTGATGGTGATGAAAATGTTGAAGGGATTGTGAGATAACTGGACATAATTGATTCATTGATTTGAGCTTAGTTGGTTCCCTAATCAACCTCAACAATATGGTGCCCCAATAAGTAACTGACATCTAAGCTTTATTTTGAGTCTTTTGAGAATTTTTAGCATTCATTTCCCATGTTATTAAATTGACTAGGGAAATTTTTTATATGATACTTATAAAGTATCATACCAATATAGTGTAAAATCTTGTACAATATTTCTGGCTTTAATAAAGTATCATCTCACATTTATATGAAGTATCATATTAGCACCAACTATTTATTGTACAATCTTGGGTGAGGTATTGTATCTATATAAAGTATTTTACTAGTATAGGAAAAAGTATTGTATGATACTTTTTTAGCCAAAAATAAAGCATACTTAAGAAATTTGTCATTTTGCCTTGCACGACTCAATTGATTGCTCTTGTAGTTGGGTAATGATGTGCTTAGTTTCATTTTGATTATCATCTCATAGATACTAATACATTTATGTGTGTTTGTGATGTAGGAGGTATTTTGAGACCTATCCATTAGGGCACTTGAGGTTGTGGGGTTGAGAATTGTGCCTCAGTTAGGTCCCCTAGAGAGAGCTATGCTTAGAGATATGGGATTTAGAGAGCTACTATAATTGCCCCATATCTAGGAAAACTATGGTCTCTTGGTGGCCCTAGCTAAGCGATGGCATAGTCAACAAAACACCTTCCATCTATCGACCAATGAGGCCATTATCACACCAGAGGACATGTTAAGGATCATTGAAATCTTGTGCATTGGAGAGCCAATAAGTGTTTTCTTATTTGCTTCAGTTTCTATGTGTACTTAGTCTTCTTGATACCATCTCTAATGTTAAAACTTTGTGTTGTAGGTGTATTTTGATCAATCCCTTGAGGATGGGAGAGCTTCCCTAGAGGAGGTGTTCTAGGATGATATGATCTTGGATAGATACATCATATTGGAGTAGATGATATAGTGCTATGGGGATCAATACTCAAGGCATGCATAATGTGCTCTCTAATTGGATAGACATCTAAAAAACAAGAGCTAGAAGGGCTTCCCATGTGGATGGGAAAGATTCATCATGCATTTGGTAGGAAGACCAAGATCCATGGCTGGAGGACTTGTCATCCTAGCAAACATGTATCATGAGCTACATGATATTGTCCATAGAAGGGTGAAGAGATGGGTGTGTGGTGCTATCTTAGAAAAGGAATATGGGCTTGGGATCACATCACTATGGTGTGATCCAGTGTAGCTGAGAGAGGGGGGGATCCTATATATATATGTACTCATGGTCCATAGTACTATCACATAGCAGAAATAGTGTATACTAAGATTTATATGTTAGATGATTTGGCATTCTTTGAGTGGAGACCATATGTTAGATGTGAGGCATGGGTAGATGCATATGATGAGATGACATACATGTTCTACAGTAGGCCATTGGTAGGGAGGCACCCTTGGATTGTGGAGAGATTCACCATCAGCAAAGTATGACAACAATTTAGGAGGTAGAGTGTGAGCATAAAGACTACCACCTATTCCAAGTATAAGAAGGAGTAGGACATGGGGTGGCTACTGATGCTTAGCTATGTAGTATGCTCATGGGAGACACAACAGTTGCAATGAGTAGTATGGGATATCCTCCCAATAGTGACAGAGGTAGGAACCTCACCCAATTACATGAGGGAGATGAGGAGGCAACCCTTCCTTAGGTTTACAATCTTAAACATAGTGTAGGTGGAAAAAAAAGGAGAGGGGATTGATTGAGATTATGGGGAGATGAAGAGAGAGGGAAATACATACCTAGTAGGTCTAGAGGTCCATCTAGCAGCAGTTTTGCTACTCAATCTCAGAGTAGGGAAAGAAAAGAGGTTGAGGAGGAGCTAGAGGAGGAGAGGCTAATCATGTGACCTTGAGTAGAGCAAGAAAGAGATAGGGGTTAGTGGTAGGAACAACTAGAGAAGAGGTTGCAAGAAGGAGAGGATGATAGGGATTAATAGATTAGGTCACTAGACAAATCTCCAATATGCTTGTATTACCATCATTGTGCATGACTAATAGATCATAGATGAGAGTGCTTGTTGTGAGGAGTACATGAGGGAGAGAAACACAATGAGATGATATACAAAGTGCCCTAGGGTCAGGGAAGCATACTACTATGCAATATACAAAGCTATGGTTCCTCCAGTGTAGGGACTCTTAGGCTATTCAGAGTGGGTAGGGAGATTAGAGAGAGTAGTACCACTACCGAATAGTTCCTAGGCTCCTCCCCCCTAGCTCCATTTGACACATTAGGGAAGGAGCTAGTAATAGGTCTAGCATAAGGTTGCATGTCATTGTGACATTTTGATGTCTTTTAAGACATTGATCCAAATTTTCTACTCATGTTAGATGTATACTTGATATTTCACCATATATATATGAGATTCTAGATTTTGAGTTTAGCATTGTTTACCTGTCTCTCTTTTCATGCTCATGTGATGGATGTATCTTTATATTTCAACACTTGTGTTTATGTTTCCATGTGATATTGATATGTACATGTTGACCTTATGGTCAAATCATTTTTCTATTAATAACTCAACACTTAGTCAATTGGTTACATTGCTACCAAGTTCTAAAGTTGCTACTAAGCTTATCATACTACTACCAGTGTAAACCAAGTGTTTTAGTTGCTACCCAATCAATCAGTCAGAACATAGTTCATGTCAAGCCTCATAGTATCTATTGAGCATCTGAGATGGAGTATCATGTTAATCAAGCTCTGTAGTGTCTACCAAACTTGAAATGTTAATGAAGTGAACAAAGGTAGTGTTGACCAAGCCATGTAGTATCAACCAAGTTTACTAAGTTCTTTAGTATTTTCAAAGTCATCCATTTCTGACCGAGTTCCTATCACCCCAAATGATTAGTATGGACTAAGCATCTACATCAACTGAGTGCCACAATTTTTTGAGTGCTGAAAAGTGTTGCCGAGTGTCAGAACATCACTTGAGTGGTCTTCAGAACATGAGTTACAATAGTGAGTCAACTTGGTGAAGATTATTTGAATTTGTTATTCTAGTCGACTCTAGAAGGTAATGAATTGGCTTGGTATATATGTAATACATTGTATCATATCCAAATATTGATAAGAACAAACATAATAAGTCATTGAGTGCGAATTAAAGAAGGCTACAAGCAATATAAGGAAAAGTAGAGACTTATCTATCACAACTAGGTGATCATTGTTATTCAGAGGAATCTCATTCAACAAATAGAGTTGTAGATCAGTGATCAACAATTGATTTATCCTAATAGGTGCTTTAGTCAAATCCTTTAACAAGGTGGACTTAATAGTCTTATTCCAAATCTCCTAACAGAGTGCATACTTCATTGTATTTTGTGAATCCTTTCACAAGATGGACCTAATAATCCTTATTGCTCCTAACAGGGTAGAACATTAGAAGTAATAAATTATAAGCTTTAACATGTTATTTATCATCATAAGTAATTAATTATAAGCTTTAAGAGGCTAACTTTATACTACAATAGTAAAGCTTGCAAGTATCATCCCCACCCTAGTTTTACTTTCTATTTGGAGGGTTTTTGGGTTACCAAATATTATGTCAAGTATTATGAATTTTTTATTGCTTTCATTCCTTCATGCATGGAATTAGATCATATTACATGGTGAATTATAATATAAGTTTTTTTGGTTTTTGATTCACCTCCCTCTCAGTCACCTAGTCTATACTGCATTTCCAACAATTGGTATCAAAGAATTGGTTCTCACATTATAATTTTAGCATCTTGAGAAAAGATCAAAGACAATAGAAGCCTATAAACTAGAGAAAGCTATTGAAAATGAAAATTTGGATTTGCAATTAGCCATGGATCAACTCAAGAAAGTGAAGGAGAAATTTTCTCAATCTTGAAAAGAAGAAAAGATCTTGCAACACAAATCAATGAAAATCTCTATGTTGAAGAAAGAATTAAAGACATTTGTCAAGAAATAATTTTAGATGAAGTTAATTGAACAACCACAAATCTACTTGAAAAGAATCCTACTCTTCCAAAAGAAGTCAAAATTTTCAAAAGAGAAGAAGAAATTCAATCAGTTAGATTGTGTGAAGTCATGGAACAAAAGGACAGAGCCAAAGGAGAAATAGAAGTAAAAGATAATTAAATTAATCAACTATCTCTCCAACAAACAGATCTGATTGATCAACTCAATGATGCAAATCAATAGATTATCAACCTAAAGAAAAAACATGAAAGATTGTAGAATGACCTCGGCATAGAGAAGCAAACCAATGAGAGGATGATGAAATCTAATGAAAGCATGAAATAATTGAATGAAAAAACTCAATTTAGACACAAAGGTAAAGCTAGATTAGGATACATAGAAGAAGGTGAATCATCTCAGCAAGGATCTCAAAAGAACAACAGGCCTACATGTAATCATTATGGAAAGATAGGACATACATCAGAGAAGTGTTGGAGCAATGGTAAATCAAAGTTCAATGGAAATGTTATAATTGCAACAAACCAAGACATAGAGAAAATGAATGCATAAAGAAACCTAAGTTTGAAGGAAGGTGTCACAAATTGAACAAACAAGGACACAAATATTTAGAGTGCAAGACCAAGAAATGGAACCTAGCAGAAAAAATTGTAAAAGTTATATTTGGTTGGGATTACAATACATGGTGCAAATGTCATTGTTGTGGTGAGTTTGGGCACATTTTAGAAAATTGCATAAAACATCACACAAGGAAGAGAGACACTACAAAGAAATGTTTTGTATGTACAAAACTTGAACATCTTGCCAAGAATTGTATAAAACAAGGAAGAGTTAAAGATGAAAAGAAATAAAAGGCTGACAATATCAAAATTCAGATCAGGAAGCAATGGGTAAGGAAATCTATCGAGGATGCAAATAAGAGTAATGAAAGTGTTGACACCCAAGTCAATGACTTAGGTGACTAAACCATTTCAACCTAGTTCTATATGGAGATTACTAGAACTATGATTCTAACAAGACATCTCACATTAGTTCTAGTCAACAAGCATAAGATCCATATCAGTATTCAAGATGCACAAGGATCATTGAGTAGATATGATAGTTGAAGACCATATTGAGCAAGTTCAGGTCACAAGATCTTACCAAGAAAGCTCAGGTTGCATAACCTTACCTAGTGTTGAATATAGATGATGAGGTGGTGACTCTACCAAGTTTAGACTGAGTTGTGTAACTTAATTGAGTGGAGAACAACCTATTATTGAGAAAACAATTGTATAATGCATTAATGATGACTTGAAGAATGAATTTTGTTAAAAGGAGAAATCGGATGTCATTGTTTCACTGCAAATTTTCCAGAGTTAAGAGCTACGAGCATTCTAGAGCCCCAAGAAATTCAAAGCTATTATTGTTGAAATTTAATCTTGTGTTTGAAGAATTACCAAGAAAGAATGACATCTCCCAATAATAAAACAAAGAAGAGTTCAAATATATTGGTTTGAGGAGTCGATTGTAGAGCTCTAACATTCAAACTGAGTTTGATGATCATAGAGGAACTTGATCTCATTGGAGTGTAGTCACAAATTCCTTAAAAGCTACTTTTAATCCATAATTGGATCATTTTATCACTTTTCAATTCAAGAGCTAGGAACCCTAGAGATAAACTAGGCATTCAATAGATTATGTGTGGATGGGAGCTTGAAACCCAAGTACAAGCATTTGGAAACCAAAGGGTTAACACATATCTTGTATATGCCAAGGGATTTCCAAGGGAAATGGATTAGACTCATCCAAAATTGAGTCCATGACATGCATTTGTGGTTAGATCACCCTATTTAAATTACAAAGAAGATAATACACAAGATAAAAAGGTTGCCAATGTTGAATAAGGCAAAGACTAAAAAAACCCTAGGTCGGGTTGATCTGACTAAGAGAACTCTTATCGAGTGGGATGATAGAGGTATGAAAATCAATGGAGCTAGAGACATGGAAATAAATTTTGGGATCCATGTGATTGCACACATAATATATAGCTTGAGAAGATTAAACAACATTCCTTGTGAATTTGTTAACCTAGCATTTAAGGTGGTAAAGAACAACCTATTCGTCAACCTTATTGAGCTACTGTTAAACAAATTTATCAAGAACATGGAGAGAATCTAAGTCTTGAAGAACAATCCATGTAAGTTTAGTTCCTTGTTGACTTGCCTATTCTTTTATGTGCAAAAGGTCTCTCCTTCCAAAGGAACTACAGTGTGGAAGAAAAATACACCGGTGCTAGAAATAGGTGACAATTTTGAAAGTATAATGGATGCCTATTTTGAAACTTTCAAATAGAAAATGAAAAGTAGATATAGAATTCCTAAGAAATTAGGGGAAGACTATGAACAAGATATATATATTTTGGTTTACTATGATAAAGTCCATATCAATGTAGTTAGGTGAAGAGTGGCATGCGTCAAGCCCCTGGAATATGAAGTAAATATAGATGATACAAGGGACATCATTGAAGCTCTTGAATGAGCCTGTTAACCCTAAGGTACCTTATTTTGGTGCTTATGAGGAACCAAGTCCAAAATTACTCTTGTAATTAAGCTTCCCCAAGTAGTGAAAAATGGAAGAAAAAAGGTGGAAAAGATACTTGAGATAACTGGAGGAAAAGGAGATGATCTTGATGAAGAAGGAGAGGAAGAGAATGTAGAGGAAGAAGAACTTGAAGAAGAGGAACCTCCCAAGAAGAAAGGGAAGGTCATAATAACTAAACTTGTAATGTCCTCCCCTCTTGTGTTCACCAGGAGAACAACAAAATCAAGGAAGAAACTAAAGTTAGGTGATGAAGAAGAAGAAGATGAAGTAGAGAAAATCATATTTCAAAAGACTACCCCTACCTTTGTAGGAAGATTGAAAAGATTAGAAGAAGAATGAGGTATAGGATCTTTTAAACCTCTTAAATATGAAACTAGGAGTGCAAAGGAAAAGAAACAAATAGAAGATGCCCTAGTGGAAAAAGTGGGAATTAGTGGAAATACTCTCTTGATGATCTAGTCAAAAAAGTTCCTGACAATATTCTGAAGGCAATTACACCTATATGGGAGAATGCATCAAATGTTGCAAAAGATATAAGAGGATAGACTTTGAGACAACTTATGCCTAATCTATTAAACAAGGAAGTAAAGGAATCATTGAAGAAAAATGAGCATAAGCTTACACCAAAATTCAATACTTTACTGATCCTATCAAAGGGCATAGAATCTATTGTGAAATCCAACACTATAACATGAAAAAATATCTATGGGCTACACAAGCCTAGTGATCAAGTTGTGCAAATTGATGATGAAGTAGAAAATATGGAAAAAGATAATGAAGAGATATAGATGATGAGGAAGTAGAAAATATGGAAGGAGATGATGCTGAAGATGAAGAGGATAAAGAATTAGTAAGAGGTGATCTTCCTAAAATTCAAAGTATAGAAGACTCAGATCCGGAAAAGATAGCAGTAGAGGTAATGGCCTCTCTTCCTAACTCTCTAAGAAAAGCCTTAGTGTTGTATAGCTTAAGGAAGGTTGCTACTAAGTTAGTTGAGATAAAAACTACTTCACCAAGCACTCAATTAACCATTGGAGCAATATTATTGAGTGCATTAATAAGTGAAGTTTCTATCACTTCATCTACAAAGTAGTAGATTCAAATCACTCTAGCATCAAGCCTAATTGAGTCACAACAAGGTATTACAAATATTCGTGCTGTTAGTGCTATCTCTTCTACATTTATTACCATTCATATCATTTCTACTACTATTTCTACTATTTCTATTGTTTTTACTAGCAAGGCAAGTGCAATGATAGTTGAGGTTAAGCCTCAATCAAGCACTAATGCATTGAGTAAAGGAAAATAAATTATTTTGTCCATTCAGAAAGAAAAGGGTAAAGAGGTAGAAGCTTCTAATAAAAATATCAATTTAGAAGAGGACATTATGATACTATATTGGGATCTTTCCAGTCTAATTCTTGATCAAATGGATAGTCTTAGCGAGCTTTGGAAAAAGAGGGCCAAACTGTAGACGCTTGAGAGAAGAGAAGAAGAAGAAAAATCAGGTACTTGAAGACATCAAAAGAATATTTTTGGATGCTCTAAATATTGAGATTGATGAGAAACAACCTATTTTGGATCAATTGGTTGAAGTTTTTCACAAGTATAATTACGACATCAATGGTCAAGATAAACTTTTGTAGAGGAAAAAAGAAAATTTGAGAAGAAAGTTTTGGAAAAGGTAGCATAGAAGATAGCCTTTAACCAAGTAGAATTCTCTACTATTCTTGCTACATTTGAAGTATTTGTAAATAATGTTGTTGCTTTGTTTGTAAAGTTAAGTGATATATCTAACTTTACAAATGAGATAAAAGATAAGCTAGCTGAGATAAATGTTAATTTGAAGGCAAGTGCCTATCAATTGTCACTTGATCCTAGTTGTAGTTTTGCACATTTTGTAAAGATTAAGTATTTGATAGATTTCCAAGATGGATTGTTTAGGGAAGAAGCTAGGATAAGGGCCACACTTGCAAAAATTCAAGGCATGATCCTTCCCAACATGGATGTAATGCAAAGACATCAGTCCATGATAACAATTTCTCCATAGTTGATCATATGATGGAACTTTTATCAGAAGTGCAGATAACCTTACATGTATCAAAAATTTTGCAAGAGAATTGGGATAAGACTACATCCATAATTTTGAAGGTAGATAGTGATTTCTTGTCACATTTTGGTATTAACTTGTAGTTATTTTTTTTGGCATTTTTGTCAAAAAAGGCAGAATGTAAATGCATATCATATGTAAGGATAATTGTATATACAAAGGGGGAATATATATATACAAATATAAAAGGTGTATATAAAAAGCAGTAAATGCATTTACAAAAACAATGTTGAAAAATGAAAGACAGTCAGAAGTTACCAAGTAGCAGCAACAGTAGATTGTTGTCAAAACTAAGTTATAGACCTAGCTATGTTGATAGGGGGAGTTTTGACTTGTATTTTGAGCATTTAGATTTTTAATATGATAAAAAAAAATTAGTTACTAATGCCAAAGGGGGAGATTGTTGACCATATGGTCAAATCATATGTCTACTAGTGACTCAACACTTAGTTAGTTGGCTACATTGCTACCAAGCTTATCATACTGCCAGTAGTGTAATCCAAGTGTTTCAGTTGCTACTAAGTCAATCAATTAGAATGTAGTTCATTTTGAGCTTCATAGTATCTACCAAGCATCTGAGATAGATTATAGTGTAAACCAAGCTTTGTAGTGTCTATCGAGATTGCAATGTTAATGAAGTGAAAAAAGGTAGTGTTAATAGAGCCATGCAGTGTCAATTGAGTCTACTAAGTTCTTCAATGTTTGTTGAGTCAGCTAGTGTCGACTAAGTTCTTGTTACCCCAAGTGATTAGTATGAACTAAGCATCTACATCAATTGAGTGCTAGAGTTTATTGAGTGTTGATAGGTGTCAAAACTGTTACAAGCTAGAGTTTTTTTTGCACCAAAAGATTGATGTGTCAATGCCCGACACAACCACTTATACAACATAGGAGGTGGTTAAGCCATGTCATGAATCCTAAAGGGGGACATTGGTGGTTCATCCAATAATCCCCCCTTAGCATTACCCGAGGACATTTGAACCTATGACCAAGCTCTGATACCACTTGTTACAAGCTAGAGTTGTCATTGCACCAAAAGATTGAACTATCAATGCTCGATACAACCACTAGAATTATAGAACACAGGAGGTAGTTAAGATATGTCACAAATCTTGAAGGGGGACATTGACAATTAGTCTAACAAGAACATCACCAGAGTGGTCTTCAGAACCTGAGTTACAATAGTTAGCCAACTTTGTGAAGATTTTTTGAATTTGGTATTGTAACTAACTCTAGAAGATATTGAACTAGATTGGTATATATGTAATGCATTGTATCATATCCAAATATTGATAAGAATAAGTAGAAGAAGCAGATGAGTGTGAATTAAAGAAGCTACAAGCAATATAAGGAAAATTAGACACTTATTTATCACAACTAGGTGATCATTGTTATTCAAAGGAATCTCATTTAGAAAGTAGAGTTGCAAATTAGAGATCAACCACTAATTCATCCTAATAGGTGTATAGGTCAAATCCTTTAACAAGGTGGACTTAACAATCTTATTCCAAATCTCCTAACAAAGTGCATACTTCATTGTATGTTGTAAATCCTTTCACAAGGTAGACCTAATAGTCCTTATTGCTCCTAATAGTGGAGATCATCATAAATGACCAATTGTAATCTTTAATAGGATAACTTTATACTTCAGTAATAAAGTACATGGGTATCATCCCCACCCTAGTTTTACTTTCTATTTGGAAGGTTTTTGGGTTACCAAATATTGTGTCAAGTGTTATGAATGTTTTATTGCTTTCATTATTTCATGCATGCAATTAGACCATATTACATGGTGAATATTTAAATGGTGAATTAAAGTTTAAGCTTTATTGGTTCCTGATTCAACCCCCCTTTCAATCACCTAGTCTATACTACATTTCCAACAATATGCTTGTCTTATATTGATATACTTGTATATTTATTGATATCTCTCTTATATATCTAGCTCTATGTTATTATATGGACTCATGACTTGAAAATTTAGCACTTGTATAGGTTAAATATGATGATAGGATTAACTACTTATGATGATATGAACAAAAGAAAAAATGATGAGATGACAAGGTTAAAGGAGATGAAGACATGGTTGAGAAGAATCATGGAGATTAAAGTTGTTGACTAACATGTTTGTGAAAGATAAAGAAGACTCTCTCGATACTCAATTACAAAACTAAGCTAAAATGAACCCTAAAATGCAAGCTAGCATGTAAAGGTGCGATTTCAGGGGTTATATAAGTAGGTCCTAGATTTTATTATCAAGCCTTTTTAGGGACATCACAAGATCATACAATCATCTCTAGAGCATAACTATGAGGATATGAGTATGATCTATATCAGATATAAATGTGGGAACCAATGTATACATCAAAGATAAAGGTCAAGATGATAATAATGTAGTTAGATTCCATAGGTTTACTTTGGCAAGATTATGCTTGCATCGAGACACAAAATGTCAAGATGATTGTAAGCATACATTTATAGAAAATAGAGAAGGATTTAATATTGAAGATCTTAAGTTTCAAGTGGATCAAGCAACAAGTTGAAGACACCTACGATCTACAAAGTACACCTATAGACAAAAATCAAAGAAAAACATACCCCATGCCCCTAGTCTTCTAGTTCAATGACATCCTCAAGAGACTACTAGGGAGGGAACACTTGATAAAGAAATCATCATATATAACACACAAATAAAATAAGCCAATGAGTCTCAACTAATTTTTAGTTTAAGTGCATGTGTGAATGTCACATGGCTATCTTCCTAGGACTTAAGTCTACCAATGTGAAATATTGAAACATCCTAGACTATAGCCAAAGTATCTGATAAGTGTTGAGAAATACTCGATGTCAAGGGGAATGTTGAAAAATGTTGTTTAGAGAGCTGACAAAGAAATTCCAATGCCACTAAGAGACCCAATAAGCTATAACTTTTGTGCCCCCTAGACGTAGAGAAGAGTCAATTCCAAGCTAGATAAGGAAAATTGGTAGGGGATGAGTAGTTTAGAGTTGAAAGAAACATGCTAATAGACATAAGTGTGAGGGTCTCAAGTAGTGCATATTTCCAGGTTCTCACCACTTGGTAGGATTTATTTTTTGGTGATACATCAAAGCACCTATTGCTAGGTTTTCACTAAGATGATCATTTTGTTAGCACATTTTCAGATTTTCAAGATTTTTTTAACATTATATATGATTTTAATTTTTGGATTTTTTTCAGGATCATAGAGTATGTACAAATTGTAAGCAACAAGAGCACTAAACATAGAACTTCATTAGATGTAATATGTTGATGGGCTCATGGAATTGTTCTCCCTCAACTGTAGTGAGATGATAATAATCATAGCCAAAACTAGTAGTAACAATGTAGGGACCCAACCAAATTTTTTTGAACTTGCCCTTCTATTCTTTGTTATGTTGATTCTTTGGATTCTCTCTAAGGAAAAGGTCACCAACTTGAACTCTCTAGGATGAACCTTCTTGTTGTAGCTTGTAGACATCCATTTTTGATATGCTCTAATGTGATCAAAAGTAGCCTTTCACCATTCATCTAAGAGTTTAAATTCTTATATTCTCATAGCTTTATAGTCCTCTTTAGTAATAAGCCCTTTCAAGGAGACTTACAAGGAAGGAATCTCAACCTCTAGTGGTAGAGCAACCTTATAATCATAGACTAGAGAAAAAGGTGTAGCCCCATAGGTGTGCATATGCTAGTCCTATAAGCTTATAGTTTAGGATTAATTTATTGGTGTCAATCTCTGCAAGACTTGTGTACAATTCTATGCAAGAGTTTTAGTAGTGTCTTATTAGAAGCTTCAACTTGACCATTCCCTTGGGGATTGTAAATAGAGGACTAGTGTTGTTTAATCTTGAATTTCTTGCAAAGCTATCTGAGGTCCTTATTCTTAATTGTCCTTCATTATTAGTGACTATAGAGGAGGGAATGTCATAATGACAAATGATATGATTTAGTATGAAGAGAGTCATAGGATTCCTTGTAGTAGTAAAAAGAGGGACTATTTCAACCCATTTAGTAAAATACTTAGTAGCTGTAATGATGAACTTTTGTTTGCTAGAAGATCTAGAATGTATCTTGCTAATCAAGTAAAAGGCCCATTGTTGAAAATGCTAATGTGTGATAAAGGGAAATAACTCATGTCCAAGAGTGTGAATCAAGTTACCATAGAGTTGACACTTCTTTCAAGACTTAGTATATCACATGACATCAAAAAAGTAGGTTATTAGTAACTATCCCTAAGCAATTTTTGAGCAAGTGTAAGGGCATTAGTTTGAGACCCATAAACATCATCATGGATTTCAGCTAATGTTTGTTCAGATTCATCCTTCTCTAAGCACCTAATGTAGGACCAATGTTGTTTAATCTTGAATTTCTTGAAAAGTTGTATGAGGTCCTTATTCTTGAATTGTCCTCCATTATTAGTGACTATAGAGGAGGGAATTCCATAGCGACAAATGATTTAATTTTTTATGAAGAGAGCCACATGCTTCCTTGTAATAGTACAAAGAGGGACAATTTCAACCTATTCAGTATAATACTTAGTAATAGTAATTATGAACTTATGTCTACTAGAAGAGCTAGGATCTATCTTTCTAACCAAGTCAAAGGCCCATTGCTAAAAAGGCTAGTGTGTGATAGAGGGAATTAACTCATGTCCAAGAGTGTGAATCAAGTTACCATAGAGTTGACACTTTTTGTAGGATTTATCGTACCATACAACACCAACTTGTATAGTAGGCCAATGGTAACTAGCCGCAAGAAATTTTCAAGCAAGTCCAAGGCCATTAGAGTGAGACCCACAAATTTTTTCATGGATTTTAGCTAATGCTTGTTTAGACTCATCCTTCTCTAAGCACCTAATGGAGGACTAGTGTTGTTTAACCTTAAATTTCTGGAAAAGTTGTCTGAGGTCCTTATTCTTGAATTATCTTCCATTATTAGTGATTATAGAGTAGGGAATGTCATAGCAACAAATGATCTGATTTAGTATGAAGAGAGCCACATGCTTTCCTATAGCAATAGAAAGAGGGACAATTTCAACCCATTTAGTAAAATACTTAGTAGCAACAATGATGAACTTATGTTCACTAGAAGAGCTAGGATGTATCTTACTAACCAAGTCAAAGGCCCATTGCTGAAAATTCCAATGTGTGATAAAGAGAGCTAACTCATGTCTAAGAGTATGAATCATTTACCATGTATTTGACATTTCTTGTAGGACTCAGTATACCGCACAACATCAACTTGCATAGTAGGCCAATAGTAACTATCCCTAAGTAGTTTTTGAGCAAGTGAAAGGCCATTAGAGTGAGACCTGCAAATGTTGTCATGGATTTTAGCTAGTGCTTTTTTAGACTCATCCTTCTCTAAGCACCTAATTAGCATTATTTCTAAACCCTTCCTATACAAGTCACTAAAGACAAGGGTGTAATGGAAGGCATTGCAAATGAGTTGACATTTCTCATTGCAAGTTAGATTATTGGGAATGATTTGGTAACATCAGTAAGAATAGATAGTGGTGTAGCAAGAGGAGTCCTAACCAACAATATTAAAAATGACTTGGTTATCATGGGAATCATAAGTAGGATGACATAGCGCTTCCACTAGGAATTCAAACTGAGACTCATGTTCTTGCAATTGTAGAATGAATGCACTATCAGTTAAGTTGAGACAATCTAGAAAAACTCATGCTCCATTGTATATCTCTAGTACTTCTTTATATGCAAACTTGGGCTCCACTGTATGTCTCTATCAGTTAAACTATTGCCAAAATACATTTTTAGTGCATATAAGGCTTAGAAGATGGAGCTGGCAGTTAACTATTGACACCATTTCAACTGATAAAAAATTATTGGTGCACATGTGCACCTTGCAAAATAGTGCACCTTCCATCTATTTTACATGCACACTAGCAAATCTACGCACCTTTAGAGGTGACATGACCAAAATTAGAAATATTTATCTAAGTGTCAAAATTTTAACTTCTAACATCTGGGTTTTGTGACCCCTCCGCTAAAATGATGTTTGGATGTATTGCCTTAAATTTTTGAATCATGGTGGTGATTTCTAAAGTATCAAGAAAGTCTAAATATTCATACTTTTTCCTCACCTCTCGGTGATACTTGCTAACCTCTTGCTTGATCCCTGTAAAATCCTCTAGTTTGGAGTCTAACTCTATGAGTGCTCATTTAGTTATGAAAATGTACCTAATGTCATCTTCTAAAGAGATAACTTATCAAACAAAGCTTAGAATTGTTGCACTACTGCTTCACTCAGACACAATTGAGTCCTAGAGTCATCTTAAAAAATCCCCAAATTGGCCACATTGTAATACTTATGAGCTTCCAAAATTTGATCAAGGGCCCTCCTCTTCACATCTTAAATATCTTCATATAACCCAATTAGTACCCTATTCAAAGCCATTATTTTCTCTATCCAATCATCTACTTTATCTAAGTCTTTCACTAAGTATATGTCTAACAACATCCAATATCTCTAGCCTTTAATTATTTGAAATGCCTCTAGGTCTTTGGCCCTGGTGGCTACTTCATCCATTAAGCCAAAATACCAATCTACTATAGTAACAAACTGATTGGCTTTCTTATGTATACTTAGCAATGAGTCCATATTAGACTCAATAATTTTTGCATCCCTATCTTCAAAACTATGATGCCTCCTCTTGCATGTGTCCAAAAATGAGTTGCCTTGTTCTCTGGTTGGATTTGTTGAGGGTAGTCAGTAGGGTTACCTTAGGATGGTTAGAGTCTAATGGATCAACTACCTCCTTTACATATTCTTGCAACAACTCATTTTGTTTCCTCCACTCCAAAATCTCAGCCTCACCTTCATCCAAGTGATGAAACACTTATTTAAGTCTCGTGGTGGTCAAAACTTTGGTCATGTCTTAGGTGGCCTTTTCCAATACCACTTCCTTCACTTGATAATATTTGGGAAAATTATCCTTGACATGCATGGGGAGGAGGAATAACTATATGTGTTATCAAATTGTTACTATGATTCCTCATGATAAAGGCCAATTGCTTAGGATCACCATGAATGTGTATAGGAATCTTCAATGAATTTTTTAACACCTCCAATCCTTCTACCTTTGTATATCCTACATATCTCCTTTGGCGAGTCAATGCCTCTTGCTTCACCTATGTTTTAGCACCCATGAGAGACATATAATGGCCTACTGATGAGATCATTTATGAAGCTGGCCTTTTTCCCCTATCACTAATGTCTAAGGTCTGCTCTATTTTTTATGGTTCATTGATGAAGTGGTTATTATCATCCTTGGAGGAGAGGTCTTTGATCCCTTTACAGGTGGTGTTCATTCCCTCTCTCCAACAATTTCTCCTTCCTCCAAAACTTCTCCACTATGGAGTTGTTGGAAGTCATCCTTGCCAACTATCTGACTATTTGGTTCAGTGATTCACAATAGAAGAGGGGTGGTTTCCTACTTTGATGGTGGAGGAGGAGGAGGTGAAGGTGGTTTTCTGGGTGGATGAGGTGGTATGCCCATTGGTTCTTGTAGAAGTGTAGGAAATTTTTTTAATTCAATCCTCACCCAATGTTTCTCTCCATGAAGTGTCCCTTATAACTCCACCCTCTAAATGAATTCAAGTTACAATAAACTTGAACTATGAGAGGTTGAAAAAATAAGAGCCATCTCCTTGTATAGACTCTATCCATTCCTCTTATTCTTGGTTCATAGATTCTCCAAGTTGAATTGATTGTTTCAAAATGGAGATAGGTATCCAAGTCACACTCCTCTACCTTTCCTCTTCTATGGCCCTAGCTGACATGGTTCTCTTATTAAGTAGGAGATATTCAATCTCTTCCCCTTGCTCTTTCTCTTCTCGTCCAGGTGTGGTCTATAAGATTTTAGGAGATGAAGTTATTTTCTTCTTCTTTAGCTTTCTTCTCTTCTCTCCTATCACCACCATTTCAGTCCTAGCCCTCTTAGGTACTAATGAGTGGCCTTTTTTTGGGTTGGGGCATTTCTAGGTAGAACTTGAGCTTCTTCTTCTTGGGCCTATGCTTCTTGGCTTTGACCCTCTTTTGGCTAGTCTTCCTCCTCCTACACAATCTTCTTCCTTTTCTTCCCCTTGGCCTTATTGTTGTGGAAGTATTTTGGTCACATTAGGGGCTTCTCTTGGTAGGTCATAACTAGGACTTTAGTTCCTTTACCTTCCTTGGGCCTCACTGTACCTTGCAATGTTGGCTTATTAGGAACCAACTCAAGGTGGAAAGGCTTCCTCACCCAATCCTTGATCAATTTAATGACATGCATGACCCGATGTTGTATGCCACCATTCTGTTCCTAGAAAATCTCAACATTCATTATAGGCCTCTTGAAGATTCTTTCCCTTATGTATAGTGGGTCCAATACATTAGGATTATCTTTATTCCATATCTTCAAAGGGATATTCAGATTGAGGGCTCTTTGTGTGAGTTGTTGAATCATCCTACAATAGTTCCTAATTCAAATATTGTAATCATCTACACAATTCATCCAATGATCTTCAATAGTAGCATACAGTATGAACTACTTCCCTATGAGATGTTGGACTATCCCTATGTTGTTGAAGTAGGGTTGTGGCACTAGATACTCATCTAAGGGATACTAATCCTATTCAATCTTTCTTCGTCTTGACCTCAAAAGATCAAATGGTGATCGACCACACCCATGTCTTCTTGTACTACTTTCTCACCTTGTTATAGACAATACCAATTGCCTAGCTATTTCTAATAGTACCAACCTATCTGATAGATAGTGAAGAAGCTTCTTCAGACACTACAGGGTCCCTCCAACCTAGATATATATGAATGTGTTAAACTGGATGAAGTAACCACCCACTTATGCTACTTTGGTACCTACTTCCATAGATAATCTCTTTGCATAATCCTCTTTAATGAACTAGATTATAGCAAAGACAAAACCATCATTCACCGGTCTATATTCTAGGATTTTAAATGGGAGCTTATTTTGTAGCAACTGAGGATACATTATGGATGGCTAGGTATTGGCATCTTGCATGCTTCCTCTTTTCACCAACCATGGATAATTTGTTCACCTAACTACCATAAGAGATAGAACATAGGAAGTCATGTAAAACTGAGGGTCATACTTCATTGAAATGAGCTATTCATCCAAGTTGTTGCTAATGATTGTTGTCTAGTCAATTGGCAACCCTCTCCTTTTTATGGTTTCTATGAAGTGAACCATCCATGTTTCTAGGTGACTTTCCATAGGGAGGTTCATGACTCTTCTTAAGAGGACTATGTTGTATCCTATGTCATCTGTCATAAACCCTTGGGTCATATCAACATTTTTAGCTCTCTTGTTAGCATGGGGTTAGGCAAGAAGTTACTTCTCTTGCACTATACCTTTTGCCTTGTTTGTGCTCCTTGTACCACTTATCTACTATGTCATAGGTTATCTTCTAGAATTGGTCTATAGATGGTAGGTGAAAAAAATTATTGATGTTTTTAGTGTGTATGTCTAAACCCATCTCCCTTGTTATGCTTCTCATAACCTTCTCTTCGAGCACATTATGGTGGGCTAAGGCCATAATTAGTTTTGAGGATTGTATAGATATTGGATGCGAAGTTGCGTTCACTAATCCCCTTAGGGTTAATGATGAAATCATCTCCCATCTCTCACTTAGTTTTTTGCACAAGACCAGAAAACACACTCTAATCTATGTGTCCCATCTTTGTATCCCAAATCTATAAATTGTTGTCTATAAATTGTGATTCCTTTAGTACACCTTGAAACTTGAATATGAATGGTTTTGATGTGATCTTTTCTTCCATAGACAATGATGAAGATGTAATTTTAACCTACATAAGAGATGCATGTTAGTATATCAATGTCAAAATATTGAAAAGACACTAACTGGCATGACCAAAATAGAAACAATTGAAAAAAAACTTACAAAAAATGACAAACTTGATAAAAGGCCTAAAAATTGCACATGTGCATGTGGTGCAAATCATGACCCTATGGTGTTTTGATATGCACACATGTGAAATAATACATTTTTGTAGGCATGATTTCTATTTGGGGGGTTGAACAATGGGCTTACATTATTTAGGCACATGATGCACATAGATTGCACCATGTGCACTTTTGGAGGTGCACATGTGCACCCCAAGTTGTGAGCTTGAAAGAAAGCACACTTTGGTAGGTGCGAAGGTGCAACATTGGAAGATTGAAAATGTAGAATGAGCATAATGTGGGTGGGGGGAGGGTCCCATATTTATAAGGCCCCAGGGTGTTAAGGTGTGCACATAGTGCACTATAGAGGGTGTGCATGGTGTGCATTCGTGCACTCTTTTTTTGACTTAGAAACCTTTGATATTCTGGCCTCTTGACATGGTCCAACATTGACCAACTAGTCATCCTAGGATAACCTAGATCTAGAGTGGGACCCACCCATCGAGGCACCTAACTAGATATCCCATTCTAGAGAGTTGAATCTCTTTCCCTAAAAGTAAAGAAGGGGGTCCCCATTTTTGGCTAAATAATGGGGTGTGTGTTGTGAAGCCACAACAAATAGCCCAATAAAAATGAAGAGATGACATAAGCATTTCTTTGTCAGCAAGCCACCGTTAGACATGTGTCAAGTTAGGACTTGATTCTTGGTATTTATGAGAGGTTACTGAGGGATTCAACTCAAAACTTAGACCTTTTGCCTTTATACTCATTGTGTGCTTTAGTGAGTTAATTTTGGAGTTCCTTAAGCACTTGTCACCATGAGACATTCAGTAGTTTTAGAAAACACTTTACAAACTGACAAAAGATTCTAAAGTTCCTTCCTAATCATACTTCTGACCACTATTGACTAGATGTGAGAATCCATTTAGAGGGCTCTTAACAAGACATCATTATTTTAGTTTTGTAGGTCACTTGTCAACTTCATAGGGTTCACATGTTTCCACTTGATTTACTCTTGGAGCTTATTTTATTTTAGCAAGGTATGATTAGGCACTACTAACCTTATTTGATCCATTTCATTTGAGGGGATTCCTTTATGACACCTATTTACTTTTCTTTTCTTTTTTCGTACCCTCTAGTCCACACTTAAATTGTGTGATCGAGAGGTGGTGTTTGATTTCTTGATCCCTCATTTGGATGCCTTATGCATTCCTCTTTTAGTGAAATTTGGGAAACTTTCACACCAACAAGCAATCTTGGTTTGACTATAAGGGAAACCCCTTTATGCTCAAGCCGATGAGTTTTAGGTTGGACCTAGCCCTTGTCTGCCCAAGTTATGAGCAATTTGGGTAGCCATTTCTTTAAGTGAATTATCAATGATGAGAGTGATCATTCTAGTGTCTGAGTCATAAGATGTGAACCCCTCATCTCCTATACATGATACCAATAGTTAGTATTTGTAAGAGACAAAATCATTCGATTACTTTGACTAAGAGATACCCCTTCCCAAAAGTTGAAACTAGTTGTGGTTGTTCACATGCCTTACACACTTATTACCCCAAACTTTGAGAAAATAATCAAACAAAAAGTGAACTAACTATGACACAAAATAATAGACAAGTACTTTTTGTTTTTTTTTTTGCATTCAAGCTTCAAAATAGTGTTTGAGGAATTTTCCATTGACATGCAATGACATCCACTCCTCCTCAAGTTTGTATAGCCCGAAAGTGTTATCCACTAGAATTGATGCAATTAGGTAGGTCCCAGTCCATAAGTGCTAAACCTTGGTGTGGTTCCCAAGCTTCTCCTTTGATTTATCCCACATGAGCACTAAGTTAGAGCTCTTGAAATAATTTATTATGGCTCTTTTGGTGAGCCACCATTTGATGATAACTTGATGTTTCAACACATGTTCTAAGATCGTCATTCTCTTCTCATCTAACTTTAAAATATTCATCAGTCTAACTTGGACTCTATCTTCATTTGTAACATATTAACTCATGAAATTTAGCATTGGAATCTTCAAATTGAGTGGTAAAATAGGCTCTTGGCCGTAAACCAACAAATACAGGGTTTTACCCAAAGCATTCTTTACCTTGACCCTATCAATTGACAAAGTGTACTTCAATTATGTATGGCAATCCCTTAGATTTTCTATGAGTAAACACTTTATGACCATTATTAGATTGGTCGATTTAATGACTCTATTCCCTTGTGGGTAGTAGTTAAATTAAAACTTGATTATTACTTGATTCTCCAAGGCCCATTGAGCAAGGAAAATTGACACAAAGGAAGCTCGATTGTCGCAAAATAGAAAGAAGGGTGTTGGTTTCTGAATTAAAAAATTTTGAATAACCTAGTGAGTTCACATACACCTAGGGGCAGCTAATTCCCACGGTCAATGCACCTATTTAGACACCACGGCTAACTATAATGCTATACTCTCCTTCTTCAAGCTATGGAAAACCTAAGCGGGTGGACCTCAAATTCTTTATATGGTACCAATTTAAAGGCATGTAACTGAATCTATAAAATAGATAAAAACCTTCTATGTTTATGAAAACATTCATGGACATGAAATAGCTAATAACATATAAACATGAATCTAATAAACTAAGTGAGGGAAACTTCTTTTTAATTCTTAAACATAAGGAAAAATATATTCAATTAAAGATTTGAATCAGCATAACCTAGGTACATGTAATCTCCAAGATGATCAGTCCCTTATGCATTGGGCATAAACTAAGTCAAAACATACACATGGATACCTAAAATATACTCATATATCTAGATATCTGATCTATCTATCTACTTTTAAAATAGACATCTATCTTCAAACTAAATTCATTCTTATCAGATCCTCCTATGATCCTTGTAATTCTATCAATGCAATATCAAGCAAATTACTTAGTTTCTTGACCCAACAACAAGATACACAGTGGCATAAAACTTTGAAAACAAGTTGCAACTAGATAGTATGCACTTTGAGCATATATCAACAAAAAACTACAAACCCACATAGAGGAGACAAACTTTAGAGTGAAACATCAATTAGAGCTATGTATTCATTTCTTTAAAATCAATACATCACAGTGTATGAAAAACTTAGAGGATACACAAAAGATGAACAGTTAATTTGAATGCTTCAAAAGCAGTACAATACTACTATTCATAACAAAGGAAAACTGAAATATAGGGTCACAGTAACCCAAAAATGGAATTAGAACCAACTATAATCTCACAGTAACTCGGGAGACTTCTCAACCCAAAATTTAGAACCCTTACAATGAGAAATGAAGAGAGATTTATAGATAGGAAGAGGCTCAGATCAAAATTTGATATTTCCATGTGTCCTACTGAAACTATGCCTTCCTGATGCTATAGAATTGACATCTTCTTCATCTATCAACAATCAAAACTAATTTATTGTTATTGTAGAATATCAGATATATCCCCTTAAAGTAATCATAAAAACATCCATTTGAAGAAATATCTAATATGCATCATAAATTATAGGAGCTTTAATCTAATTTGATTTTCCTTCATCTTCCCTTGCCATGAAAATCCACATGCCTCCTACCGACATTACCTTATCACTTGTAACTGCCCATTTAAAACATTCAATTCTTGCTTTGTGGTTGTCGATGCATCTAATCTTAGCTCAATTTGATCATAATTTGATCTTATTCCCCTCTGAAACAACAAATCTTCAATTTCACTAAGAATTCCCCAAAAACATAAAAATTCCTGTAGCTCTTGCTAATGGAGACCTGTGCAAAATTAGACTGGAGAAATGAAAAGTTCATCTTTTCCTAGTTTTGACAATATATAATAGTCCATATTTTTTATGATAATAGTACCTCTAGTATGCAGTTGGAAAACTAGGCCTTGGGCTACGAACTAATCAATTAAATTCAAAAATTCAAAAATGTATAGTTGGAACTATACAATATCATCAAATTTATTTAAATCTTCCAACTTTCAAATGATCACACATCTCTTTTTAATTTTTAATTTTTAATTTTATCTTATCTTTCCCTTAGTGCCACATGTCAATTTCTCATTAGTCAAAGTACCTAGGCGCAAGATTGACATGTCCTTATACATTATTTGAAACATTTGAATTTTAACTCATGATGTCATGACAACCTCATCCAATAAAATCATATTATCTTAACTCAAAATTTTCCCTTCCAAGACTACATGATAGATGTAACATCTTAAGTGCTCATTCCTAGCTTTGTGATCATATGACAACTTCAATCTTGCATAGCATCTTAACACTTTCTCTCTCCACCTTGTGTTCTTATGAGATTATTCTAACATTTTAGGCATTCAAATTACACCACCGTGACCACTAAAACATCATACTACTTCAATCTTCATCTCCTTATCTTATGGAAATCATATCATATTAGCACATCCATTTCAAATCCCTGATCATACGCTATTATCATAACATCATAAGGATTTCTTCTTCATTTTATGATCTCACACCATGGTCCTACATGGTACCATGTGGCATCAACTTTGACCTCTCTGACCCATGTGCAACCTTCCAAAACTTATCCTCATGTCTGCCCACAAACCCACTCCATAAGCTTGCGGCTTCAAAAACTATTGTGTCTTTAAGACACTTGCTATTTTTATGCCTTAGTATTTAAAAACCTTTGAAAAATTAATCCCTTGAGAATGTGGGACTAAATGTCTTAGTAAAAAAACATCCCCCTTTTGCCCAAAAATAATGGTGCCAAAATCAAGGTATGTGGTTGCTATGGATTCCTTAATGAGCTCCAATGTGTTCGTGATAACCTTGCATACAACTTGAAGAAATGCTAAATCATTAGATCAAGTGATGCTTCTATACATAGGGACGATTCTCTTTAGATTTTTTATTCACTATACATGGACAAGGCCAACCAACTACCTATTTCTCTATTGGTCAAAATAGAAAACTTCATAATGCATCCCAACTGGGGAGATGGTACCTCCAAAAAAAGAACTCACAAAATATATTAAAATCTTTCATAAAACCATGTTGCACACAAACAATGAGACCATGAGATACTTCCATCATTTAAAATATTTGGCATGGGTTTGATGGGCATGAGCATATATCAGAATCTCATTTGTGGTGCCTAAATGGTTTTTTTTTCAGAAACTACCAATCTTTAATGGATGGGAATACTCTACTCAGATGTGCAATGACCTTTGGCAACACAAGAAGTCTAATAATAGTTACTAATTTTCCATTGTAAAACATGTTGGGCACCCTATCTACACTTGCCTGGGCACGTGCCTCAGATCACTCTAAAGGGATTGGAGAAGATTTCCTCATTCAACTTAGTATGTTGCCCCTACAAAACTTTGTTGTGCTTGTTCTACTACTCATCCATGGAATGCACCTCTCTTCTCTATCATGCCACCAAGCATTTGCTACCATTAATTTGGGCATCACTATATGATCCAAATGTTACGAAATACTAAAATCGGTAGCCTTGGATTGCTATTTTGTAGATCTCCTCACCCTCTGGCTCTCTAGAATCATCATATCCATAAAGAAGATGCCCTTTTTTCGGTCAAGAAAGGAAATCTCCTTTGGTGTCTGTGACTTCCTCATAAAAAATGATTTATTCACCAAATAATAGCATTTCTTTTGCATGTTTCCTTCTTTGAAACACAACAATTTCAATCACCAATAATAGCACATTTACATGCATCAAATGCCCATTCCACAACTATTGGCTGGAACATTCCTTGAGAAATTATTCATTTGGATCAAATTCACATGTGCCTAGGTATTACAATTAGTAATTTTGTTGCCTCTTGTAACATCCATAGGCTACTGCTACATAGCAGTTGGATGAGACTTTCCATTCAAATCAATCTTTATAACCTTAAAATTAGTTGTTGATTGTAATAATTCTTGGGAGTCTTGATGCACATTATGATAGCCATTTGTTACAATTGCATGTCTGAAAAGAATTCCACCTATAGAACTACATCTACTACTAGTGCTGGAATGTTGCATGGGTCCAAAACTATAGTTTGTCCCATCCATTCCATATTGAGTACTTTCATCTTTATGTTGGATGTTCATAGTTTTAACACCTATAATACTTCAGTTGAAAGAGGATCATCATTATACAAAGGGAACATGCCTCCTTTGTGCTACAATGATTAGTGTACTTAACATTCCCCACCACATCATTAGTTTAAAACTAGATTTTAGAACTATTTATATTGCACATACAACTTCCAATCAAATTTTGTATTGAGATACCCTTCACTTTTTCTAAAATAAGCAATGGCCCTACAACTCCTGAGACAGTTTGATACTCTTATTTTATAACATGCAGGGCTAGAGTTAGAATTATTAAAAAGGACCATTAAATGTTCTCATTTATCATAGCCTATATCATATTTGTAAGAGCTAGGTGGGGCAATCAAAACAACCCATTCACCCCTTTTTTTGTTAATAGATCTAAAAGGCTAATTTAAAAAGGGGCTTCAATTCATTATTTTTGGTTTTCCACTTATATAACCTCAAATGTTTTCATTAATGAACAATGATACACACACATATTGAAGCCGTGTAATGACTAAAACCATTATAAATACCCTTTTAAAACATCCTTTAAAATATCAAGATGTTTTATCAATCTACTTAATTCAGTCAGATCCCAAAGTGGATCTGGCTAAAAAAAAATTCAAACTTGAAACACTTGATCCCTAGAATCCATTGAATTGACTCTTTGACCTTACTAGATTCGATCTAGATTAGAATCAATCACTGAGTAATCATTTAAAATTGACTTTACCCTATTATTTGCAAATTGTGATTCACTGACATGGTTTAAAAACTTACTGAATCCAACAACTAGGCTCTAAAAAGTGATATTTTGATACTTTATTTCACCTTGTTAGACCTTTCCTCATGAAGACTTTGGGACCAAAAGATATTGACTGTCGAAGTTGTTTAGTTAAAACCATCTGTAAATAAACATGTTAGAAAACAACAAAATGCATTTTGTTTTGGCTTCAAAAATAGAGCAAACATATACTTGGGGTCCTGAAAAATGGGGTATTAGTTCACTATCATGACGGGAATATAATTCTATGATTTGGGCTCATGACAAATAACAAGTTGCATTTTGCAAGAATACAAAGTGAGGTACTTGGATCTGTAGAGCAGGGGACATCGGCAAAAAAGTGATTTTCACAAATGGAATGGACCTAGGAAAGTGTGCAAATGGATTCATCAAGACATGAAAAATGGCATACTTAAATAAACTTTTGGATTAGAACACAATGGTACAAACCAATTGATCTCATCAATCATAGTTTTAGAGTTATGTCATCCCGAATAGGGGTACTAATCAATTTGCATTTTAAGACACTAGTAAAAGTTCACAAGTTGCATTTGGAATTTCATTTGCAAACTAATCAAACAGATTTTTCATAGGCTCAAATCTAAAACATAGAAAGTTTCTAACCTCTAGAATACAATGCAAAAGGAATTCTCTTCGTTTGGTCAACTGGGTCAAAGATATATTTGGTCAAACAAGGCCTCCCAAAATTTAGGGCAATTTGCATTAGCATGACAAAGATAAGTAACCAACTTTGAGGGATTCAAAAACTAGTCAAAACATATCAAAACAACATGAAAATTGAAAAATGGGTTCAATGATATTCTTACTAAACACTCCCAAAGTAGTGAGCCATGAAAGATAATTGGGTGCAAGATATTCAAATGCAAACTAGGCTTCCTATCATTGTTTGACACATGCAAAAATGTAGAACTAAACATTGCTCGAAATGAAACTTGATGGAATAACTCAAAATAATAGCCTATCATTATAGGACACATGGAAATATTGAATTCAAGGTGTCAGAAACATAAAACACCTCTTAGGCCTCAAAAATATAGCTAGGTACACAAGCAAAAAAATGTGTTTATAGGACTCAAAATGACTCAAAATTTTGGAATGGTATTCAAACCAGGAACATAATTTTGAGTTCCATAAAAGGGCATCCTGAATCTAATCATGATATGTTCTTCCAGGAAGTTTGTGACCACTTTCATTGTACAATTCCAAAATATTTCAGCCTCAGTCCACCTTGTATAGTAATCTATGGCTTTAAATTTAAAAGTATGCCCATTTGAAGATGATAGGTTCACTTGGCCGATAAAAACCAACCCCCACTTGGAAAATGGGTGGATCTCAAAGACTGGTTACAAAGACATAGTTGGGTTTCTTTCTCTATTAGCACTTATCTAACAAACATGACAAGAGCACATGTGTTCATGAGTATCTCTAAAAATGGTAGGCCAATAATATCTAGACCTTAGAATCTAGTGAGTTGTAGCCTTTGCTAGCCCTTTTCTTGTGCCATATTTATCATGATATTATTCTAAAACCTCCTTGGCTTCATAAAAATTCAAACACCTTAAATATATTCCTTTATATTTTCTCTTATAGATTTTTCCATCTTGGAGCATATAGGATTCACTTTTCATCTTCAGGCCTCACACACTTAGATCTATTCATGCCACAAGGACATCAGTTCTGTAGAAGATAATACACAATATTCTAATACCAAATATTAGTTGTGATCCCTTCACCTATATAAACATGAGATACCATGCCTTGTTCTTTGTTGCTGGCCATCATTTTGGTCAGCCCTTGTCCTCTTACTAGTTTCATGGGTTGAATTTCAAAGTTGAATTCTTGCAAGATAGCCATCCATTTGCCTCTCTATTCTCCTAATTCATTCTACATCAATAGTGACTTGATCATAGGGGGAAGGTACAATGACATACACCTTTCTCTTTAGTATGTCATGGTAGAACTTCTTGATTACTTTAACCAATGAAAATGACTATTTGTTGAGGTTTGGGTAGTTCAAATCAACATTATTGAGAGGGAAACTCATGAGTGCAATTTGTCTCTCATATCCACCCTCTTTCTTTTGTGTGAGGATGCCAACACATAAATGCTTCAACACAAAATTGTAGACTTTGAAAGGTAGTTGAGAATTTGGGCTAGCAAGAACCAGGGCAGTGGAAATAGCCATCTTGATATCCTTGAAAGATATTTTGACTCCAGTAGTCCATTCAATCTTTACCCCTTTCTTCAATAGATCATTTAGAGGGCATACTATTTTGGAAAAACAACTGATGAATTTTTGCATGAAATTGATCTTCCTAAAGAAAGATTTTAATTCCTTATGGCTGTTGGGTGGTAGCAACTTAAGTATCACCTCAACTCTCTTGGGGTCAATGAAATTTCTAGTTTACAAGATTATGTGCCCCAAGAACTTCCCCTTGCTGACCCCAAATGAACATTTCTTATGATTGAGGGATATGCCATATTTCTTGCATCATTTGAGTACTTTCTTCAAGTCAAAAAATGTGACTACTTTTATCTTTTGAGAAAATTGTAATTTTATCTATGTAAATGATGATGCACTTGTTTACTAGTCCTTTGAAAAGCTTCATCAATGGATCATTAGAAGGTGGCTCTCATGTTAATTAGGCCAAAAGGAATTCACTTGTATGTAAATGTTGCCCACCTAGTAGTGAATATGATTTTCAATCTATCTTCCTCATCTACCATTACTTGATTATATCCATAGTATCCATCTCAGAATGACATCATCTTATATCCATTCACTATCTATAGTACCTCATTGAGTGATGGTAAAGGATAATTATCCTTTTGAGATTCCCAATTTTACTTTTTGAAGTGAACACAAAGATGGATTTCTCTACTTTTCTTTCTTACTAGCATGAGGTTGGATACCCAGGTAAAGTTCTAGATAGGCAATATAATCTTAATGTCCATTAACTTCTAAACTTCTTTTATGATTAATGGCTCAATGATTGGGTTCAATAGTCTTTGCCTCTATTAGAAAGGTTTAGCATCCAACTTCAATGGGATATTATGAGTGATAATGTTTGGTTCATAAGTTTTAAGATCCTCATAACTCCAAGCAATGATGTCTCTATACTTGATTAGAAAGCATAACATTTCATCTCTTTCTTGAGTTGTGCATGCCTTCCCAATGTTGACCATCTTGGGATCATCTTTAGTACCCAAATTATAAGAATCAAACTTGTCATTTTCCTTTTCTTCAAGGTCTTTCTTGTGGTGTGTAGACTCATCATGATCAAAGATGCACTCTAACTCTACCAACCCTTTGGGGATAGTGTTAGTTTTGAGGTTCAGGATGTCATCCTCATCTTTGTCTTTTTGGTCTTTTGATTCTGCTTTGAGCTTGTCATCAATCATTTTCCCTTCAAATAAATGCTACACATGATGAACTCCAAGATATGTTGATCATCTTGAAAAACTTGGAAATTTGTGATGTTGTCTAGGATTGATGGGGTTGTTACAAGTTCAACAGAAAATTTTTTGAGTTTCATGCTTTCAACATGTTGTAGTGCACTAGCCAAGATAGATAATGCATTGGAAATCATATTCTTCTTCTAGGGATGATTTGACATTTAGTGCTTTGAATTCCTCCATCAAGTCCCATACTCACTTGTGGTATATCTTCAGCCTTTTGTTATTACAAGAGTAAATTGCTTTGACCTATTGAATCACGAGCACTAGGGCTTCATATTCTACCACATTGTTGGTGCATATGAATTGTAAGCAATATACAACATAGAAATATTTTCCTTTGGGACTGATTAGCTCAATTTTTGCTTTGGCTCCTTGTTTACACTTGGAATAGTCAAATTTGAGGGTCCAAATTGATTCTCACTTGAGTGCCTTTGAATTATGTTTATTGTTTTGACTTTCTCTTTCACTTGTGCTTTGAAAGAATTCTTGGGAACCCACTACATCTTTCCTTGCATTGGTTTGTTGCTAGTAGTCTCTTTTGAAATCAAAACAATGTGTCTTCTCTACTTCTCTTGAATTTCCTCGATTATATTGGTGACCTTGGAGGTTTGGGGTTAAAATTGGACAACCATCGAGAAAAAGTTCTACTTTTATATTTTCCTTGAACATGGTTAGCATAGCTTTGATGATATTGGCTTGCGGAGAGTTCTCCTTTTGTGTATTAGCATCGATGGATGTCTTGGTGTGATCTAGTGTCTTCAAAAGTGCTTCCCTTTGGGCGAGATAACTTTGTAACATGTCATAGATGGATATGTTTTCCTTGGTCCTTTTTAATTCCTCAATGGAACTATACTTTCTACTAGACCATGTAGGATTCTTTAATAAGGTGGAGACTACTCCTTGTCCTTGAGACTACTACACCTAGATAGTTACATGTACATGTATATGATTTTTGGTTACTTGTGGATCAAGAGGGTTAGGTTGTAATCTAGAGGGAATCCTATTAGTTAGTGGTTCCTTTCAGTTATGAAAATTATACATGTATCACTTGTCATTGTGGAAATAAAATATTTCAGTAGGTATAGGTTCCACTTCTTGGTTAAAAGGGAGCACAAATTCTTAATTGGAAAAATCTTTTGTCTTAGTGCATAGTGAAGTATTGTAGGATTTTAATAACATGGTATTGAATTGGAGAGGGGGCATAATGCCTGTATCTTGTGAAATTTGGCCAACATCTTGATTTCCTCCTCATAACATGTTGTCATTGGATGTTCTTTGGTCTATGTACACTCAATTTGACTTTGGCAAATTGAACATTATTATTGTTGTCAGGTTTATCTAATAAATTTGTTGTTGTGATCTAATAGATTGAATTTATTTCTAGTAGTGTTGTTCTGACAAGAATTGAAGTTCTTTGACTGGTTATGTGCATAACTATTTCTCAAGTTTCCATTGGGCCATTGGAAATTGTTATTTTTCCCTTGTGATAATAAAAAATGAGTGAGCTCATTTGTGATATGGGACATGGTTTTCTATATTTTTTCTAATTTGGATGTCACATTTTTCTCTATTTAAGTAGTTGGTATGATATTCTATTAGGAGAATGTTATTTTCAGAGGCTTGTATCCTAGAGAAGTTGTGGTTGATGCAAGATTGTAGGAACCTACTGTACTGGCAAAGGATTCATGAGGGATAGTCTTTCTAGATATGGTGGCATCATTATGGCCATCATACCCACTCCATTAGGATTGGTCTATTTGGTGACGGTGACCACTTTGTCGAAGACCTTTTCCAAAATATTAATATTTGCAGCAAGAATTCTTCTAAGAAAGATAGAAATGAGTTGGTTCATAGAATTAATGTAGAGTTGAATTAAAAACTCTAGTGATATGGTGTAGGGAGTCTCCAATCTCCAAAATTTCATGTGAAATTCATGGTTAAACTGAGAGATGGTTTCTATTGGGTCCCTTTTTATTGACAAGAACTAGTGATGCAAGATAGTCAAGTTGATAAATGTCTTGAATTGATCTAGGAATAACTTCTTGAAAGATGTCTAGTTCTGAATGGATGCCAATAGTAAATTCATGTACTATTTGAACACAACCTCCCCCAAAGTATATGGGAAAAGGAAAACAACCACATCTTGGTCTTTTGAATTTTCTTTCTATTACATACTTCTTTGAAGACTTTGATGTGATATATGTTGTTTGTGTCTCACCATAGATGAACTTTGGGTGGAATATTTAGGATTCTTAGGGAGGTCATGAAGTGGACCTTGCAAGTAGATAGGTGAATCCTGTGCATTTGCAAAGAAAGTGATGGGTGGAAGTGGTGGCGATTGACTTTGCTATTGTGATATGGTCATGGTGAAAGTATTGGAAAGTGAGGTGGAAGATGATGAGAGAATTTAGGCATGAATGAGTGGGATTTGGTATCCCTTTATCACTTCAAGCTTTTGAAAATGGTCGAGTTCTAAGAACTCATACTTGTTGGGCAAGGACTTCAAATCTCATTAAAAGGAAGACATTGGATCATGATCTTCTAGTCTGTACACCTTTGAGGTGGCTATTGGATACAATTTTTCAATTGTGTATTGTCTTTGATGTCATATCAGTCATTAGATAGAGTCTACCAAGCCCAAAAGGTCAGCAAGGAAAAGGATAGTGTCTACCAAGCTCAGAAGGTCAACAAGGCAAAGGATAGAGTCTACCAAGCTCAAAAGGTCAGCAAGGCAAAGGATAGAGTCTACTAAGCTCAAATGGTTAGTGAGGCAAAAGGATAGAATCTATCGAACCCAGAAGGTTAGTAAAGAAAACTTGTAGTATCTACCAAGTAAACAGTTCTTACCGAGCTCACTTAGTCATCAAAGGAAATGTGGTAGGAATAGTTCTTATTGAGCTCACTTGGTCATCAAAGGAAATGTGGTAGAAACAGTTCTTACTGAGTAAACTTGGTAGCCAAAGGATTTTAAGGATATTGTAATGTTAACAGAGTCAAGAAGGTTAACTTAGAAAAAATTTGGAAGCAGTATTTACTGAGCAAGGTTGACTAGTAAAGGATTTCATTGTTTTATGAAATAATGTTTATTTGTTTAGAGTAATATTTGTAGCCGACTAATGTATGGTTTATTGGTAAATGTAACATGTAAATGGGCTAACTTGACAATTTGAATGGTATAATTAGGAGGTCAAGTTGCAAATTCTAAGTGTGAGTGGGAGTGTGTGTGAAATTAATGTGATATGAGGAATGATTATTGTAGAATCAAATTTGAAGGATGATCAGAGATCATTGAGGAGCAACAAAGCTATATTTGATCAAGGAGGACCTAATGATGCTAAATAGAGACCTATAGCCAAAAAATTTAGTTGCATCTTGTTCAAGTCAATTCATTATTTCTTTCTAACCATTGTAGCAATGATTTCAAATCTCTTAATAGAGTTGGTTTAATAGCCATTTTTTAAATCCTCTAACAAGGTGATAGTTTAGTTGAATTGTTCTAAAGTCCTCTAGCAAGGTCACTCCTAACAAGGTGATTAAATCATCTAAAAGGGTCACACCTAATAGTGTGTATTGTAACCTTTAATAGGGTTGGCTCCTAACAGGGCTCACTTCAGAAGAGTGAAAAACTGGTGACTAGTTACTTAGTGGTTTTTCTCCTATTGGGTTTCCATGTTAAATATGGTGTCTCTTGTGTTCATTTTTGTTTTCAGTTACATGCATGAATGCTTGAAGATAAGTAATAGTTTAATTTATCGAGTTGCAACATTTTTTTACCAAGTATCAATAGTAACTAGATCTTTAAGACATCTAAGGGATCTATGGATTTATTTTTGTTAGTAATTGATTCACCCCCCCTCTTAGTTACTCTATCTTTAATCCCAACAATTGGTATCAGAGCTTTTGGTGCTTATAAGAAAATATTTCAAGAATCTAAGCTAAAGATCAGGAAGTCTTATAAAAGGGAAATTCTAAGACTTAATAGGGACAACTTCTCAACATGGCAAGGATTGATGAGGCTTCATCTGGCTTTTATTGGTGATACAAGGCTAAAGTACCTTGATGAAAAATATGAAGAACTTTTTGGTACATTATTTGTCAATGATATTGCTAAAAAGAAGACTCACAACAACATGATGATAGATATAGCATCTACTCTAAGTTATGAAGAATTTGATGACATTAAGGATTGCAAAACAACCTTTGAAATGTGGAACAAGCTGAAAGAGATCTATGGAGGAGATGATAATGTGAGAAGAGCCAAAGTAGAAAGTTTGAGAGGACAATTTGATCAAATGAGGATGAGAGAGGATGAAAACATTGCAAAGTATGTTGAAAGAGTTAAAGCATGTGTTAGTGCAATCAAAGCATCTGGAGGAGATATCAATGATGAGACAGTTATAAGTAAAGTTCTTAGAACTCTACTTCTCATTTATGCAATCAGATTCTCTGCAATTCAAGAAAGAATATGTGAGGCAAATCATAAAATAAATTTAGAGGCCATAGTTGAAAGATTGATTGCATTTGAGCTAGACAACTATGACAATTATGTTCCAACTGCCAAGAACATTGAATCAGCATTTGAATCTAGGCTTTCACTCAAAGAAAAAGGGAAAAAGATGAAGGATCCACAATCAGACAATGATGAAGAATTAGAACAAAGTTTGGATAGTGATCTTGATGTGGTTGAAGCTCTACTAGCAAGAAAATATTCAAGAGGCAAAGGGAAATAGAAAGGTAAGGTTCCTCTAATCTGCTTTTCTTGTGAAGAAATTTGACATATTGCTACTAGGTGCCCAAATATGTAGAACAGGGATGGGAAGAAAGGTTACAAGTACAATGGCAAGAGAGACTTCAAATCATTCAAGGATAAAGGTAAGAAAACATGTTTCATGGCTAAAGATTCTAATGATTCTGATTATGAAGAAGAAGATGAAATTTTCTACATTGTTGTGAAAGATGAGTCTGATAATGATGAAGAAATGGCACTCATTTCTCATATGAGAAGAAATGATACATGGATCATAGATAGTGGTTTCTCTCATCACATAACTGGTGAAAAAACTAAGTTTGAATACTTTGAAGACTATGATGGTGGCAGTGTAAGATTTGGTAACAATGAACCTTCTCATATAAGAGGAAAAGGAAAAATCTCACTAACCAAGGAACTTGTTTGTGATAATGCATATTGGGTAGAAGGACTAAAGCATAATTTGTTGAGTGTGACATAGCTACACATGGAATATGTTGCAGTAGCAATAAATTGCTCAAACATTGTGTGGTATAAAAAATTATTGGAAGGTATGGAGCAAGAAATCAATGAACCTTTTGTTATGTTTTGTGATAACACAAGTGCAATTAACATCTCCAAGAATCTAGTGATGCATTCAAAAATCAAGCATATTTCCATAAAGTATCACTTTGTTAGAGAATTGGTGCAAGAAAAGGAAATAAGATTGGAATATGTCCATAAAAAGGACCAAATTGCTGACATAATCACAAAGCCTTTACCTAAGGATGCATTCTTGTATCTAAGAGGTAAGTTAGGAGTCATTCCCCTATCTGAAGCTCACTAAAATACAGTTCTAGTGATGCATCAACAGGAACAGAATTGGAGATCTATCAATTGATGCAACAAACCAATGAAGACATTGCATATGAATCAGTACATCAGGTACAATGCTATTCAGTTGTTTTGAGTTGTCTTTGGCATGTGTTTTCAAAGAGGGAGAGTATACTATCATATCTTTCTGAAATTTGCAAAATAATAAGAGTTTGTGTAAAAGGGAGAGATTATTATGAAAGAGGGAGTTTGTTGTATTTGAAGAAGAAAGTGAAGTATTCTATCAGTAAAAGACTTGTTTTCAAATTTCATTTTGCTATGACATGTTGTGTTGCCATCAATGCCAAAGAGGGATATTGTTGGATACAATTATTCAATTGTGTGTTGTCTTTTATGTCACACTAATGTCATATCATTCATTAGATAGAGTCTACCAAGCTTAGAAGGTCAGCAAGCCAAAGGACAATGTCTACCAAGCTTAGAAGGTCAGCAAGGCAAATGATAGAGTCTACTAAGCTCAGAAGATCAACAAGGCAGAGGATAGAGTCTGCCAAGCTCAGATGGTCAGTGAGGCAAAAGGATAGAATCTACTGAACCCAAAAGGTTAGTAAAGAAAACTTGCAGTATCTACCGAGTAAATAGGTCTTACCGAGCTCACTCGATCATGAAAGGAAATGTGGCAAAAACAATTCTTACAGAGTAAACTTGGTAGCCAAAGGATTTTAAGGATATTGCAATGTTAACCAAGTCAAGAAAGTTAACTTAGGAAATTTTTGGAAGCAGTATTTATTGAGCAGGGTCGGCTAAGCTAGTAAAGGATTTCATTGTTTTATTAAATAACATTTATTTGTTTAGAGTAATATTTGTAGCTGACTGATGTATGGTTTATTGGTAAATGTAACATGTAAATGGGCTAACTTGACAATCTAAATGGTATAATTAAGAGGTCAAGTTGCAAATTCTAAGTGTGAGTGGGAGTGTGTGTGGAATTAATGTGATATGAGGATTGATTATTGTGGAAGAAAATTTGAAGGATGATCAAAGATCATTGAGGAGTAGCAAAGCTATATTTGATCAAGGAGGATCTAATGATGTTGAATAGAGACCTCTAGCAAACAAATTTAGTTGTATCTTGTTCAGGTCAATTCATTGTTGCTTTCTAACCATTGTAGTAGTGATTTCAAATCTCTTAACAGAGTTGGTTTAACAGCCATTTTGTAAATCCTCTAACAAGGTGATGGTTCAGTTGAATTGTTCTAAAGACCTCTAGCAAGGCCACTCCTAACAGGGTGATTAAATCCTCTAGCAGGGTCACACCTAACAGTGTGTATTGTAACCTTTAACAAGGTTGGCTCCTAATAGGGCTCACTTCAGAAGAGTGAAAAATTGGTGACTAGTTAGTTAGTGGTTTTTCTCATATTGGGTTTCCACATTAAATCTGGTGTCTCTTGTGTTCATTTTTGTTTTTAGTTACATGCATAAATGCTTGAAGATAAGTAATAGTTTAATTTATCGAGTTACAACATTTGTTTACCGAGTATCAATAGTAACTAGATCTTTAAGACATCTAAGGGATCTGTGGATTAATTTTTATTAGTAATTGATTCACCCCCCCCCCCCCCCCCCCCTCTCAGTTACTCTATCTTTAATCCCAATAGTGGCACACCTTAGTATTTGGTGCACCTTGGTGTCTAACACACCTTTTTTATAGGTGCACCTTCACACAATTGCACCTATGCACCTTAGTGATTATGAAAATCTAGACTTAGAAATTTTGCAGGCTACAAAATTCTTGACTTGGAATTTCGCTAATTTGTGAGATTTTAGACCTAGAAATTTTGAGTCAAGCCCTCTTTCTAGTGCCACTTCTATTGACCAATCATTTTTTACGATGCCAATGGAAAAAAATATTACAAATTTCTCTCTTGAAAAGCTGATCAAATTGGACAACTCCAAGGTTCTAGATAGTTGTCTTTCAACCCACTAAGTTTCTCTATTGAAGATAAATGTGGATGTTCACAAGGACTAGGCCTTTCCTGGTACTTTAATTTGCAATTTTTTTTTTTAAATACAATCCGTATACCATTGCATATTTTTGTACTTTTTAATTTTCATAATGAATGCAAACTCTAACAATGCAACTATATGAATTCCCATTCTAATCATGTGTTCAAAAGCAAAAAATGACATCAGGGTAACAAGAAATTTAAAGGAAATTGTTAAAAATGAAATTCCTAACAGATATAAGTCAAAGAAGCAAAGCTTCTATGAATTAAATCTTCAAAAGGATCAAGTAAGAAACAAATGAAATTGGGAGCAATGCGTCCTTAACTCCACTGATGCTATCGTGAAAGAAAAAAATGAAAACCGTAGGATATTTCACAACTCATCAAATCATATAGCCACAGAAAGTGTGCTTACATAAGTTAAATTACTATGCAAGAACTCAAAGGTGATCCTTTCTCCAATTCATCCCAACAGAAGAATATTTTAGCAAATGACAAACGCCAAAACTAATTGGTCACAGAAGAATTAAAATACAATAAAACCATTGGCTCCATCGCTATTCATGAACATAAAATTCATAAAGGAAACACACATTCTAGAAAGAAACACTACACACAAAATGAGATCACCAATAATAAACTTTTTTGCATCAAAATATTGGCCTTGAATACATCTTACATCCCTATATTTATAAGAAACCCCATCCTTAATGCAATTTTTAGATCTAGGGCTTTTCCTTGCAAAAAGCATGCTAGAATTACTAATTTTAAGCAAATTATGTACAAACAGACTCTGAACTAGGTGCTAAGTGGGCATGCACTCTTCATTTTATCAATCACAGAGTGCATGGACCTTTACATGACTCAAAAAATCATAAAGAAGGAGATGACAAGAGGAGATAAGTCTATAGAAAATCTGGGAGTCTATAATACCTCTTTAGATGCAAACTCGGGCTCCATTGCATGTCTCTATAAGCTAAATTACTACCGAAATGCATATTTGGTAAAGAAACGCTCAGAAGATGGAACTAGTAGTTAACTATTGTTGCCACCACAAATGATCTGAAAATGTTGGTGCACATGTGTACCTTGAAAAATAGTGCACCTTCACACTAGCATACCTACACACCTTCAAAAGTGACAAGACCAAAACTGGTAAAATTTATCTATGTGTCTGAATTTCAACTTCCAACATCTTAGTTTATTGACCTCTCTACCAAAATGATTTTGGATGTGCTATCTTAAATTTTTTAATTACGATAGTGATTTCTAGAGTATCTGGTAAGTTTAAATATTCATACTTTGTCTTAATTCTAAATTATACTTTTTAACTTCTTTTTAGATCCCTGTAAAATCCTCTAGTTTGGAGTCTAACTCTTTGAATGCTTCCCTAGTTCTAAAAATGTGCCTCACATCATCTTCTAATGATGTAGTCTCAAACAAAGCTCATAACTATTTCACTAATGCTTCACTTGAACATAATCGAGTCCTAGAGTCATCTTCAAAAATCTCCAAATTGGTGACATTGTAAAACTTATTAGCTTCCAAAATTTGATCAAGGGCCCTATTCTTCATGTCCTAAATACCTTTATATAATTGAATCATTAACTTGTTTCTAGCCATTATTTTCTCTATTCAATCATCTACTTTATCTAATTCTTCTACTGAATATATATCTAACATCATTTGGTATCTTTGGCCTTTGATTATCCACAATACCTCTAAGTCTTTGGTCTAGGTGGTCACTTCATCAATTAACCCAAAATATTGGTCTACTATAGTAACCAACCTATTGAAATTATTTTGTATAACCAATAATGATTCCATATTAGACTCAGTAATCTATACATCCCTATCTTTAAAATTGTGATATAGCCTGTTGCATGCATCCAAAAATAAGTCACCTTGTCCTCTGGTTGAAGCTCATTTGTTGAGGGAAGCCACTAGGGTAACCTCAAGATGGTTAATGGACCAACTACCTCATTTATGTATTCCCACAATAAATCATTCTATTACTTCAACTCCAAAATCTTAGCCTCATCTTCATCCAAGTTTTAAAACATTTGTTTAAGTCTTATGGTGGTCAAAACTTTAGTGGTGTCCTAGGAGGCCTTCCCCAGAACCACTACCTTTATGTGATAATCCTTGGGAGAAATTTATTCAACATCTACATGGGGAGGAAGCATAACTATATGTGTTATCAAATCATTACTCTAATTCCTCATGATGAAGGCTAGTTCCCTAGGATCACCCTAAATGGGTGTCGATGTCTTCACTACCTTTGTCAACACCTCCAATCCTTATACCTCCATAAATTCTATATATCTCCTTTGGTGAGTCAATACCTCTCACTTCAACCATGCTATAGTAGTGCCCATGGGAGACATATAGTGGCCTGATGATGAGGTCATTTTTGAAATTGGGCTTTTTTCCCTATCACTCCTCTCTAAGGTCCTCTCCATTCTTGATGGTTCAACAATTGAATTTCTTGTTATCATCCTTGGAGGAGAGGTCTCTAATCCCTATATAGCTGGTGTATATTCCCTCTCTCTATAAATTTTTCCTTCCTCCAAATCCTCATTGGTGTGGAGTTGTTTAAAATCATCCTCACTAGTTGTTTGACTATCTGATCTGGTAATTTTTAGTGGAAAATGAGTGGTTTCTTGCTCTGATGGTGGAGGAGGAGGAGGTGATGGTGGTTTTACTGGTGGTGGAGATGGTATTTCCATTGGTTCTTATAGAAGTGGAGGCAATTGGTTCCAACCCTCACCTAATGATTCTCTTTGTAGAGTGTCCCCTATAACAACACCCTCTAAATGAGTCCTAGTTGGCATAAAATTGAACTCTAAGAGGCCAAAGACATCAAATCCATATCCTTCTACAAACTCCATCCATCCTTCATATTCCTAGTTCATAGATTCTCCAAGTTAATTTGGCTATTCCAAAATGGAGGGAGGTATCTGAGTCACACTCCTCCATCTTTCCTCTTTTGTGGCCCTAGCTAACCATGTTCTCCTATTGAACAAGAGATGTTCAATCTCTTACCCTTTCTTTTCCTCTTCTCCTTCAAATATGGTCTCTAGGATTTGAGGAGATGGAGTTCTCTTGTTCTTCTCCAACTTTCTCCTCTTTTCTTCTATTACCATTATTTTGGTCCTAGTCCTCTTACATAATGATGGAGAGGCCTTTGTTTGGGTTGGGGCTTTTCTAGATGGAACCTAACATTTCTCTACTTTGGCCCATGTCTCTTTGCTCTAACCCTCTTCTAGTAGGTCTTCTTCCTCTTGCATAACCTTCTTCCTTTTCTTCCCCTCGGCCTTATTACTATGGAAGTATGCTACTTCCCGATTGTGCCTATACTATTATCATAAATGCTGATGATATTCTTATAGGGGAGTATCCTAGCATTTCTAGAGAACTTGAAATATTGTTATAGTGGTTACATGTTGCATTCATGATTGTGTTTTTCATTGATGTCAACATACTAGTGATCCTGAGAAGACCTATAGATTAGTAGACAGAGATTGAGGTTGCACCATTACAAGGTAGTGGATGAGGTTATGAGGAGTTGATGACATGTTCTACAGTGTGTCCTAAATTTTTTATTAAGAGCACTTTTGAAAATCTGAAGACTAGTGATAGTTATATGTGATTTATTGAAGATTGTGTTCTGACAAAGTTCTTGAGAAGCGATTCATGATGTTTGGATTATATCTTCTAATAGAGATAGAATCTAGAGAAATACAATTAGAAAGGGGTAGAAGACATGATAAAGATGTCGTGGTTGATTGCGCTAAGTCAAAAATTGCATGTATAAAGAAATTGAAAAGATAGTGAGCCAATAGTTTTGATAATTATGAAAATGTGATGTAACATGTATTAATGAGGTCATATATTGTAATTATGAACTGTGATATGTTCAAGGATGACTCAATAATTTAATCCAAGACTTACTATAAGGAAGGTTTGTTTCCTTGGTCATAAGATGTTATTATTTTGAATTGATATGCAAAGTATAATGCAAGTAAGAGATCTAATGTATTAGTTATGTGATGCAAGCAAGCAGATTCAATATTGAGATTTAAGAAGTATTTGGTTTAGTGGAGGCATGATAAGAGGACATAGAAAGATTATGAGTTATTGAGATAAGTTGTATTGGTATTATTCTATAAATTATAGTACGAAGATTAGTTGGAAACTAGGATGGATGATATTTCCCCTGAAGCCGTTTGGACAGTGGGTCCTTCTACCTTCTATAACTCCTAACAAGGTTGGCACAACTCCTAATAGGGTTGGAATCTACTCACAGGGATTCAAAGTCTCCTAACATGGACTAATATGTACAAATGTATATCATTGGCTCCTAATCAGGTCCATCCTCTTACAAGGAACTTATGTATTAGTACATCATTTTGTGGGTACCATCCCCACTAGGGTTTTCCCTCTAATCAAGGGTTTCCCTAGTTAACATATTTGGTGTTATTGTTTATTGTCATCTTCCTATGGTTTCTATTTATATTGATCACATATTGTAGAAATAATAATGTTAATAAAAGTTGTTTCCACTTGATAGCCTATTCACCCCCCTCTTAGTTATCTTGGTGGACTTTACTTTCTAGCATATCCACAATTTTCAATTGTACTGGGGACTTCTCTTGGTAGGTCATGATGGAGCTTCAAAAAAAATATCTCCATAAGAAAGCCATTCCTCATTTTCATGCTTTTGGATAGAGAAAATTGCGATTTAATGATTTTTTGGAGTCTTGGACATGCTTTAAAACAAAGGTTCTCATTCACAATTTTGGAAACAAAATAATTTGGCTTCTCTAATTTCATGATTTCATTGAACAACAAATATTAATTCTCTAATTTTAGGATTTCACTAAGCATCAAGCTTTGACATTCTGATTTCATGATTTTGACGAGCACTAAAAGTAAACCTACTAATTTCATGATTTCACATCAAGCATGGTTTCTTGTATTTGATTTTTCCATTTCCCAACTCATTATTTTCTGACACATCAATTTTGCAATTTTGCATGAGTAAGAATTCTTTAGAGCCATAATTGTGAAGATCGATATTTGAAGAAATATTTCTTCGGTACAATGACAAGACATGCATATTAAAAAGATAAGTATTTTTTTAATTTGTCTAAAATCAACACTAAAATAGATTTGTAGATTTCTTTATGTCCATGGGCATGAATAGATAGTCTAATTTAATGCATTTAGTGACCATTGTTTAAAAGGACATTATAAGGTTGATTCACCTATAACATTCTTGTAGTGCAATATTTTTTTCTGTTATGTGTTTATGTAGGTTTGAAGATTCCCCATCATGGAGTGGTGCAAGGCCCTCAAGGTCATCATGAGGCATTCCATAGGATCCTACACTACACCACCTTCCTAAAGGGATTCATGAGCAAGACAATAGGGTCTTCGGATGTTAGGAATAATTTTATGATGTTACAAGCCCATTTGTAAAGGCTCGAGGCTCATTTGGTAATTCTATAAACCATGAGTCCTCAAGACCTATAAGGCATATAGTAAATAGGTAATAGGTGGAAATACATTAGATGAGGTTAATAAGGGTCCTAGAATAGTTTAGTGGTCCTAGGTAGTAAATTTCAATAAAAATTACAAATGCAATAATTGAGGGGTGGGGGGGGGGGCGGGGGGGTGAATCAGTTATTCAAGGTCCAAATGTCCAATTCAAACTTTTTACTAAGTGTAGTGAGCCCATTCAACCATTCATTCATCCAAGCTTAAAACATTTCTTTTCAGCAAGTTACTGTAAATCAACATGCAAGCATAACACATAAAAGATCAACACATAACACAATGATTTATATGGAAACCCAATTTAGGAAAAATGACCAGTAACATGCTACTCCATTCTCACTCTTCTGAAGTGATGCCCCATGAAAGGCTTACAACACACTATTAAATTTGACTTGGTTAAAGGATTTAACCACCTTGTTAGAAGTGGGCCTGGTTAGAGGACTTTAGTACATTCATTTGAAATGACACCTTGTTAAAGGATTTACAAATGGCTATTAAACCAACCTAAGTCCATAGGATTTTCATATCTAATACAATTGCTAGACAGTATTAGAAAGTCTTTGACTTGATTACAACATACAACTTATCTTGCAGATCTTAAATCACTCTTTAGCTCTTCACATTGCCTAGCCTTCAATCTCTGCAACTCTGTTAGCTTGCCTTCCTTTCAAGCTTAGTCTCCTTGAGTCTCCATTCTCAATGTACTAGTGCAATCATCTCTCTCTAACCACTTTTCAAAGTAGAACCTCTATGCTCTGTTCTTCCTTCTCCTAGATGTCTTCTCCTTAACACCCTTCTAACCACTTCACAATTTGGCACTCTAGTAGCTCTTGCTTCTTGGTCTGTGACTCCTTAAATAGAAGTCTAGAACTCCTTTTCTTGCTCAATTCTTCCCTCCTTTAGTTTCAATTTGTATGGATTAGGTAGGATTCATTATATCTAACCCATATTTTGTTTCTTCTAGAAACATCATGAAGAATCCTTTTGAATTTTCCAAAAAATAGTTTACATAAAATTATGTGCCACCAGCTCATTAGCCTTATCCTTGAAATGATTTACAAAATTCAAGGTAATAACTTTGTTGGCTCAGATCTGGTAAATTTTTTTCATTTCCAATAATGCAGCAGCTCAGCACTATTGAAATCTTGATGCTTGACACATACTGTGTTACTTGGCATCAACTACATTTTTACTGATGCTCAACACCTAAAGTTCACTCGACACCAACTAAGATTTTCTAATGCTCAGCACCTGTTACTTTTCTTGGCACTTGAACTTCTCTTGGCACCTGTTATTCACTTGACACATGCTAGATTTTCCTTTTTCTCGGGTCCAACTAAGAATTTGCTCGGCTTCAACTACCTTGCTCAGCACTGACTAATGAACTTAGTTTAAGCTTTGCAGTCAACCTTGTTACAACTCATTCCTCCAATGTTTTTAAGTGTGGCCAACCTCTGTGTTTTGAAGTATGTTATCAATACATCATTTAACCATTGACTTAACTGATCCTTGCACTTCATTACAACATCATAACTCAACCTTTCCCTTAGGTACTCTTGTTACATCTTTTTGATTAAATCCTCTTCATCAATCAACTAAGTTATAATACTTGGATCTTATAAGAAAATTTCATTCCTACAAATAGTAGGTTTGACATTAATGACAAAATAATGATTGAAAACATTCTTTATCGACGATTTCCCTCTTTCAATCAATCTTCTTCATCAATGATCTTTTCAATTAGATTTCCAATAGTCTCCCTCTTTGGCATTGATGGCAAATCAAACTAATCAACCATCAGACCAAACTATCCAACCATGTTATCAACATGCTAACTAGGTTAGAATAGTAAGTCAAATGCCAAAAATAAATTTGGACTACACAATTTCTTCCTCTCTACTTCTCCCTCTTAGCTACTGTATCCTTTTTCTTTGTTTTCTTCCTTCTTACATTCTCTCCCTCTGTATGCATTGCTCATCTTCTACTATTCTTTGTTTTGATAAGCTTCTTCATCTTCTCCCTCAACTATTGATCAAATGATGTTGATCAATTTCTTACTACTTCTCCCTCTTCGACAACAATGCCAAAGACATATTGTTTTAGCATCTTAATATGCAAGTGTAGAATTTTGTAGGTTCTTTCACTTTCTCCCTCTATCACCTTGCTTGTGACTAATTTGAAACTTCAACACTTTAATTACTTTAGGTATGAATCCTAAAGTAAATATCCTCTATATCAGTGTGTAATATTTTAACAACCAATTTCTCTGATGCAGGGTAGTCTTTGCTTATTTAAGTAGCCTTAGCCAAGGGTATCACCCCTAACTTACCTCTAAGATCCTTAATAGCATCTTTAGGTAGTTCTTTTATGAAGATATCAGAAATATATTCCTTTGAGCTAACATATTCCATCTTCACTTGCTTATCTTCCACCAATTCTCTTACATAGTGATACTAGATTGTGATGTGCTTGGTTTTGGCATGCATTATAGGGTTCTTTGATATGTTGATAACACTTGTATTATCACAATAAAGTATCATAGGCTCATTTACTGTTCCTTCATACCTTGAAACAAATGTTTGATCCATACAATATTGGTGCAATTGATAGCAGCTACAACATATTCAGTTTTTGCAGTTGACTGTGAGGTACAACTTTGCTTCTTGTTGGTCCATGTAATCAATCTTTTTCCCAAGGAAAGTGCTCCTCCACTGGTGCTTTTTCTGTAATCAATATTACCTCCCCAATCTTCATTAGTGTAGGATTTTAGTTCAAACTTTTCACTCCTTTTGTAGTACAAACCAAAGTCATCAGTTCCTTTTAGGTGCCTCAATATTCTCTTCACTACCATTAGGTGATTTTCTCTTGAATTTGCATAAAATCTTGCCACTATTTTAACAGCTAATTTTTTTTGGTCTACCATGTACAAAATATTGAAACTTTCCAATCATTGATCTATACATTGTTTGATTCACTTCAGTTGATTCATCATTCTTGGATAACTTATGTCTTGTTGCCATTGGTGTGCTAACTAGTTTTTAGTCTTCCAATTCAAATGTTTTGAGTATCTCCTTGATGTATTTTAATTGGGTCACAAATATGCCATGCTTCAATTGATGTACTTGCAAACCAACAAAGAATTTGATTTTTTGAAACATTGACATTTCAAACTCATGCTTCATATGATCAGAAAAATCTTTGCATAGAACATCTTTTCCTCCAAATATTATATCATCAACAAAAATTTCAGATATCAAAATGTCTTTACCTTTTTCAGCCTTGATGTACAAGTTGATGTTGTCATTTGTTCTCTCAAATCCTATCTTTACAAGATATTTGTGTAGTCTCTCATACCATGCTCTAGGTGCTTGCTTCAAACCATAAAGTTCCTTATGCAATTTGTAGACCATATCCTTGTTGTTATCATCAACAAAACCCTCTAGTTGTTCTATGTAGACTTCTTCTTCCAGTATACCATTCAGAAAGGCATACTTGACATCCATTTGGTAGACTTCGAAACCTTTGTATGTAGCATATGCAAGTAGTGTTCTTACTCCTTCCATTCTTGAGACAAGGGAAAATGTTCCCCCATAATCCAATCCTTCTTCTTGTGCATAGCCTTTGCAAACTAGTCTGGCTTTGTTTCTTGTTATCTTGCCATTCTTATCAAGTTTTTTTGTAAACACCCACTTGGTACCAATTACATTCCTGTCAGCTAGTCTAGGAACTAGGGTCTAAGTTTTTTTCTTCTCAATCTGATCTATCTCTTCTTCAATAGCTTTATACCAATCATCATCTTGTAGTGCATCTTTTACTATTTTGGGCTCAACCTTGCTCAACAAAAATGATTCATTTCTTAGTCTATTCCTTGTCATTGGTCTGGCATCCTTGTCATCAATGATTTTATCAGTAGGGTGATGTTTTCTTACATACTTGGCTAACATGACATAATCTTTTATGCCACAACCACACATCATTAAGTCTAACAACAAGACATGTTGCATCTTCCATATCTAGGTAAACCAAGTTACTCCTAGTTTGTTCACCTTTTCCTATTAGATTTCCATCAATGTCATAGATCTTGGTAGTTTTCTTTCCAAATTCTACTTTGCAACGTACATTTCCTAACTGTGATACACTCAAGAGATTGTAGTTCAATCCTTCAACATAATATGCATTATCACATGAAATCTTCTTAGTAAGTTTGATTGAGCCTTTTCCTTTGATTTGACATGGAGCATCATTACCAAATCTAACACTATTTCATCATATGAGTAAAGGTAATAAACTTACTTTTATCTCCTATCATGTGATGTGAGCAACCACTGTCTATGATCTACTTATCATTCTTGTTCACACATGTTACCAATGCTATTACTTCATCTTCATCTTTATCTAATTCATCCTTCATGGCCATGTAGACTACTTCATCATCATTCTCATTAGAATCTTCTTCAACAATGTAGCATCTTTTGCCTTTTTCCTTGAAATCTTTGCTATCATCTTCTCTCTTGTTCTTGTACTTGTTTCCTTCTTTGTAACCCTTCTTCTATGTACATCTTGCAGCACTATGACCTATTTCATTTCAATTAAAACAAACAATAGGGAGTTTACCTTATAATTTACCTTTGCCTCTATGGAATCTTCTAGCAAATAGTGCTTCCTATTGTTCCACATCTTCTTCATCTATGATGCTATCATTGGATTCATGCTTTCCTTTTCTTCTCTTCTTATTTGATGTGTCCTCCTCAGTTTCTTTCAATGTTAACTTGGCCTTGAAAAAAAATTCAAGATTCTCAGGTCTATGATTGTCAGAGTTGGACAATGCAAATGCAATAAGTCTTCCCACAATTCCTTCAAAGGTTAGTGTATTTCCTTATACACACCTTAGCTCTTGGATGGTTGAAACTCTAATAGCATAGATAGGGAGTAGAGTTCTTAGGTATTTTCTATTGATAGTGTCTTCTTCCAATTGACAACCTAAACTTCTTATTGCACTTACCACTTCTTTCATTCTAGCAGCATATTGAGCAACATTTTCACCTTCCTCCATTTTCATGTCATCAAACTCTCCTCTGAGGCTTTCTCTCTTTTCTTTCTAAACATTTTGATCTCCTCCATAGATATTTGTTAGGGCTTTCAACATCTTTAATGCAATATCACATCCTTTGATGTCATCATATTCAACATAACTGAGTGCAGAGGCAATCTCCAGCATTGCTTGATTGAGCTCTTTCCTTTTGCTCAAATCATCTACAGTAAGAGGTCCAGCTAGGTCTACATGTTTTGTTCCAATTGAGGTTTGTTCATAGTCACCTATTGATCCAAGGTGAAATTTCATCAGACTCTGCCATGCAACAATGTTGTCTTTGTTAAGCTTGGGAACTTCTCTCTTGGACATCTTGATCTTCCTACTTCTAGTACCTTGAAACTAAATTAGTAGATGTCTCTAATACCAATTGTTAGAAATGATTTAGAATAATGGGGGGTGGGGGGAGGGGGGGGTGGTGAATCAGTTATTCAAGGTCCAATTATCCAATTCAAACTTTTCACTGAGTGTAGTGAGCCCATTCAACCATTCATTCATTCAAGCTTAAAACATTCCTATTCAACAAGTTACTATAAATCAACATGCGAGCATAACACATAAAATATTAACACATAACACAATGATTTACATGGAAACCCAATTTGGGAAAAACCACCAGTAACATGCTACTCCATTCTCACTCTTTATAAGTGATGCCCTTTGAAAGGCCTGCCCTATTAAAGGCTTATAACACACTATTAAATTTGACTTGGTTAAAGGATTTAACCACCATGTCAGAAGTGGGCCTAGTTAGAGGACTTTAGCACATTCACTTGGAATGACACCTTGTGAAAGGATTTAAAAATGGCTATTAAACCAACCTAAGTCCATAGGATTTTCATATCTAATACAATTGCTAGAGAGTATTAGAAATTCTTTGACCTAATTACAACATACAACTTATCTTGTAGATCTCAGATCGCTCTTTAGCTCTTCACATTGCCTGGCCTTCAATCTCTACAACTCTGTCAGCTTTCCCTCCTTTCAAGCTTAGTCTCCTTGAGTCTCCATGCTCAATGCACCAATGTAATCATCTCTCTTTGACCATTTGTCAAAGTAGAGCCTCTGTGCTCTGTTCTTCCTTCTCCTAGATGTCTTCTCCTTGATACCCTTCTGACCACTTCACAATTTGGCACTCCAGTAACTCTTGCTTCTTGGTCTGTGATTCCTTAAATAGAAGTCTGGAACTCCTTTTCCCACTCAATTCTTCCCTCCTTTAGTTTCAATTTGTATGGATTAGGTAGGATTCATTGTATCTAACCCATATTTTGTTTCTTCTAGAAACATCATGAAGAATCCTTTTGAATTCCCCCAAAAATGGTTTACATAAAATTATGTGCCACCAGCTCATCATCCTTATCCTTTAAATGATCAAAAAATTCAAGGTAACAACTTTTTCAGCTCAGATCTAGAAAATCTTTGTCATTTCCAATAATGTAGTAGCTTGGCACTATTAAAATCTTGATGCTCAGCACATACTGTGTTACTCGGCATCAACTACATTTTTACTGATGCTCAACACTTGAAGTTCACTTGGCACTAACTAAGATTTTCTAAAGCTTGACACTTATTACTTTTCTCGACACTTGAACTTCACTCAGTACCTAATATTCACTGGGCACATACTAGATTTTCCTTTTGGTCCACTCCAATTGAGAATTTTCTTGGCTTCAACTAGCTTTCTTGGCACCCACTGATGAACTTAGTTTAAGCTTTGCAGTCAACCTTGTTACAACTCATTCCTCCAATGTTTCTAAGTGTGGCCAACCTCTATATCTTGAAGTATGTTATCAATACATCATTTAACCATTGACTTAACTGATCCTTGCACTTCATTACAATAGCATAACTCAACCTTTCCCTTAGGTACTCTCGTTCCATCTTGTTGATTAAATCCTCTTAATCAATCAACTAAGTTATAGTACTTGGATCTTATAAGAAAATGTCATTCCTACAAATAGTAGGTTTGACATCAATGACAAAACAATGATTGAAAACATTCTTTATCCACAATCTCCCTCTTTCAATCAATCTTCTACATCAATGATCTTTTCAATCAGATTTCCAACAATTATAATCAGAGAATCATGATTATAAATCGAGATGTAGGAAGGATAATTTAAATACCTGCTTTGCATAAGAGTTATAAAGAGAAAAAGGTGTCAAATGAACACCAAAAAATGAACCCATAGCTAATTCATCCTATAGTAGGTAAGAACTAGTAGGTAATATTTCATTCATTTCTAATACTTTGTCTCAATTAAAAATTTTAGTGCTATTTTTTGAAATTGTTAGAGCTATGGAATATGGAAAAAAAGGCTTAAACATATTGTTTGGAACTAACAAAGAAGGGTATATCAATGTTAATGAGACTGTATTTATTTATCTTGGGAAAAATATCAATGAAAACACCCCATGGGTAAACCCCTTTTACTTGAATCTTTTGATAAACAATAAACTAATGAGGAATTGGTTGGTAGATTCAAGAGCAACCATGAACATAATGTTTGCTGAAGTTACAAAGGAATTAGGACTGAAAGTAGATATCCCTTATAAGAAGTGTTATGCTATGGATAATAGATCACTGCCTATAGTAGGTATAATAAATAATGTTGAATTCAAGTTTCTAGCTTATCCTGATATATGCTATAAGACATATATTCTTGTGGTTGAGGTTCCTACTTATTATGGCATGTTACTTTCAAGACAATGGTCAAATCTAGTTAGAGGATAGATCAAATTGGACTTGCCCTATGCAACTATTGCAATTAATGGGAAAAAAATAGGATTGATAAAGAAATGAGGTATGAATATATTGTTGAAAACTTATTTCCTAATAATACAATTAATTTATGCTAGACATACCTTGATAACTTTTAGGTAAGTGTAAGTAAATCTATTCAAATGTTAGAGGACCAAAATGAGGTCCTTGTTCAAAAAGAGGACAATGAGTTATGGAAAACGTATTATGATGAAGTATGTAGCAAGGAGAGCAATGGAGCTAGGGTGATCCTTATATCCCCATTAGGTAAAACATCTAGGTATTCATTTTTATTAAACTTTGAATGTAAAAACAATATTGCTAAGTATGAAGCCTTGATTCTAGAATTAAATGCAAAAGGATTTCAAACGTAGTTTCAATATTTGGTGATTTAAAATTGATAATATATCAAATTAGAGATAAATTTATGACAAAAAACTCAAGGTTGAAAAGGTATAGAAATTATTTATGGGATTTATTAGAGTTTTTTGATGCATTTTCATTTAACTATATTTATGTTGACATAATGGCCAATTTAGCCATTAAACAAATTGACATTCCATTGCAAGAAATTATTCATGTTGAGAAGAAAATAAAGCATGTATTCCCAATAATGTGCACAATTGGAAAGTTTTCAAAGATGATAAAGATTTATTGAAATTCTTGGCATTTGAAAAGGATTATTAGGATATTGGTATTGATTGGAATGGGATTGTTGAAAATAAAGATAGAAAGGATAACTATCTTTGGAGAAGAGATTGTGCAACTTAAGTCTAATAAGATACTGAAAAGATTAGTGGCTTTGAAGCACATTTTTGATGAACATGAAAAGCTCAAAATACATTCCCCTATCAGCCTATAGGAATAAGTTGACAAAGATGACATTGGGACTGAGCACTCTCTAAAGGAAGTTTTTATTGGAAAATTTTTGGTAATTAAAATAAGGTCAAAATTAATTTTCTTGTTGAGGAAATACATACATGTGTTTGCATGGTCTTCTGATGATTTAAAATCATATAGAGAATATTTGTTTGAGCATCAAATGCTTCTGAAACTATATGCCAAACCTTTCAAACAAAATAAAAGACCAATAAATCCTATGTGAGCTCTTAAAATGAAAGAAGAATTGATTAAAATGAGAGATATTCTATGTGGGTCTCTGATTTGGTTTTTGTCAGAAAGAAGAATGGAGATATAAGACAATGTGTTTATTTTAGAAATATGAATATATCATCATTAAAAGACAATTATTCTTTCCCAAACATGGTGATTTTGCTGCAAAAAGTAACAATAAATGAACTTTTTATCCATGATGGATGGTTTTTCTTGCTATAATCAAGTAAAAGTCAAAGAAACAAAGCAATACAAGATAACATTTAATACTCCTTGGGGAACATATGTTTATGCTAGAATTCCATTTGGATTAACAAACATTGGAGCAACTTTTCAAAGAGCTATGGATTTTGTATTTGAGGGCCTTATTGGTCATATATTGGTAGTTTACTAAGATGATCTTACTACTTATTCCAAGAAAGATGAAGATCATTGTAACCACTTAGAGATTTTTTTAAGAAGGCTCTTGAATATGGGATATCACCTAATCCTAAAAAATATCAATTTGGTGTCATAGAGGGAAAATTATTGGGACATATTGTTTCCAAGTAAGGAATGAGAATAGATATTGAAAGAGTTGTAGCAGTTGATAATATAAAAGTCCCCAAGATTGTTAAAGCCATTCAATAATTTTTGGATAAATTAATTTTATACAAAGATTTGTGTACAATTTTGTAGAAATTGTTAAGTCCATATCTAAAATGCTAAAGAAAGGAACAAAAATGGTTTGAGATGACAAAGTTTTACAATTATTTTCACATATAAAGAAAACAATAAAAAAGGCCCCATTCTTAAAGCCATGGATTTTGAAATTCATTTTAAAGATTTTAATTTGCATCATATCATACAATTACTACAGTCATGCTTCAAAAGAATAAAGAAGGATATGAGCAACCTATTGCCTTCTTCAACAAAAGCTTGCAAAGTTTAAATCTAAATTTTGATATCAATGAGAAGCAAGCATATGCTTTGGTAAAGTTTCCAAATCTTTTAGGCCATACTTGGTCGGTGTTGATGTGGTAGCATATGTTCCTAATGCTGCATTTAAGGATATTTTTAGATAAACCAAGACTACATGGAGAATATTTAAAGGGATTGATCAAATATAAGAATTCAATATAAATATCCAAATAACCAAATTAGTTAGAGGTTAAGGATTAGAAAAACTTAGGGCTAATTCAAATTTGGAAGCAAAACAAGTAAATCAAGTGGATGGAAGCACACCTATCTCCAAGTAATTTGATATTTGCAGTAAATATTATAATCAACTCTATTCTCCCAATGAAAAATTATTGGTCTTGCATTTTTTCTAAACAAAGGTACAATTTTGTGGAAGGTGATATTCTTTGTCTTACTCATCTATATGCATACCTTTCTTCACCCATAATTTATTCATATTTAAAAACTCTTTCAAATTTGATTTCTCCTTGATATAATACTTGCCCACTCAAGAGTATTAGCATAAAGTTCATAATAGTGGTTTTCAATCTATTTCAAGGGTTGAGCTTGAAGGTACACCAATGTAGGTCTATAGAGCTTGAAGTGTGGAGATTGATTGTAAATTGTTCAATCATATAAGTTGGCCAATATTGTGTTGAGATTCCCAACATAAAGAAGGCAAAGATTGTAGGAATTCAATCAATAATTTTGAGAAGCAACTGATCAAAACTATGACTTTAGTTCCTTTACCTTTCTTGGGCATAGTTGTATCTTACAAAGTTGGCACATTAGGAACTAAGTCCAAATGGAAAGGATTCCTCACCCAATCCTTGGTCAATTAAATGATGTGTGGCCCAATTTCGTATGTCATCATTCTCTTATTGACCAATCTTAACACTTATTATAGGCCTCTTGAAGATTATGTCCTTGTTGTATAGTGGGTCCAGTACATCAAGACTATCTTTATTCCATATCTGTAAAGGAATATTAAGATCGAGGGCTCTTTCTATGAGTTGTAGACTCATTCTACAATAGTTCTTAATTTGAACATTATAGTCATCTACATGGTTCATCCAATGATCTTCAATAGTAGTATCAAGTATGAAATGCTTCCCCACAAGATGTTGGAACAATCCTTTTTTGTCAAAGTAATGTCACATCTTTAAAAATGGTTTAAAATAACCCAAGGTTAATGTAATGAAGCAGTGAAATCTTATAGCCGCACCATCATAGGGTTGTTAAGTGTTGAGTTAGATTTGGAAGTTGTGAGGTTGTGATTGAAAGAAATAGTTTACTTTAAAAGGTTATCACAACATTGTGGGTGAAAAAGCATTAAGGATATTTCAAGTTGCATTGCATGGTTAAGATAAGAGCAACAAATTCAAGTTGTAAAACTGTGAAAAGCATTTGCTAGCTAAATGAAATGATCATGTAGAGTTTTGAAGCATGTAGAGTTGCACAAGCTTAAAGCACATAGAGTTACAAAGAAATGATTAAAAGCCATGAAGTCAATAAAGAAATAGGGTCAAAGTGGCATGTTCTTATTGGTTGTAGACACTATTTCTGATAGAGGGCCAACCATCTGAGATGGAAGGTACATCAACTCAAGCTATGAAAGTTGATGAGGAAGATTTGGAGTCCAAAAAGAAGATTGAAATTATAACCATCAACAAATTGCTTGCTGTCAAGGTAAATGCATTGAAATTGGTCTCTCAGAATGTACACAATAATTATCTTGTCTTACAGGGGGCTGAGTACAAATGCTCTGAAGTAGCTGCTCTACTATCTCCACTTTTTAATACATGGGGTCCTTACACCCATTTTTTTGACAATCTTGTACCTCTTTTGGTATAAAATAAATATTTACCAAAAGTAGTGATTATAAATACCAAGAAAATGATAAATAAGGTAAAGGATTTAAATGGTTTCTTTGCTAACAAGTTACAATCAATCTTAAACAAAATGAAAGTAATTGCCATAGGAACACCTAGTTTTGTGCCCACAACTTTTGGTAGTGATGGAGGAGTAAAGGATTGGATGGAATGGTCATCTTCTTTTGACAACATTTTGAACCATCCTAGATTCTTGGCATACTACAATGATGAAGCAAGTGTGGTAGTAGTATATGATTTAATATATATGTTATGTAAGTTAGAAGTAGAGATGTCAAAGATAACTACAGAGGTTAAGGCTATACTAGATTCTAAATGGAGAAAACACATTGAAGAATTATATATAGTTAGAGATTCTTCTTGGCCTAATGTGGACACTTACAGTGCTATTTTGGAAGTCGTAGAAAACATTAAGGCTATACCATCTAGTGATAGTGACTAGGCAATTCAAGGATGCAATTAGAGGCCAAAGAGGCAAAAAGGTAAAGAAAAGGTAAGGAAAGTGACATACAATTAGAGAACAAACAAAATTGTTGAAGACACCTATAAAAAGTGCCAACTACTAGTTTTTTAATTACATCCCAAATTTTGATCGAGTACAAAAAATGTTTGTAATGTAACAATATAGAAATACCTTTGTATTTTCTTTCCAATAGAATTTTGATATGTGTCCTCCCATATAAAGCTTGTTGCAATCCTTCTATGAAAGGATTTCTAAGATGTGGAGTGAGGGTCCAAAGTCTATATAATTTTTAATGTTTATGCTATTTGTAGTTGGTTTAGTTTTTTTGACAATTTTATGATGTATTCAATTTTACCAATCTAGGAATATAGTGAAATCTTGAATGATAGGTTTTGTCATGTCTAGAGTTATATTTTGAGCTTCATACCAGAATTGTATTGTTTTCAAAGAGGATTAATACAAAGGAAAGTTTTTCATATCTGTGTCTCTGAGTTTTGTCTCCTATTCCATATATCTGTAGTTTTAGGATTGAAATGAACAAAGTTCTTTCATTTTAATGTAGCTTAGATGGTTTGTATATCTTTTCATTGATTGCATTTAATTCAAGGAGTTAAGTAAATGCTTTCATGAATTTATAGGGTTTCCAGGTGTATGGCAGGGATATCATAAGAATGAAATTCAGGGTTAACTACTGATAAATTTAATTGCAAGTCAATTAAATAGGTCTAGGGTTACTCATTTGACTTTGTATAGCAATGGATAAGGCACTAATCAATTAATTCAGATGCAAGTTGATAACTTCATGTGATTGCACAAAGAACATTTAAGTCAAATCAATATTTATTTTCTATAATGAAGAATTAAAGTGTTGGTCATTAATCATTTGTAACAATTTTCTTTTGATTTATAGTTAGCTATTATAATCAAGAAGTTAGTTGTAAACCCAAGAACATTTTTGATCATTTTCTACTATGGGGGATAGATCTCAAAAGAAGAGTGTGAGTGAATGAATTTTGAAGAAGAAGATCAAAATAACCAGTCATTTCCATCCCTAAGGTGCACCTGCCTTGGCCTTGTAGAGCCTAAAGTGTAGAGAGTCTTTGTACTTTGTTGAAGTTGTTCTAGATCTAAGATTAAACTTGTTGAATATGTGATCTAGCTAGTCCTTAGGCTTTTTTTTATCTTTTTCATCCTATATTAGGTTTAGAGAAACTTGGTAGTTTTAAAACACCAAAAAATTGAGGGTCAAACTTCATTGAAATGAGCTATTCATCCAAGTTGTTGCTAATGATTGTTTTCTAGTCAATTGGCAATCCTCTCCTTTTGATGGTTTCTATGAAGTGAACTATCCACATTTTGAGGTGTCTGGATGTGGGGAGCCCCATGAATCTTCTTAAGAGGACTATTTTATAGCCTATTTCATCTATCATATATCCTCAAGTCATATCAACCTTTCCAACTCTCCTATTAGTAGGCGGTCAGGAAAGAAGGTACTTCTCTAGCAATATGCCTTGCACCTCCTATTCATGCTCCCTATACCACTTGTCTACTATGTCATAGGTTAACTTCTAAGATTAGTTTATAGGTAGTAGGTGAAAAACCTTCTCAATATTCTTAGGGCATGCGGTTTTCCATAATAGATCAAGTTAATCACACTACTTTTCCTCTAACAAGGGTACTCTATCCATTTTGAGAATTATCTTTTCCACTATGAAATACATTTGAATTTTCAACCTAGGGATGTAGGACTTGAAATGGGTCAACACAGTATGTGCACCAAGTTCCTTTAAGAGTCTTAAAACCTATGCTATAGGAGAGTAAAATGCATGAAAGGAATCAATAATACTAATACAGAATAGTAAACATACTTAGATTATCAACAAAGAACTATAGAAACTATAGAAAAGGGAATTCTAAACTAGTTAATAGTTCAAATATCCACTATGACAGTTTTCCACAAGTACTGTAGGAGCTTTCATAGTAACTATGCTACAGGACTAATACAATAAATCTATCTCAAACAAGAAATTGCAAGAAAAAAATCTACTCTACCTAAATCTATTCCACCTCCCAAGTGGGCCCCCTTGGTTGGCTTCAACTAACTAAGAACATAACTGGTAATCCAAAATCACTTCCTCTTTATAATTCTTCTTTTGTTACATGACTAAAAAATTCATAAAGAATAGAGAAAACAACTTTAGAATCTTTGAATCCCTAAGAAAACCCTAACTTTTCATATATATAGAGGATTGGAACTTATTACAAAACATAACATAAAAACTCATGAGAAAATGTCATCAGTAGAAAAAGGGCGAGATGTCAACCATGACTTTTAGAACATTGATTAGTAATAGAATAATGGTCTACACACAATGTAACAAGTTAGCTTTCTGAAATAACTCCTTTTGCAGATGCGGCTTATCACCTAGAATTGACCGGTGCTTCTCATGCTATGACTAGTCTTCATTACTCCTTTGATATGGTGCTTGTCACTCTTCATGCCACTTCTACATTTCCTAAATATTAGCAAAATTTGAATACATACAACAACATTTCTACTCCAATGCCAATGCTTTTCCTCAAGCATTGTACTTCTTTTCCATTGCTCTAAAATCTCACACTATTGTCTTTCCTGTTTCCCACTTTTGAAGGTGTATAAGTACCCTCTAGATTGTCTCCAATGCTCAACCAAGTGTTCTTCAATGGATCTAACCTTGTAGCACTACTTTCATATAGGGGCAAAAGAATTGTAGGAGGTTGGAAGGTTAGTGGCATCCAGTAATTCTTTCCTTATTTGCCTTCTCAATTGCATGTATTTAGGCACTCTATTCACTGCTGCCTCAAAATTAATAGGGCTATGTGGTTCAGCCTTCTTGAAAGATTCTGGTAGTCAACTCCACCTATTTATAAGCCCTACAATTGCTCTCTATTGTGTAAAATTAGGAAGTGTCTGATACTATCTATAAACTTTTTCCCTTTCTTCAAACACTTTCTCTTTGATTTATGGTTTTGGCCTTCCACAAGTTAATTTGAACCAATCTCTCAGGAGGTCATAAGGCTTATGGGGTTCATCCCAGAGTGTTAGTGGCTCATATTTTTTGAAGTCTATATAGGTATCCAACTATCTATCATAATTGGTTTCATTGTGCATCCATGACATTAGAGCTCTTAAGTGAACATCCCCTATGTAGAGTGAGGGATTCCACTCTATTTCTTGTGGAATTATGAAATTATGTAAATAGAGCTCACACAACAAGTTCTTTTTCCATGAGGGTAAAATTTGATACACATTATAAAAATCTTGAGCATTCTTAAATTCATAATCAATATTTCTCATTGTCATCATCAAGTTGATGATGAACATTCTTAAGTTTCAGATTTCATCTTTTGTTCTCTAGCAACTTGTTGGAAATACTGGGTGTACCAAGAAGATTTATAAGGTATAAGGGAGACATTGGAATATTCAGAGACTAATGGTATGATAGGTTGCTCAACGTTGGGTGTTTTTTCTGGAATAATAGTAGGAATTGAATTGCACATTTCCAGATTCTCTTGCAATGTCTCCTTAATAGACTTAGCTTCATGTGTTTCTATGTTTTGGGGCTCTACTTGCATAGGAGAATCATTTGGGATATTTTCAACTACTGACTCTATTTGATATTTTAAAATTGGGGCATTTTTTTTTTCAATAGAAGATGGAGATACTTGACCTCGCATGTGAGGGCTTCTATGTATAGGAACTTCTTCAGCTTTGACCACTTTATGAGTCCATTTAGGTTTAGGCATGATTGGAGTAGATGTTGCAGGATCAATTACTACAAGAACATACCTCTTTCTTTTTGTTACCTTAACAAAGGGATTTTGCACTTCCTTTTCAAGGCTAGGGCTAACCTTACTCTTGCCTTTATCCCTAGAAGAACTCAACATATCATCCTCTAAATTAGGCTTAGTAGACTTATCACAAGAAGGTTCTTTTTCCTCCTCAATTGGATTTTGAATTGGCTCTATGATTTCTTCCTCATTTTCTAAGTTTTCAGGAACAAGGTTAACTTGTGGCTGTAAGGTATTGGTTTCAACAAATTCTGCCCATGAAATAGGGGAAGAATCCCTAAGAGATCTTTCAACTAGAAGTTTAATAAGGGCATGATGGGAAACAAAACTTGGCTTTCCTTTTCAAGTTTCCTCAACACTGATACATAACATATTGTAAAGAAATTTGGGAATATTAAGTTGCATGTTATGCCTTATGCAACTAAGAAATTTAAAATGATGAGCATGTAAGTTCAAACACCTACCTTTACAGGTTAAATATCTGTTAATATGGGTTGCTAGGTTTGGATATGGAGGTGGAAGAGAAAGTCTTTTACATCCTTGTTTTGTGATGTCCAATTAAGGGTCACCTTGCTGAGTGAACTATGCCCTTGAAGATCTAGCATCATGCTCATTTGGATAATGTTCCCTAGTTGTTGGTAACCCAGTGACCTTTGTTATCCTTTCCTCAGTAGAAACCACTCTTAATCCCCAAACTGAGGCTTCTCCTTCATCAAATGTTGTCATGAACTCCATTGCCACTTCCTCATTGAATTCTATTAATTGTAAGAAATAACTGAGCCATCCACAAGCATGGAATCACCAAACTGCTTCAATATCTGTGAGTAAAATATTATGAATGACTAGCTCATACCTCTTTAGCTATCATCACATCTTCAAAATTTTTGGCTTCCACTCTTTCTACTATGAAATTTTTTTGTCCCTCTTATCTCTACAAATTTTCTTTTGCTTTGAGCTTCAAAACTAATTTTAAAAATGCAATATGTTGTTACCACTTCTCATAATCAAGACCTCATTGTTTCTCATATGTAGAATAATAATGCATTAATGATGGAGTACATTGAGGCTTTAATTAAAAATTTTCCCATAATAGCTCTTAGTCCTTTCAATCATGCCAAGTACAAGACATCTTTTTCCAAAAATTGCAATAAAAGGTATAAATTAATGAAATGAAAACTATTAGACTGCTGCCAAAGTACATTCTTTAATGTAGACACAACTAGGATAACATGGAGGTGAATTTTGGAAATTACTACACTTTCCCGGCCCCCCACTAAAATTTGACAAGTGTTCTCACTTAAAAAATTTTGGCATGGGAAGGAGAAACTAGCTTAAGTCTTATATGATATATAATGTAGTATTAGATATAAATATAAAAACCTATATTTTAAAAATGAATAAAGAGGAAAAGAAATTTTTGTACATGCAAATTTGAGATTATACATCCGCATGCAATTTGATGAGGTGGTAGAGGCTGATGATCATATAAAGTGCTAACCGTTTTCTTTATTGAAAGCAAGAAAAATAAAGTGTGGTTGACATGGAATGTGGGTGGATGGTAGATAAAGAAATGAGATAGGTTAATATGAAGAAAGAGAAAAGTGAATGGAAGAATGGGGCCTCATATTTAAATGAGGTTTTATTATGTAGGTTCCTAAAATTTTATCATTGTATGGCTGTAGGAAGAAGATTTTCATCTTTTGTTATAGGAATTGTGTTCAGAAGAGCTGGTGCATTGGTTGGTTGAAATTTTTGTAGGAAGTATACTTTAGTCTGTGGCTTATGATAGAGACACAACTTATGGCCATTTACAAGTAACTTAAATTGAACAAGATCAATGGTTGTGAGTTGCACTGTTCCATTGTCAAATACATGCTAAATTTCATAAGACCCTAACCATTGAGTCTGCAATTTCCATGGATTCTCTTTGAAATGAGAATCATAAAGGAGGGCCCAATCTCCTAGTTGAAATATTTTATTCATGTTATGTGTATCATGATATTGATTTCTCTACTATTGAATAATTTCTATTCTTTCTAAAGCTCTCTTTCCTATTTCATCCAGCGAATTCAAGTGGAGGAGTCTCTCTTGTTGTGCTGCAGGAAGATTGATGTTCAACACTAAAGTAGTGAGTAGTATCTTGTGTTCAAATGCAATGGGTAACATTTATACTTTACCATAGAAAAGCTCAAATGGAGTGAATCTAGTTGTTGTCTTCCATGTGGTTTAGTATGCCCAAACAACTTTAGTTAATCTACTTGTCCAATCCTTCTTGTGTATGTGTACTATTTTTGTCAGAACGGCTTCAAGTTCTCTATTTGTAACCTCTACTTCCCTATTTTCTTGAGGGTGATAAGGACTAGATTTATGATGCCTTATATGATGTACTCCTTTATAATCTTAGTGATCAAATTTGATGTAAACTGAGCTCCTTGATCTGTGACAATTTCTTTGCGCACTCCATAACGAGTGAATATTTCTTCATACAAGAACTTAGCTACTTTCTCATCTCTAGCATTTCTCATTGCTCTAACTTCCACCCATTTAGTTACATAATCTGTACATACTAAGATGTATGATTTTCCACTTGATGGTGGGTCAATTGGACCTATGAAATCCATGCCCCACTTATCAAAAGGTGTGACCACAACCTATGGAGTGAGTGGCATCTCATCATTTTTGGTTGTTCAGCCCATCCTTTGGCATTTGTCACAATTAGCTATATATGTCATTACATCCTTATGTAGGTTTGGCCAATAGTTTCCTATTGTAAGTATCTTCAATGTTGTTCTTTTCCCTGCAAAATGGCCTCCACATGGTTCATCATGACAAGCATGTAGTATATCATATATCTCATCTTCCCTAACACATATCATTATGACTTGATCTGGCCCTACATAGAAGAGGTTGTTATGTATCCAAAAATTGAAAACATTTTTCTACTAACTTTCTCTTTTCTTTCTAAGTGAAGTGTGGAGGCAATCTATTTGTAGCAAGATAATTTGCAATGTTTGCATACCATGGTGTATGGCTTGTTATATGGAATAAGTGCTCATTTGGAAAGGTGTCTTCAATTAGAGTTGGATCTTCATTAGCAATGGTTAATCTAGACAAATAATCTACAACTATGTTGGATTTTCCTGGCTTATCAATAATGGTAATATCAAATTCTTGTAACAACAAGAGCCATATTGCCAATCTACCAGTGACATTTGGTTTGTTCATTAAATACCTTATAATTGAGTGATTAGTATGAAGAAAAATAGGATATCCAATCACATAGTGTTTGAATTTTTTCAATGCATAGACTACAACTAAAAGTTCTTTTTCTATTACTATGAAATTTAGCTTGGGTCCATGAAGGCTCTTACTAATATAGTAGATGGCATTCTCAAGATTAGCAGGCTTTTGTCCTAATACAGCTCCTATGACATAGTCTGATGCATCAGTAGGAATATGAAATGGAATTGACCAATCTAGTCCTTGTAAAACTAGTGTTGTGGTGAGAAGTTTCTTAAGTTACAGAAAGGCGTCATTGTATTCAGGTATCCAAATAAATTCATCTTCCTTAGTCAACATTGTGTACAAAGGACTAGCTATTTTTCTGAAATCTTTTATGAAATGCTTGTAATATCCAACATGACCTAAAAAATATCTTACATCTTTTGTTTTTGTAGGTATGGATAGTGTTATAATTACCTCTATCATGGCTGGATCCACTTGTATTCCTGTAGCTGATATGAAATGACCAAGTACCACTCCTTCCTGCATGAGCATGAAACATTTTTCACTATTAAGTGCTAGATTATGTTCTTTACATCAGATAAGAACATTTTCAAGATTCATCATGGCTTCTTTAAAGGTGACTCCAAATGTTGTGAAATCATCCATATATATTTCCATACAATCATGTGACATATTAGCAAAAATGTCGATGATAGCTTGTTGAATGTTGTAGGAGCATTACACAGGCCAAATGGAAAAACAACATATGCAAAATACCCCATGGGCATGTAAATGTGGTTTTGTCTTGGTCTTTATGAGTAATACCTATTTGATTATAACTATTGTACCCATCTAGAAAAGAGAAATACTTCTTTCCAACTAGAGTGTCCAAAACTTGATCTATGAATGGTAAAGGAAAGTGATCCTTTTTGGTTGCTTTATTCAATTCTTTGTAATCTACACAAATCCACCATTTCCCTCCCTTTTTAGGCACTATGACTAGGGGTGACACCCATCTACTATTAGATATAGGATAAATAAAACCAACATCAAGCAATTTTTGCAACTTAGTTTTGACTATTTCTCTAAGAGTTGGATTAATCCTTCTCTAGGGTTGATGGAGTGACATGCACCCTTCATTGATATATATTCTATGGGTAAATAATGTAGGACTCAACCCTTTCATATCTTCATAGTCCCATGAAAAATCCTTTTCATGTTTTTGAAGCAACTTTGTTAACTGTTTCATCTGTGTGGAAGATAATTTGGGATTGACGTAAAGATTATGACCTTTTGATAGCTCAACAGTAGTGGTAGACTCAATTATAGCAGCTTTAGAGATTGGACTTGTAACTAATTCACATGGTAAGAGTTGATGAATAATGTCTGGTTCTTTGAGTAGAATATAATTCTCATTACATTCCTCATATGTGGTTAACTCTAACACGAAATTGGCAGATACATCTTTTTCTACCAAACAAGTGTTAGTAAGGATACTCTAAATTACTAAATCCTCTTCCCACAACTTTAAGAAAGATTGTCTATGTAACATCAAAAGCTATGCTATAGAGTTTAACTTTTCTTCTTCATCCCCTAAAACTGGTCAAACAAATGTGCTTAAATTTGGTTGTGGTTGTGCTAGAGGATATAAATCAAATTTCTTTGTTGCTTGACCATTAGATATGGTCATATTCCTTAACCTACAACTTATATTTGCATCAGCTATAGCTAACCATGGTCATCCTAGAATGACAAGGTAATTAGATAAATTGACTTTGGGAGATAGAATCATGAAATCTATAGGGTACTCTAGAGAGCCTAGGGTTACAACTATGTTTTCTATCATCCCATCGGGAGTGACAACAGAACTATTTGCAAGTTGCAAAATTGTTGAAGTAGCTCTTAATCCTTTTATTTTCAACTTCTTCATGGTATCCTTATTCATGACATTTATAGTGGCACCAATATCAATTAAAGCATTTTTAATAGACTCACCATTTATAACCACATTCATAACTGGACTACCTGGATTAGAATATTTAGGAGTGATCAAGTTTCCTAACATAATGTCAACCAATTGTCCTACAACATGAACTATAGTTGGGTCCTTTTTCTTCCTCCCAAGCTTCTTTAGGCAAGCTTCTTGAATGAGTTTTCCATAGATGGAAACATGTTTAATAGCTTGGAATAGGGGTATTTGGACATGCATGTTTTTTAACTAAGCAACAATATCAAAAGACTATTCCTATATTTAGACAGGTTTACTTTGTACAAGCTTCTCTAGAAAAGGAGGTTCAACTGTTGGCTAGGCTTGAGCTGAAATAGTGACATTAGTTGGGTCAACCTCTTTAGAAACTGGGGTTTCTGATGCTACAAGAGTATCTAGTATTTTAGTTATAAGGGACAATTTAGGTGTTAGTATGGTTGTACTAGATCTCAAATGTATATTTACAACATTTAGAGCATAAGTAGGATATTGTTGAGCATCAACAAAGTACATGGGTTGTTGTGACTACTAGTTATTTAGATTTGGCTAAGGTTGTGTAGGTAACTAGGTCTTCTTTTTAGGTCCAAGACTCACAAGTGGTGACATTAGTGTAGGTTATTGGACTGGGGGTGGTAATTGTGGAGTACCAATATTTTGGTTAGGCTACTGTTGAGGTCCTCTCCATTGATTTGTAGATTGCCTATTCCCCTGGGGTGGTTGCCATTGGTTTTTGCTAGTTCTTTTATTAATTATTCTATTGGTTTGGCTAGGAAGGTTGGGAATTCTAAGGCCATTGGGGCTATTGTGGATTATTTTTCCAAAAATTATTCCAATTAGGTTGACTATATTGTGGAGGACCTTGTGTATTATGATTTTTCCATTGATTACCATATAGGTTTAAATTTTGCAAAGGATCCTAAGGCATACCTTGATGTTGGGTCCATGGCTGGCATTGAGAAACAAAGAATACTTGTTCATCATCTCCATCTATCTTGATGTACTCAGTTGGAAGATGCTAGTTTTCCACACTAGCGACTAGTTTGCATTGGCAATCTTTCTTCTACTTTCAAAAATGGGGGTAGTACTCAGCTAGTTATACTTTAGCTTCTATATGTTTCTTCTTTGCAGTGATTGTGTCAAGATGTGTAGCGACATCATTTATAATATCCTACTTAAAATCTGAGAGCACATTAGATATCTTGAGCTTTGAAATACCCTAACTGATTCCTTTAATAGCTGTAATCTAGTGTCCTTTTCCTTTCTTCATGGTTGATCTTGAGTAATTAAGACAAATTTTCTTGAGGTCATCCCAAGAAGATTGATACACATCCCCTCTAGCCATCAACTCTAATGCTTCTAGACAACTATCATTCACACTTCTCAAAAAGACTAGCTTTTGTGAATCCTTAAACAACACATGCTAAGGGTTCTTCTGTAGTGTATACAAGAAATGTGAAACATAGTCTTCCAATGTTTCTTCCTCCTTTTGTGATATTCTAAAAATATCATCTCCTCTTGAATCATTTGGTTTGCAATACTCTTTGTATTTTTCCAAAAATAGAGAGTGCATTTCATCCCAAGTACCTGCTACATTGGCTCCTAAACCTAACTCTTTTAGTGTTGCTAGAAATAATTTGAGCTTATGGGCATTAGTGTTGTAGTCAAATCTATGACAAAGTATGTCAAACTCAAACAAGAAAGTATCAAGATCTTCAATTGTGAGGCCATAAAATAATGGAAGAGTATTTTGAGGTATATTTTTGAGATTAGCATTGGTTACAAGGCTTGGGACAAGAAATGGAAAAGTAGGTTGTGCCATTACTGGAGGTATTTTATTATGAGGTTGTTGCTTAAAAGGGATATTGGGCATTGGATTGTTAACAACTGGTGGATTTGGAGTAGTACTATCAAGAAAACTAGCCAAAATTTTAGCAAAAGGTTGAAGGCCACTTGTATCTAAAGGTTCTACTCTTGAGGATGATTCTGTAGAAAAAATAAGCTTGCATCTGAAAAAGGCAACTCAACTTCTTCTTTAATTTCTTCATTCAGATTAATGGGCTCCCATGGAAGAAATCTCCCATAGTTATCTCATGGTCTTCCTCTTCGATGCATGCAATTAAATTGGTGACTTGTGAATCAAGTACTCAATCTTATGGTTTCTAATTAACACACTAATCTAAAAACAAAGGACTCATAAAGATTCCTAGTTTGACACCATCCCTGACAACAGTGCCAAAAGTGTAGTTTTTCATAATAGATTAAGATAATCACACTACTTTTCCTCTAACAAGGGTACTCAATCCATTTTGAGAACTATCTATTCCACTATGAAAATACATTTGAATTGTCAACCGAGGGATGTAGGACTTGAAATGGGTCAGCACAATATGTGCAACAAGTTCCTTTAAGATTCTTAACACCTATGCTATAGGAAAGTAAAATGCGTTAAAGGAATCTATGCTATTGATACAAAATAGTAAACATACATAGATTATCAACAGAGAACTATAGAAACTATAGAAAATGGAATTCTAAACTAGTTAATAGTTTAAATATCCACTATGATAGTTTTCCACAAGTGCTACAGGAACTTTCATAGTAACTTTGCTATAGGACTAATACAGTAAATCTATCTTAAACAAGAAATTGTTAGAAACAAATCTTCTCTACCTAAATCTATTCCACCTCCCAAGTAGGCCCCCTTGGTTGGCTTCAACTAACTAACTACATAACCGGTAGTCCAAAATCACTTTCTCATTAGAATTATTCTTTTGTTACATGATTGAACAATTCATAAAGAATAGAGAAAATAACTTTAGAATCTTCAAATCCCCAAACTAACTCTAACTTTCCATATATATAGAGGATTGGAACTTATTACAAAACATAACATAAAAACTTGTGAGCAAACATCATCAGTAGAAAAAGGGCGGGATGTCAACCATGAATTTTAGAATATTGATCAAGTAACTAAATAATAGTTTGCAGATAATGTAACAAGTATGTTTTCTTAATAACTCCTTTCACAAATGCAGCTTATCACCCGCAACTGACTCGTGCTTCTCATGCTATGACCAGTCTTCCTTACTCCTTTAATATGGTTCTCATCACTCTTCATGCCACTTCTACATTTCTTGAAGATTAGCAACATTTGAATACATACAACAACATTTCTACTCTCATTCAAATATTAAAAAATAGCTTAAAACATTTATATGAAATACTGCACTTTATATATAATGTTAAGAAAGTATGTCATATCCACTATCCATAGGTTTAATAGGTTCTAGCTGCATTTAGCATAGGTTCACAAGACATTTTTAAAAAGTATTTTGGAAATGTTTTTCTCATGGCTCAAAGAGTAAGTTTAGACTATATAAAAACTATATCAAATTTGAGACATTAATATGCCTCATCAGGGCATATGTCATAGATTTGCTTAATCTATCCTCATATTGGATATCTAGCTCTACATGCAATGCCCACAATTTACTCTTTTCTCCTTCAAAATCCACTATTTTGTAATATCAAGGTCTCTATCACATATCTATAATTTCAATAAGAGGAGTAGATTTAAAAGGCTCAATTGGTGGGCAAGGATAAGTAATTTGAGGCCTACTAGATTGTCCTTGGTGTCCCGTCAACTTATTTTCAAGCTCAATTCTCTTTTGAATTTCTCTATTATAAGCAACCAAAACCTTCTCATACTTATCCTATAATTCTAATATTTCCCTTTTATCTCTTTGGATTGTGCCTATGGTGAGGTTGGTTGTTCCAACACCTAGCTCTGTGACTTCTTCACTTGTAGTATCCTCCATCCTTTTCAAATTTAATTTCCTATCAAGCCAATATCATTAGGCTGAGAAGAGTTGGTTTTGGATCCTTTTCTCATTGACTAGATCACTAAAGCAGCATGATCCTCACTAAACTTGGCACCTTTCATCTCTTCCTTCACCTTCTCATTTGCATTCAATTTCTTGGTAACATAATTAAAAACCATTGCATCAACAATGTCCCAATTTGGCAACAACAACACCCCAGATGATTTTATCATTTTCCTCCCCTCTTCAGGGGTGAAGCTTTTAAATTCTTACATCATTTCCTCTTTTATTTGGTTTTGTATATCTGCCTCCTCCATCTCAGGATGCTCTATTTTCATCTTATTACACCTTTCTTCAAATAATTGAATATTGGTCCTCCAAGAAAACTGATAAAAGGCTCTAGTTTTAACAAAACTATCATTAGAAATAAATCCATGGTTGGCCTGCTCTATAACATGGTCTAACTCCCTTCCTCTATAGTTAGCAATAGTTAACTCAAGGCTTGGCATGGGAGATTCTTGAGGATTCCCCTCTTCCAACTTTGAAACAGTGATGAAAACTACCCCTTGGGATTCCAATTGTTCCATTTTCTCTTTAGTGAGCTATTCATCTCCTATATGTAATGGGGATTGAGTGGGTGAATACTCCTCTATTTGAGGCACCTGTATTTCTTCTATCTTTTGCCTCTTGGGCATGGGATCGCTAGGCATTTCTTCCAAAACAATACCAATAGATCCAATTATTTTTTTTCTTTTGTCCACTGTAGACCTTCTATTTTGAATGACATTATAACCAAGTGTCCTCTGAATAATCAACTTCCCTAATCCTACTGCAGGGGTAAAAGACAATTTTCTCATGACCTCTTAGGCCTTATCTAGATAAGAATTAATAAAAAATAATTTCTTCTCATTCATATCCTCCATGATCTCTGGGAAAGTGATCATTAATTTATTTAATTTATTTGCCTTTATTTTGGCATCTTGTCAAGGATTATAATCCTTATCAAAACAATTAATAAATTCTAAAACCCTAGAGTAAACTCTCCACTTCTCCTTTTTAATCTCTTGTTCTTGTAGAGAGAATTCATTCCTTATTATGTCTTTAGGGAAGTAGGGCTAATGCTCCTTGGCACCAATCTTAGCCCCCTATCTATAAATATCAAAAAATACCTCACTGTCATTGAAATGAACTTGGGAGACATCCATTTTATATTGGTCCAAAAAATTATACAAAAAAAACCAACCACCCTTGGTGATTATAAAGTGGTGAGCAATAGAACAAGATGGGAAAATTGAGCCCCTAGATTGACCGATCAATTGTGCTTCCTCCAACCCACCTATTTCCCATAGCATTTGATCTATCTCTACCTTCAGAGGTACTTGGTAAGAAAGTACATGATGAGTCCCTTGGAATCCATATACTCTAAAAATTGTAGACATAGGGTAAGGTATAATATCTACCCAATTGTGGGATACCTTCAAACTAGTAGGGTATTCCACGGGTCTAATAAAATCTAGTAGTGCCTTATGAATTTTGGGATTTTCCCTTAATGAGGCTCCTTAACTTGGATGTGAAGTATCTATCAAATCTAAAAAAGCTAGCCTCCTCTGCATCTTAGGTCATATTTGCACTCCATAACTGGATTGGTAGAGCTTCTCCCTCATTTCTCTATTTAAAACCATCTATTTTTCAAAGTATGTAACCCATTTAAATAAGAACATATGCATCAACAATGAATAATGGCCAAATGTTTTCTGAACTTTGCTCTTTGCAATCCCATTTAGACCTTTATGAGTCTCCTTTTCTATATAAGATTCAAAATCAAAGATGATATCCACACCAAAAGAAGAAATCTAGGTCATCATGTACATGAACATTATTGGCATAAAATCTTGTTTATCTTCACCAAAAACCCTACATAAATTCATGTAAATATCGATGGCCCTAGTGGTGAAAAAGTGCTTCTTGAAAGGCTCCTTAGTTGATGTTGTAACATAAGTCAAGCTTCCAATTATGGCCAAGTTTCCTCTCAATGCACATTGCCTGACTCAATCCTTTTTAGACAAGAATTTTTTTTCCAATCCCTAAAAATCAATGATCTTATGGTAATCCATGATTGGCTCCAACCCAAAAACCTCTCAAACTTCTTCTACACTAATTCTTATTAAACACTCCCCATCAACTCTACTCACTATCCTGGTTACTGGGTCATAATTTAGGGCTATGATTGTGAGAGGTTTGTATCCATGAAAACCCTAAGGACTACTAATTTACCCTAATCAAAATTGTAGATGTTTCCATGGGGGAAAACAACTTCCTTTTTTAGAACTATTTATTGAATAGTTGGAGCTCTTTTTTAGAGGTAATGGCATCCCTGGTCCAATTCCCTTTATCATATAAACCATCTACAATCTTGAGTCTAGGTTTCACAACAATTAACTTTTTCATTTGGGCTGACTCATTTATGGACTCAGTTAATTTTTCTAGGAAATCATCATGTATATTCCTATTGGCATATTCTACTTTTCTTGAAAAACCCTTCTTTGGAGGCATATTTGATTATAATATAGAAAAACTAAAATTCTCTTAGTGATATATAGGTTGAGATACTTACTTGCTTCTCCTATTTCTTCTTTAAGTTCTACCGCAAATCGTTGATATAGAAAAATTTTTCATAATTCTACCAGGTGGGAAAAGCTCTTCAACAAGTCCTAGCTCTTAGAAAATTGGAAATGTGTTTGCACAAAGAAAATCTTTGAGTTTTGCAATATATTTGTAGTTTTTACTTCACATAGGGAGCCTTAATTCTCATAAATAGATCATAGAGAAAAATAGAGTGGCACCACCTTCTAATCTTAAAAACAAGCCATCAATTTTGTTGGTGTAAATACATATTTACTATTTACACTTACTTAAGTTTACTTAGGTTAATGCATTATTTTATTATTTTGTATTATTTTATTATTTTATTTTGTGAGACACTTAGGAGTTTGTACATCTTTTTGAGTTTTCATGTTGACAACACATGATTATGCAACTCTATTTTAGCACATGGTGTCTACAACATTGATTTATGTGTCACACCCTTGTAAGCTTATCCTCTCATCACTGCACTTACTTCCGTGCTTAATGGAGGATAACCCATTTCTGGTGGACATGTGTGTAAGAATTTGGCTTAGGCAAAAATTCACCCAAGAACTAAAGAACTCAACACAAGCACATAGTAGACCAAAATAGATAGACTGTGATCAGAATGATGATATTCATTCAATAAATGGATTCAAGAGTACACAAGGAGTGCCTGAATATAAAAGCCTTGGGAGAGCTTCTAGAATGCATAGAAGTTAGCATCATGATATTTCATACAACCAGGCACATGTCCACCAGATATGGGTTATCCTCTATTGAGCACAAGATTAAGTGTGATGATGTGGGGATAAGCCTACAATGGTGTAGCACGCAAATCAGTGGTGTAGACAACATGTGCTAAATGAGGAGTGTAGATTATTGTGTTGTCATCAAGAAAACTTAGTGAATGATGCATACTCCTATGTTGTAGATACCATGTGCATAATTAGAGTTGCATAACTTAATGAGAGTACACAAAATACTAAGTGTCTCACCTAAAATAATAATAAAATAATGCAAAATAATTAAATAATGCATTAACCTCAGTAAAACTTAAGTAAGTGTAATAAGTAAATACTTATTTACACCAACAATGTGCCTAGTTGTTGACATATCATGTAACTAATTATGAGGCATTCTAGATGTATCTTAGAGACCTTTATATATAGGTACTCCTAGTGTACTTTTACATTGCATATTGAATAAATATATTGTCATTTTGATCATACTCTCTCTTTCTGGTCTATAGTTGTGCTTATATTTGAGTTCTTAGTTCTTGGGTGAATTTTTTCCTTAGAAAAAATCTTACATGGTATCAGAGTAGCTTAGATATTTTCTCATCACATAGCTATTTAAGACCATTGTTGCTTCAGCACCTCAACCTGAATCCAGAGTACTGTAGAAATTGGGAGTGTCTAGAGCTAGATCTGACCTTGCCGTTGCATCCAAAACACTAAATTAGTGAAGATCAACTATAAACTCAGCTACCTTGGCCTAAATTCAACCGTGAGGCAAAAAAATTTTGTAAATCAAAACCTAGAGGCCCTGATTTACAGTTCAGATATGGTCATTTTTTGCAGATTTAATTGATATTCGAATTTGCATTTTTTATTTTCTCTGTAATTTTTTGTTAGAATATGTAGAATTTTTTTTGCCCTTCGAGCACCTAGTAGAGAATTTTTTTTTGTAGAATTGGGTTGTCAGCTCCCAGCCTTGCACAATATAATTGTTGCATGCAGACAAATTTTTTATTGGGTGGATAGAATATTCCAAATTGCGTAGGCATATTTAGCGGGCTTCACATTCAAATTTTGGAGACCGCACAACATTACAAGTGGACAAATCTGACATCAACTCAACATTCTGGCCCCCTCAAATCAATCAGTGGCAAGCATAACTGGCGGCTTGTGTTTGCATTGCTTACTGCTAGCCCTTCTTTATAAACAACTTAGTTCATTGTTTCCTCTTGAATGTAGGACTATACCACATAATTTTGACATAGTTTAAAGTTATTCTAGTCGTTGCTTCACAAACTCTCTGGCACATGTTCAAGAATTCAACCAACGCGCTATATTTTCTGCCCACAAACTTCTCCCATTGGCCATGCATTCAAAAATTCTGGCACTTTGGATTGTTTCTCGAATCCTGGTAGTATTTTTTTTCCTGCCCATAGTTTTTTTAACTTTTTTGGCAGGAACAAGGGTTCTGATCATTTTTTCAATTTTTCCTGCACACGTTTAAGATATTTTGGAAAATAATGTAGTGATTATTTAGTGCCACACATCAACAAATAGATGCTGCCATGTGTCCTTTCCTATCACACATCATCAATGCCCACTCAGCTTGTTGACACATCAATAGAGTAGCTGACTTGGTGACACGTCATCCATCGCCTAAGCTATTCCCTACAACTAGCTAGGTAGCCATAGTTGCCATGTGTTTCACCAATTATGACTACCATGTCACACTTCCATACCATTCATATGATTGACATGTGTCATATGTAATGTAGAGACGGTATCGTCAGCTACCACGTCACCCCTAATATGCTATTTTTTGCCTGCATCAGCATTTCACTATGTTAAAATTAACAGCTATCTAATTGTCAAAACCAGGCATTTTACAACAACTATGATGATTGTTTGATCATTAATTTTAATCACACAATTTTTCTACCAGACCCCTCTTAAGATTTCTTTTCAATTTGGTAGCTTGATTATGCGAGCCCATAACTTGGACATACAGACTCCAACTTAGGTGTTTTTTTTTTTTAAATTCGGTAGAATTTCCTAAATTTTCTACTGGTGGTGTTGTTTTCTTGTTTTAGTCCAATGATTTTGAAAAAATTGCATTTTTTGGTGACTGTACTTGCATAATCCTATGTTTTGCAACTTCAAACACTCCGTACGGGCACATTTGGTCACTTTTTAAGATTTTTTTTTTTGAAAGTGCATTTTTTTTGTCTACTTTCTAGATTTGAAATCATATTCTAGGGTTGTGTGGACAAAATTATCATTTTCAAAATTAGGCCTTTTTCTACATTATAAAGCTTTGATTCTTTTTCAGAATTGTTGTACATTTGACCTATAGTGCTTAGTGATAGATTTGAGCCTCAAAAGGCAGTTGTAAAAGAAAAATCAAAAATTCCACTTTGTTCATTTTGACAAGTGGGCCATTGTACATGCACTACTTATAAAGTGCCAAAAGCATCTTTTTTGGGGGGGTCTTTTGATTGAATAAAAGGGGGGGGGGGGGGTGTTTTTGTGTCTCTCTATTATGCTCTTTTCATTTTCTACATCATGGGTTTTAAATGTCCTCCTCTAACTTCATGCAACTATTCTACATTGAAAGATATTGCATGGAGTAGATTAATGGAAAAAGGATATGGTCTTTATGTTGATGGTATAATTACCAAACCTACCGATGCTAAAGAACTCATTGAATGAAAAAGACAAGACCAACAGGCTTTAGGAGCTATCAGGAGTTGTGTTCATACAAATCTCTTCTTTCACATCGCCAATTGTATAGAATCTAAAGCAGCTTGGGATAAACTTAAATCATTGTATGGTAAGGTGGATGAAGAAAAGAGATTTTTGATTGAGGATGATCTACTTCTCTTGGATCCAAAGAACATTGACACAATTCAACATTACATCAACAAAGCCAATGAGTATAGGGCACTTCTTAAATATTGTGGAAATCCCATGAAGGATGACAAGTTGATTCATCACATCCTGAAGAGGCTACCTTCAGAGTATGCTTCCTTTGTTTCAAGTTTTAATACTCACAGGTTGACCATGGGATCTACTTACTAGAAGCCCTCATTTGATGCATTTGCAGAGATGTTGATTATTGAACAATCTCACTTGATGGATTTAGGACTTCTCAAGTCATCAAAGACCAAAGCCTAGGTGGCTAGTGATGAGCACCGATCAAGTCAAGGAAGGCAAAGCAACAAGAAGAAGAAGCAGTGGAAGTAGAAAACACAATCTGAGACACAATAATCCTCCTCACAACAAGGCAATTCTTCTTCTAACAAGAAGGGAAGTAATGAAAAGAAGGACAAACTCTTTTGTGCATACAACAAAAAGCCAAATCATGACAAGCATCATTACAAAATAAAAAGAATCGATGAGTTAGAAAACCTACTCAAGAAGAACAAGATTCAAGTGCTAGGTACTTCCAAGGATTCTACTCCAACCTCTTCAAAGGGTAAAGGGCAAGCATTTATGGAAAACACAAGTTCTTCTTCAGAATGGATACTTGATTGAGGTGCCTGTTACCATATGGGTTCTTCAAAGGGAGACTTTTCTTCATTGAAGCAGTCAAAGGTACCATACTTCTTTGTGGCAGATGATACTAAAATGGAAGTTGGAGAGAAAGGACATGTGGAAATGGAAAATGGGGAATTCAAATATTTTCTCTACATTCCAGACCTTAGCTCCAATCTTCTCTTAGTTTACCAAATCACTCACCTTGGAGATGGTCATAAAGTTGATTTCCTTCCAGTTTCAATGATGGTACACAGTCTTAGAGATGATTCATTTGTTGTAGTAGGGAAAGTCAATGATGACAAGAGGCTTTATTCCTTCTCCCACTTTGTGCCTAAGTCTCTTTCTCAAGCCTTGTTGACTCACTCTACTTCACAAATCAACTTATGGCATGAGCGGTTTTGTCACCTTAACTTCCACTCTATTTAGCAACTTTTCTCAAAACACATGGTCAAAGGTCTACCTAACATCAACTTTTCTAAGGGAAAGTGTTCATAATGTTTAGTGGATATGTATCTCAAGAAGAAGTATGATAAAGGCAAGTCTTCTCGAGCACTAGTTGTTCTTTAGTTAGTTCACATGGTTTTAGTAGGACCCTTTGCAGTGACTTTAGTTAGCCAAGGCTGCTACATCCTCACATTTGTTGATGACATTTCAAGATTCACTTGGGTCTACTTCCTTCATCACAAGAATGAAGTGGTTCAAGATTTTAAGAATCATGTTCAACAAAAGTCAAGGAAATCCATCAAGGTACTAAGGGTGGACAATGAGAAAAAATATGTAGATAGAAGACTTAAGGATTTTTACAACCTTGAGGGGATTGATCTTCAGAACCCACCAGAATTTAGTTTTCACTAGATAGATGTTGTAGCTATGAGGATTAGGACTCTCAAAATCATGGCAAGTTGCATGATAAAAGCCAAGTCTCTTGATCCAACATTAGAATTTGAAGCCATTAGTAGTGCTACTCACATACTTAATAGGTCTCCTCATAATGCCTTAGATGGGAAGACTCCTTTTGAGGCATGGTGTAGTAGAAAACTAGTTGTGAGTCATTTTAGAGTCTTTGATTATCTAGCATGGGAAAATATTTCTTCTAGGGGATGTAAGGCACCGACACCTAAGCCTTGTACGTTCATCAGTTGTGAAGATAATGCTAAGGCATATAGACTTATGGATCCAAAGACTCTTGAGATCTTTGTGTAGAAGGATGTTCACTTTGAGGAAAGTTCACCCAAATTATCCTCTAATCCTCTTTGCACATCATACACAGTGGAAACTAATAGTGACACCAATGATAGTGCTTCAATAGGTTTAGATACATGGGGTTCTATCGATAGTTATAGTGAGAGGTCACATCATCAGTACAATCCACATGCTTACATTGCCACAGTGAAAGGTCTAGCACAACATGGTACAAGTCTTCTAGCTCTAGCTTCAATTGATTTGGTAGACAGCCTTGAGAAATTACATCTTCTCATTGATGACCATGATCCTTCTATAGTTTTTGTGAGGGCTCACTCTGACCCTCATGTCCATTCTCTACATGATCAATCTTCACAGGTTGGCATGATTGTGGATACTTATGAACAACAGTTGTTAGAGGTCTCTTTATCAGTTGAGGAGATAGATGGTTCATTGGAATAGGTTCAACAGACATCCTTACCAGATCTTCATTCATTCTTTTCATCAAAGTTAGAAGGGGTAAACATCAGCATCAACGCAGAGATACTTGAGCAGGTTTTAGGGCCACCATACATCTTCAGGATTGTACCTTTGCCTTTATTTCTTCCTAAGGGGAGGAACATCATTATGCATTCTTGGACCAGCTTCTTCATCAAAGCAGCTTTCACTGACAGAAATTCTTCATTTTGGGGTGGGGGGGGACTACCTTGTCTCACTTCAATTTCTTTCTTATGGGGGGGACTTTTTCCTCTTATGAGGTCTAGTTCTTCTCATCCTTCACTTTTGTATATACTGGATGTATTTCGTAATGGGGGGGTCTTGATTACTCCATCCATCCATGCATCCCTATTCATCTCTCTTTTTGGGGGAGGGTTTTTCCCATGAGGTTTTCCCTCTTTCCCCACTTTATGAGAGATTGCATTTCATTATATACATGGGTACCTAACATGGCCTAGTAGCCAGGACCCATTATGCACTTCATCATAGTTTTTGTAAGCTTAAGGGCATTCCCCTAAGTTTCACTTAAGGGGGGTATTGGTTTAAATACATATTTACTATTTACATTTACTTAAGTTTACTTAGGTTAATGCATTATTTTATTATTTTGTATGATTTTATTATTTTATTTTGTGAGACACTTAGGAGTTTGCACATCTTTTTGAGTTGTCATGTTGACAACACAGAAGTATGCAACTCTATTTTAGTACATGGTGTCTACAACACTAATTTTCATGTCATACCATTCTAGGCTTATCCTCTCATCACTGCACTTACTTCCATGATTAATGGAGGATAATACATTTCTGGTGGGCATGTGCCTAGTTGTTGACATATCATGTAGTTAATTATGAGGCATTCTAGATGTATCTTAGAGGCCTTTATATTCAAGCACTCCTAGTGTACTTTTACATTGCATATTAAATGAATATATCATCATTCTGATCATACTCTCACTTTCTGGTCTACAGTTGTGCTTTTGTTTGAGTTCTTAGTTCTTGGGTGACTTTTGCTCTTGAAAAATTCTTATAGATTTTTGAAAAATCTGATGATCAAGGAATAAATCATTTAATGATTCAACTTCAACTCTCCAAGTTGGTGGTCAACCTAAGTAAATCCTTCCATATAAGCCTTTCCTTTTACTATTGGTGATTTACTCTAGACCCACTCGTGCCTTTGGACACATGTCATGTTCTTGCTATGTCGGCAAGGGTAAACATCAAGCAACTCCCTTTGGAAACATTACAACCATCATTGATGATCTTTGATCAAACAATTAAAAATTTAAGATTATTCCATTGTAAATATAGTGGGCCTATGGTATTTCCCTTTGGTCACTATGTCACTAGTTGAAAATTTCATACAACTTCTCATAGTGACAATCCAACCACCGTCAATCTTGAAGAGATCTGACGGTGTGGACCAATAGGCACATTTCTTTTAGTGTGCATCCTTAGTGACATCTAAAAATTTTACAAATTGATGTGCTAGTGAGGTTATTAATGGCAAGTAAATTTACAACAACATCTTTAGGTTTGGTCCTGTAATATTTCCTTTTTATGGGTGGTCGCTATGTCACTAGTGGTAAAGTTTACACAACTTCTCATAGCAACAATGTGACCACCGTTGATCTTGAAGAGATCTAACAGTGTGAGTCATTCATCTTGAAACATTGCTTATTTATGAACTGGGTCCCACATGTAATCATTTCTCGATCACTATATCATTAGCGGTAAAAGGCACATGATTTCTTATAACGACATAGTGACCACCGTTGATCTTGAAGAGATCTGACAGTTAAAGATTATTTTGTGAGCTTTAGGAAACAATGCAAACAAACTTTAAAAGGTTCCTAGAAACATAAAGGGGGAATTTAAAATGATTTCTCCTACTCAAAATAATTTGAAAATGCACATAACCCAAAAGTTTTTCTAGGGAAACATTTTAGTGAAAGAGAATTAGGGTTTTTCTAGGGTCAAAAAAAATTAAAATGCCAAACCTTAATAATCACAAAAGGAACCTAGGACATTCACTTTGATATATATTCAAATAGACATGAAGTGAAAAAATGACCAGCAAGATATTTCATCAGAGACCTTATGATAAGATAGGACTTGGATATCTTATTGGTGAGAAATAAGCCAAGCAAGTTGAAATTAGAAGTGAAGTAGATCCAGTTGTTGAATCCCCTAAAGAATCCAATCTAAGTAAAGTAGAATCAAGCACAACTACTAAAGTATCTAAAGAGAATGAATTATTTGATTTATCAATGAAATATGATGAACCTAAGAAAATAGAGAAAGTTGATAAACCTAAGAAAGATGAACCACCCAAGGAAGAAATACATGATTTTAGAGGTAGATCTTTCATATGCAACAAAGTTGGTCATATGAAAAGAGATTACATAGGTAAGTCTTTTAAAGATATTATTAATTTCTATTGTTATAATTATCATGGTTACAGAAATAAAGTAGTAGATTGTAATAAACCTAAGTTTGATGGTAATAATGAAAATAGTTGAATGTTTAGGAACACTAACCCTATAGGTAATGAAAGATGAAGATCATAGAGAAGATTTGATGATGGAGGAAGATTTGATGGAGAAAAGAAATAATTTATGTTTTATAAGTGTAAAAAACTTGGAGACATTGCAAGGAATTATAGAGCATTTGATAGCTAGAATGGAACCAATCAAAGAAGGAATGCACCTATATGTCAGTTATGTAATAACTTTGGACACACATGGAGATATTGTAGAATGGGTAGAAGAACTTCAATAGCAATCCTAATAATATAAGGAACAATAATAGAAATGATAGAAGGAATGGAAATGATAGTGATAACAGTCAAAAGGAAGCAATCAAGGAAAATGTTGATGAATTCAGGGTAACATTTGTGAAAGATAAGGATCTAGAAAGTTCTTATATAGTGTTGGAGGAGCAACATTTTGATGCACTTGATGAGACATTGAAGTCAATAATTTTTTGTGACTCATCCTATTTGAATTGAACAATTACAGCATAGAAAGAGAGTTAGTTGGTCATAACTAATGGTAGAGAAAGAATTATAAGTAGCATAGTTAAAAGGAAATAAAATACATAAAAAGGAAGCTATAGTCGATTGCACAAGCAAAGATATGTTCTCAAGAAGATTTGAGAAAGAAAACAATGTTACTGGCAAACAAAGATAGTTTCTAAATCTGTGGTAGATACACATTTAATGCATAGTGAAATTTGAAATGATTTAAGGATTGTGAACTAGATTGTGACTACCATTTCATCATGTGAAGTGTCTAGAGAGAATTGAAGAGCGATTTGACAACAATTTGGTGTGTGAAAAGAAGTTCTTGAAGTGTAAAGTTGCAAAAGCCCTAAAAGTGATTTTAAGGTCTTTTATGGAGCTTGAATTAAGTTTTCAATGCATATAGTTAAGATACAATTTTTGGACAATCAGTTTATCATGTTAGTGATAGACTGAGATATGTATTCAAGAAACATCTATTTGTTTCTCTTTTGGATGATCTGTTAGGCACATTTTCACAAATCCTGCAAAATGTGCTTCATGTTGAAGACATTAGAAGTTATATTCATTGAAAGATTGAGAGTATAGGTGGTGAAGATATATACAAGGACATAGGAGTCATGTGTAATAATGAACTAACTATGAAGTTTGAGTATGTGCACCTAAATGAGTTAAACCTAGTGAAATATATGTTTTATACTTAGTTTGATAATCATGAATGGACCTGAATCATTCTGAGTAGGGTACATGATGAAATGTTTTGGTTAGGATATGCACATGTTGCAATTGATAGTGACCTAATTTACAAGGTCATTAGACTAAGTAATGAGGGATGAAATCCCTTAAATGAGAATAATGTAAGGAAGATAGTTGAAACAAACCTAAATACAAGATTTGACAGAAGGAACATGAAAGTTAATATTATTTAAGATAGAGGAGTAAAGTTATTAAGTAAGATTTTAGGATACAATTTTAACCATGGTTCAAGGGTTAACTCAGTTCAAGTCAGATTCTTGCACACAACACATGTAATCGTAGTTCAAGGAAGGAAAGTGAATATGTGTGAGATATTTAGACTATAGTTATTGGATAAGATTACTAAATTGAAGAAGACCAAGATTGCAATATTTAGGTTTGAGTCCTTATTGACTAATTTATTTTTCTATGCAACAAAGAAGTTCCAAGGGGTGACTAATTGGGAGAGCAATGAGTGCATAGTGAAGTTGGTTACTCAATTCTATAGATCAAATATGGAGAATGTCAGAGAAAATGAAATTGACAGAATGATAATGATTTTCTAGTTTGAAATGAAATAGAGGTACATAATACCTCCCTCCATGGTGGAGAAGTAAAAGAATAATATATGCTTCATGATGGGAATTGATAACACCTATAAGGAAGCTATGGAACCAAGGGTAAAGTTCATAGAGACCATGGGATATGAGATTAGTGTAGAACTTATTGAAGGATAAGTGTAGATTATACTTCAATCTAAGTAGAGCACTAAGTGCCCTAGATGGGGAACCTATGAAGAGAAGATGAGATAAGTTCTTTCTAAACTTCATGGTAAATAAATATAGAAGGGTGTGGAAAAGAATATTGATTCCATCCTTAAGGAATTAGTTATCACTAATACATTTGGTACCAAATTACAATGGCAGTGCCATTGCGGTTTTCCCATCACAACCTTGTCGTTGTCACAATTGCGATGGTAGACCATTGAAATTGCGATGACGATAAGGTTGTGATGAAAAAATTTCAACGGAATTGCCATTGCAATTTGATACCAAATATATTAGTGTATGACTCGTGAGGAGTTTAATGAAATTAAAGGCATTTCACTTGAGATCAAAGGCAAGTGGGAAATTAGAGGTGATAGAGGCAAAACCTATTACTATTGTAACACCTTTAGTAGGTGTAGCTATAGCTAAACCCAGTGCATAGACACCTAATGTTGTAGTTGCACAAGTACAACCAATAAGATCAACAAGTGATCAAACAAGGAGGTAGTAAGAGGTGGAAACACCTATTGTGCAGAGAAAGTTAGAGAGAATGGTGAAGGGTAAGCAAGAATCATCACCATCTACCAAGAAAAGGGTTAATCAGACCACAAGTGGACTAGGAAAGAGAAGGAAGACACTGCAAGTTAGTGACTTTGAAGGTTTAGAGCATGAAGTAGAAGATAGACCAGTAGATCAAGTTGCACAAGAAGGAAGAACAACAATAGGAAAGAAAGCATGGAAGACAAAGGTAGAAAACTTTAACATACAAATAATTAATGATGACAATTTTGTACAGTTCAATAAATATTATTGTTTGTACAATAATATGGATAGGAGGAAATTAGAGAACGCAATAGTCAAAAATATTATTTTGTGGAATAAGAGGTTTGATAACATTCTGAATAAAATACTAGAAGACCTATTTAATAGGTTGTTAAATAGAAAGAAAAAAGTTAGATATGGGGATACTAAGTTAAGAGAGACTATGGTCAATAAGATATGCGAAGTTAACTCTAAGGAGGACTTAGAAAAAAATTTGAAGGGTATTGAACCCTTGCTAAGGAAAAAAAGAAGAGAAATTCTTGTGATGGGAGGCAACTATGAAGATGTAAGAAAGGAAACTGAGTAGGCCATTATAAAATACATGACCTCAGTGCCTACAGTAGTAGAGGTGAGTGCACAGTCCAAACTTGAGAGTCCCATGTATGTACATGAAAGAACACTTTCCAGTGATGAGGAAGATGTAGGAGAGACACAACAGGCACCGTCACCACCACATATTCTTATGGGTATTGAATCCATGCAAGTGGATAGTACACACATAACTATGGATTGAAAGGAGAATTATTTTGCATAATTTGGTCAATCCATTGTTGGAAATATCATAACTTATTTAAGATCTGATGATGATGGAGATGGAAAAATGAAATAGGTTGAGGAGAAGAGAAAAGAAGAGGTAAAGAAGAGAGAAGAAGAAAGGAGAAAGATAGAGAAGAAGCAAGAAGAAAAGAAAAAGAAAGAAATAGAGAGGTTAGAAGAGAAAAAAGGATAGAAGAGGCAAATAAAAAGAAAGAAGAAGAAGAAAAGGAAAGGAAAGAAGAAGAAGAAAAGACAAAGAAAGAATAAGAGGAAAGGAAGAAAGTTGAAGAGAGGTCAAAGAAAGAAGCTCAGAAACTAGAAGAAGAGAGGAAGAAGGCTGAAGAAGAGAAGAAGAGTACTAAATTGAAAGTAGTAACACTTATCCTAGTAGTAATTTTAGTAGTAGTAACAACAATAGTAGCAATTCCATTTGATAATGATGATGATTAGAAGGGATTAATGAGTTCTTTGAGCAAGTTGCTCCAAAAGAACAAAATTTTAAAGTCTTTGGAGAAGACTCTAACTGAAGTCTTGGACAAAATGCAGAAGATAGTTACCACAACTATAGCTAATCCAAACTTGTAGTCAAAGGCTAAATAATTGGTGAAGACCTTTGATGAGGAATTCACAACTTTGACTAAGGTATCTTCAGTGCAAGAAGAGGCCAAGCATGATGCCAAATTATTTGATATAGTGTGCACAAATGTGAGAAATGAATTGAAGGCACTTAATGTAAGAATCAAGCAGTTAAAGAAATATATTGATGAAGGAAAGAAGTTGTATGGATAGTGCACACTATCACACAAATACATGATAGACTTTGAGAGTTAGATAAAGGGTAAGTTGAGTACCTTGACGCACTCACTACAAAATTACAACTCCTTGAGACTAGTATTAAGGACTATGAAACATAAGTGGAGAAGATCTACAATGTGATTTGAGGTTTGGAGTCTGATAAGGAAAAGGCAACTAAAATATTCTCTTCTCTTAAAGAAATTCTATCACCAAAGATCAACATTTTGTAGAGGCAACTAGAGGAATGTCTTGCAGTAAAGACTTCCTATGATAAGTTTTCTTATATTGACTTGAGAATAGTTGAAGTGGCATTGTATGCACCATGCACACTAATTAGCATCTCTGATACAATCAAGGAGAATTGGAAGAAGAAAGTGGAATGACTACATAACTTGTATATGCAAATTATTTTTCTAGGATAATATCCTTAACAAGATCCTTTTGTTTAGTGAATCATCTTGTAGGTATCATCCCCACTAGGGTTTTCCCTTGGTTGGGGTTTCCCTAGTTAACAAGTAATAGTGTTATGTGTTCTCTATGTGTATGGTTATATTTATTGTTCAAAATTATTGGTTTACTTAAATATGCAAGTTAAAAAGTGATTAAAATTATTCAATTGTGGGAAATTTTTTGTAGAATATTGATTCACCACCCTCTCAGTATTATCTATTTCTAACATTTCCTTGTTTGTAAAGGATATACAAAATTTGAAGTGTTAAACGAAATGCTAATTAGAGTAGAGTGTTTCATAAATGTGAGTAAGAGATCCAAGGGATTATTGGATGTGAAGTTTATGATTTGGTATTGAGATTAGAAGGAGAAGAAGTTCAATTGACAGGACAAAGAAAGAGGAAGGAGAAGAACAATTCAATTCTATATTATGCAAGGAATAATACAAAGATCATTTGGATAGTGGGTTCATTGGTCTTTCTACTAAAGCTATTTGGATAGTGGGTCCATCTCCCTTCTACAACTCCTAATAGGGTTGGCACAACTCCTAACAGGGATTCAGAGTCTCCTAACAAGAACTGATATGTACTGAATGTTTTTATAGACTCCTAATAGGGTCCATCCTCTAACAAGGAATATTTATATTAGTACATCATCTTCTGGGTATCAACCCCACCAAGGTTTTTCCTATGATCAAGGGATTCTCTAGTTAACATATTTGGTGTTATTATGCATGAGTATCTTGTTGTGATTTTTGATTATATTTCTCATATGGTTAAGATTTAATAAGGGTGCTAATTATGATAATAGTTTGATAATTGATTCACCTCCATCCTCTTAGTTATATTGGTGGACTATATATTCTAGCAATTTGTATTAGAGCTTTAGATCCTTGAAGGGAAAGCTTAACAAATTTAGGAGATCAATGGTGAGTCATTTCAGAAAAGATAGTCCTACATTTGATGTAGCCAACTATGATAGATGGAAGGAAAGAATAATCTACTATGTATGGGTCTAGGATATTGGCTTTTGAGAAAAGTCAACAATAACATTGTGGAAGAAGCCAAGCTTGAAGAACATAATGAAGTAGAAAGAGATCTATTCATGTGCAATATGAGAGCCAAAGAAACCTTACTATCAACTCTTCCTGAGAATGGTTACAGACAAGTAAAGTCACTAGATACATATCATCAAATTTGGAAAGCTTTAGAATCTACTTTTGAAGGTGGTACACATACAAAAAGGATAAGATTGCAGAATTGGATATGTTTCTTTCAATATACAAAAATGATAGAAGATTAATATGTAAGAAGCTATGTTGGTAGGATATCTGAAATTATTATAGGAATCAAATGATATGGTGGAACCAAGGAAGAAGATGAAATAACACCAGGATGTAGAATAAGAGTAGATGCCTAGGGGTTAGCTATTTTCCATGTTCAACATGAACCTATTCAAATCTAGACCAACTTAACAAAGCATAAAGACTCTCTACACTTTAGGCTCTACAAGGCCAAGGTGGGTACACCTAAGGATTATATCATTTATTTATTTAACTTCCTTATCTAATATATATCCCTTATAGTAGAAAATAGTCTAAGATCTTCTTGAAATTGTAATAGACTTTTGATTTTAAAAAGCCAACCATAAACTCAAAGAAAGCTATTACTATTAAGGTTAATATTTTGCACCTGATTAAACTAAACAAGTTTAACAATCTTGCTTAACATGGGATTCATTTTTGCATGTGGGAAATGCTTACATAGAAATGAAACCTCTAGATTCTAGGCTAATTCCTATTGGATAATCACTGATAACTCTAGTAAACTAACTTGAACTTATTGGAAAAGAGATAGAAGTTACTGAAATTAACCTAAGATTTTAAGCTCTAAATTAAAGAACTAGGTGATACACTGAAAGATGGATACAAAATGCATGAGCAACTTCACTTTGGAATATTCTCTCCATGACTTGAATAGTTCTACTTTGTAAAGGTTTGCATAAATATTTCACAATGAGGTTTTTGAAAGAAAAGCTAAGGAAACAAAATTATCTCACTTAACAGTCCTAAAAATGACATACAATGTAACCTACAAAACATACTTACACTCCTGCAATTTGGCAAGGGTTGATACTAAAACAAAGGAGTCCTAAAATCCATAGATTTATCTTATCCATTAGACTTTTACACAAAACTGTAGAGAAAAGAAAAGACTTGTAATCAATCCAAAGAAAATTACTCCAAAATGTTTCAATTCATGTACCTTGTTTAAAAAATAGAGTTACAAAAGATACAAAAATTATCCTAAGGACACTAAAAAATATGTCATAAAATGTCTTTTTTGCATATTTAGAACTCTCTCCAAAATCAAAGTTCAAAAAACTAAATACAAACCCCTTAGGGTTGAATCCATAAAAAATGCATCTTAAATGGGAGTCATAATTACTAAAAATGATGATTCACTACCCCATGAACTCCACTAAGTCATAATGAAACCAATGACTCATGTTTTTCTACCCTCAAAAGACTCAAAATGTTAATAAATGGCTTTAAACTACCAAGTGAAGGTCAAAATTTGGCCAAGGAATCCTAAATTGACTCAAGAGGTTCCTATGTTTACTCCAACCATTCTCGAACTAAACTAGCTACTTGGTCAAGTTATGACACATATAATATTTAAATTCAATGACCATAACCTACGAATAAATTTCCCTCCCTTAATTTTGCATCAAAAATAGTAAATATTAAATGATTTATAATTACATCATTAATATTTCCTTTTACAAAGATGAGACTTAGGCAAAACAACAAAAAGGTTTATCAAAATAATTTGATAATCTATGAATAAAGTAACAACACCTAACTTCAAAACCTAACAACACACCTTCAATTAATAGTAACAGATTTCCACAATCCATTTTTTAATTTATATATGTAAGAATGTATATATATATAGATACACTTATACATTTTCCTTTTATCTCTTTTTATATTTTTGTGGGTACACCTCTTTAATTCTTATTTTTGTATTTTCTGTGCATTGATTTATGAGCTTCCCCCTTCTCTTCTTATATTGCTTGAGTAAGGTTTGGTCTACTTATCTTACTATCCTACACTTTCTCATCTTGATGATGGATCATGTAGTGTGATCTAAAATGTTGATGATAAATAAACACACACAATCGAATCTAGAAAACTCAGTACTTAACACACCTTCAGTTTGAACTTGGAAAATTAAAAAAAATCCCATCTTAATCTCTCAAACTTCAAAAATTATGAAAACTGATTTGGGGGCAATATAATTCCTCACCACAACCCTAAACTTATTCATTTTGCGTATGGAAGTCATTCTGAAGAGCTTGCAAAAAACTATGGCTAGGGTTTTGGAAAAAATATTGCTACCATGTCACAATTTTCTAGCACATTTTGGTGTTTATGCCACCACTCCATGAAGGAAATTTTATCCTATTAGTCTACAGTGATATCTTGAAGCATTGTTCTTCATCTTTTGGTGTTTAAGCCACCACTGTACAAGTTGTGACTGGAAACTAAACTTGGAGCAAGCCACCATGGTTTTATTGTTTTTCATGAGGCAAGAGGTTATATATTTGGCTTTTTTATTTCTTTATACCATCATTCTAGATTTTCTATTTCTTTTAAACATGTTGGTATTGGAGGTTTTGTTGGGATGATTTCTTCTTGCTGAAGTTGTCGTATATGAGGGTTTTCATGAGGTAAGAAGTAATGTATCTGATTTTATTACTTCTTTAAGTGGCCATTCTTTCCTTCCTATTTTTGACTGTGATTATTTGATCATAAAGTTGAAGTCACCATTTTTCAATCACAATACTATTGTAGATTGCATCATTAACACTAATTGTTTACTTATGGAAGCAAGCAAAATTTTTTGTTGTTTGAAATTGGTAACCAAATTTTCTATTTGGCTGATATATAGCAAATTTGGGCACGTTGAGGGTTTATTTTCTTGGGCATTTTATGAATTTTTACTCCTCCTTGTTCTGCTCATCTATTCATTTTGTGTTGCCATGAATTTTTTTGAGTTTTTGATCTACTGCTGTATTTTGGGTATTATGAAAAACTTCATCATAAGAATTTTGAGCCAACATATTGTGACTTTTCTGTCATTTTTGGTTTGTATTTTTATTTTACTAGGAGCAACTAGGTCTTTTATCCACCATAGTTGATATTACAACTACTCCTGTGATATTCTGGGTGCATTTTACCGTGAAAAATTCCTGTTTAGCTATTATTTGATGGAATACTACCATTTTCTATGTGTGATTTGGATATTTTTAGATGATTACATGCTTAAGATCTCTAAAATGCTCTTTCTATTTGGAACCTTGAAATCATGAGCTTTGATTAACCTCATTTTCTATTTTAAAAGAATTTACTTATGCTATTGTGATTCTGGACATTCTCATCATTAAAGATTTTGCTGACATGAAGTTGGCTTCATGGCTAAATCTAAAGAAATATTATTCACTTCTACACTTTGTTTAAGTAATCTACTATTTGAATGCAAATGCTTCTTTATGAGTAGAAGTGTCCTTGACATCAACAAATGTTAATTTTGTTCTAGACTTCAGAGATTTCTAATTATTGTAATTCACCTTTACATCTTTTAAAGAAAGAGGAAGCATCTTTTGTTATAGAACCTACCTCATTTGTCTTTTCATACATCCCATCCTCATTAGTAGTTATTTATGAGGTTTAAGCATGGGCTCATGACACTCATAAATCATTTTTTGTGATTTGTACCTATTCCTTGTGAGCTTAACAGGCTTATATTTTATTATAATGAAAGGTTTCATATCAAAGATAATATGTCCCTTTAACATTATATTTTCCTATTTGATCTTGCAGTTTTTTAACTTTACTATCTTTGATATGTATTCAGAATAGGGAAAGATAGTACATGTATGGGATTATGAGTTATAGGTATTCTATCATTTCTTAGATCTTTCGAGATCTAACCCCACTTTTTTCCTTCTATAGGGAAATGAAGACCGAAACTTGGTAGATCAGAAGCTAGACTAGGAACAACATCATGGATCACTTAACTAGTCAAAATCTGAAAAGGCAATGACTAGTTACCTCTAACCCTACCTTCATATGTATTATTTTTTCATATTTTGAATATGTATGAAAAGTAGTAGTTAAACTCATGGCTTGTGTGAGATGTTTCACTTTTAGTATTTCAATTCATTTCACTCTTTTGTAAATATCAGTTGTATATTTAAAAAATGAATAATAAAAGGACATTTCTATTCTTTTGTAAATATCAAATGAAAAGTGTTTTTGTTAACAACCATAAGTATAAATTTGATTTTCAAAATTGAATTTTAACACAAGTTAAAATTAAGTAACTATTACAATAAGTGAATGAACAACATGTAGTTCTTTGTTACAAGATAATTGATTTTGATTTAAGTGTGAATTATGCAACTAAATGAATGTATCAATTTGTATCTCAATTGATGATCAATGTCCTATCCATTGTTATGCAAAGTCATATCAATAAATTTTGATCTATTTAATTGACTTGCAATTAAATTGATTAGCTATTAACCCGAAATCCTATTCTTATGATATCCCTTCTATATATTATGAAACCTTATTGATTCACAAAAGCATTTACTCAATTGTTGGAATTAAAATCAATAATGAATTGACATACAAACTATCCCAACTACGTTAAATTGAAATGAAATTTTCTCACTCAATCTCAAAATTAAAAAAACATATGAAAATGGGGACAAAATTCAAAGACATAGATATTTATAAATTCATCTTGTATTCATCTTCTTGAGAATAATACACAACTGATACAAAACTCAGAATGACTTAGAATTTGGCAAATTTGTCATTCAATATCTACTATATTCTTAGAGTAAAAAATTGAAACAACACATTAGTGACATAAGAAAATGGATTGACTATAAATAGCATAAGCACTAAAATAAAACAAAACTTGGACCCTCACTTTACATATTGGGAATCCTTTTATTGGCAAGGATTGCAACAAGCTTTAGATGGGAGGAAACTTGTCAAATTTTGATTAAAAAATAAAGTACAAAGATAATTCAGATATTTAATTCTTACAAACATTCTTTGCACTTGGACAAAAGTGGGGAAGTAGTTCCAAAATTGGCAGGTGGCAACTTTTGTTTAGGTGTCTCCAAGATGATAAGGTGTGTACTTTAACAATCTGTCATAATCACTAGCTTTTCTCTATTTTGTCCTTTCTTCCTTTCTATTATGATTCCAACTACTTAATCACTATCCCTAGATGGTAAGGTCTTTATGCTAGCTATGACCTCCTAGATTGTAATATCAGTTTCAACATCTGACCAGGTGGCATCTTTGATCATGTTCAATTCCTTGAGGAATTTATTCCATTTGGCATCTGTGATGGCTTTAACCTTTGTAATTACCTTTCCCATCTCTAACTCTAACTTATACAGAACATCAATCATGTCATATAATACCCTGACATCTACCTCATTGTTATAGTATGGCATAAATCTAGCATGTTTTAGAATGTCATCAAAGGAAGATGATCATTCCTACCAATTTCTTACATTTCCATTTCCATCAACAATACTGGGCACAAAATTAGTAGTCCCTATGGTAATTGCTTTCATTTTATTCAAAATTAGCTACAATTTCCCTAAGAAGAAACCATTTAATTCCTTTACCTTGTGAATAAATTTTATTATAGAGATAATTAACCCCTTTGGCAAATCCTTTTTCAGTGTTGGCATGGGAACAAGATTATCAACAAAACTATGTATGGGCCCCATGTTGTGAATAAGGGAGATAATAAGGAGGTTGCCTCAAAATACTGATATTATACCCCTTGAAAAAGAATATAGCTACTATGTATATTCTATGAAGCATATTTTAAAGAATTTATTTTATGAGTCAACAATTTTTTATAGTTATGATTTCTATTTCTTTGCTTGATTCTAATTCTTTCTCATCACTAGCTATAGACTAGCCTATCACATCCCCTATATCAAGTGCATAATCCTCTATTTGTACACCTCTATCTTCAACTTCAGTGGAAGCCCTAGCAATGCTTTTTAATTCTCCTATTTCATTTTCTAGCTACAGATTCCTCTATTCTAAGACATATGTCCTTTTCATCTCCTCTTCATAATGTCTCCTTGTATTGACATACCTATCATAGGCTGTATACAATTGTTCTTCTAGTATATCAATTCTATTCTTTTCTAGAAAGGATATTGAAGTCATCAATCCATAAATTTGGCTGCTAGATGTGGAATGAACATTCCAAAAGATCAAATTCCCACTAGGGGACTCCTTCATTTCTATGAGAGTTGGTTTTTCATTTTTTGGAGCCAAGCTCCATATTGCCATGGTTTGAGCATCAATGCTATAACTAGACCCTTTCAATTTCTCCTACTAATTAACATCTTCAAAAGAAACATTTTTTTCTTGTCTCCTCATTTGATCCAATAGGAATGAGGAGCTAATTTCCCATCTTGTGAAGACAGTCATAACACTTCTTTGTATCAATTCTCTTGCTTCATCAATAGTTAACTTCTCACTCTTAGGATCATACTCTTGTAGCCTCTTAACCATCTCTACTACCTTTTCATTGGAGTAACCTAGTTTCAATTGCAAGGACAATTCATTTTGTTTTAATTTGAACAATAGTCTTTTAAACTCTTCTATTTTTATGAAGTTTTCATCATTCATAAATTTTCTGGCCTTAATAATTCTGTCATCTACCATTTTGTCCTCTAGCTCCAAATTATTTTCTCTTTGTTCATCCTTAGTTTCTTGTGCCATCAAGAAGCTTTACCTTACATCATCAACATATTGGCTGATCCTTGGCATAATTTGCAAGGATTTCTAACTTGTCTTTTGAGGAATCTCTAATCATTTTTATTTCTTCCTATTTTGTTGATCCCATGCTAAGCATTTTGGTTGTTCTACATCATCACTCACCTCCACTACAATATCTAGTTTAGGAAATTTAGGTTTGACTTTTTTTTAATCTCTTCTAGAACCTAAGTTAAAATCAAGCATCAAAATTCTAAATACACTTATTAAACCTTGGCCAATAGCCCTCTTCATGATAAAAAACCTTTAAAGATGGGTTAATTTTCTTCATTTCTTCTTCAAAACTCATTATATCTCTCCACTTTATTATTCTATCTCTACATATATTGTCATCCAGGTAATCTAAAATTACATCCTCTTCCAATAAACATTTGGCCACATGCAAGTTGTATCCCCTCATTTTCTTTAAATAATTCCTAACAACATTAACTGGATCATATTTTCATATAGGGGTAGTAGAAAATTTGTAATCTCTAAGAAATGCATCCATTTCTTCAATTTCATTTTCCCTATTTAAAAATCCCCAATCTTAGAACACCTACATAAGAATGTGCCCTTCCTGACATTGCAGCCTAAGTATTCCCTATTTTTTGAAATTAGTTGCCAGAAGAATTCTACAATTCCTAACCTTTCAAGAATAGACATAGGGTGAAGATGTGCTGGCTAAGGGCACCCAAAAACCCTAATGACTATACAAAAAAATGATACCCCAATCATGCATTAATTATTTTCCTTCATCAAAGCATCTAGAGGGCTTTATCAATTTCCTTTAACATTTCTAGGAACCCTTTCTACTATAGCTCCCAACATATTTAAAACATGGTAGAAAAAATCATTATAAAATGAAATAGTATTTGAATAAGGATAGAATCTTTTCCATACACTTGTCCACTCTACATAGGAAAATTTCCTTTGAATTATTTTGTGCTTCCAATGAAGCTTTGAGCAATGTATCAAATATTCTTATACAAAATCAAATGCATCTGTAGAGAGTAATGATAAAATTTGAAATTCTCCAATCTTCTCTTTTAGTTTGCAAAAATCTCATCATGAATGTGATTGATTATGTAAAAAAGTCATACCCAACATTGGTGTGTGGGTATTGAATATATAATGCCATGATATAGTGTCCACCAACAACATGCATTGTCATATATGAGCCTAAGACCTTGTTCAAACCAAAAGTTGTATTCTGTAAATATCTTTGGAATGTGCCTCGGCATGGTCCTACCAGTGTAGAAGTTCTTATGATTTCTAAAATTCTCATTTAATCTCTCTAAAGAAATCAGCAATGACATAGGTCTCCCTAGGTCGAAAGCTTCAATAAAAGTCTCCTTATCTAATGAGCAAAGTATACTTTTGTCCTTCTTATAGAATGATTTTCTAATAAGATTGTATGATTTAATGAATGCTTTCATTAAACTAGTATCAACAAAGACCTCATTCATGATCAATATGCCCAAATTTCTATTCCAAGGGTTACATATGGTGGCCTTTTCCAACCTATTCTTATAGAAGTACCAAAACAATTCATTCCCACTTCTATCTAGCACCTCTGCATCTCTACAGAAACTATATGGGTCCCTAAAAGAATGATCATTTTTAGATTGAAGGTTTAATGAACCTAGTAAGAAATGTAGCTATTCATCAGAAATAAGGCTACGTCTTTTTGTCCTTTTGAAGAACTTGAATTATCTAATTTGAGCTTTTGTAATTAACTCTCCCTCCTACTGCACCATTGTTTCAAATTTTCACAACACTATTGAACTCTATTTGCTAGAATTCTCTCTACAACTTCAACTCTGCTCTAAAATTTTAAACACTCTGAAATTGGTAGCAAAATTTTGGCTCTTTCTACCTTTTATCATTCTCTACAAATTAGAGCATGACATTAATGACATTAAACTAACATGCATGAAATATTTCCAGTACATCAAAAGTTTCCCTATCTTCAAACTTTACATTGTTCATACTTCTATCTCATCATCTATTTTCATCTCGAACATGCTCTTAAATTTCTTTTTTTTTTCCTTTCAAACTAAAAGCAATGATGTAGTGATTAGCTCCTTTTCTCCACTTCTCAATAGCTTCATGACTCTCTTTACTTTTGGTAGAGACCATGTGAAAATGGTTATTGTACCCATTTCATAGCTTCATCAATTGATTATTTAATCAACAACTTAACCTTGCAATGTTGCATTATACATTAATCTCTACTTCATCACAATGTATTCTTGTTCACCACTTAGACTTGCAAAGCAATAAAACATTTATTTAACTTTCTCCCTAACATCACAATATTTAAGGGCTTATCATTCAACATTGTGGAGATGTAGTGTTGAATTTAAAGCAAACATCATTGCTTTATCACAACTTGAAATCAAAATGCTTATAAGTAACCTACGAAGTAGTAAACTATCTACTTAACCATCTTGAAACATCACAATAGTTAAGCTATCCATCCCACTAATTGCAATGATGCAATGATCCATATCATATAGTTACTCAACCATTTATTGTGACATCAATACCATGGAATATTACCATGGCTTAACATCTACAAAGGCACAAGAATGCTTATCTCCTCATCACAACTTATTCTTTTAACATACTTTTAAACCTTGTGAAGTAGCAAATCCTATCTTTTGGCCCTCATTGCTAAATCCCTATGGTTTATGACTTAACACCTTTCATACCTATGATGCTATAAAAACTTTATCTTTAACCCTTTTGCCACTTTGTAATGGTCCACAACTGTAATGAACCCTTTTGGGCTCACCTCCAATTGCTCTTAGTTTCAACTAAGACCTTATATATGTCTTCAATTATTTTTCTATGGTTGGAAATATATTGATTTTTTTTCCTTGTTATCTTTAAAGGTTTCCAAACTCTTTTAAATACAGATATGTTGATCACTTGCATGTAAGATACAAGAATATTTATAATTAGGAATCTATCCTAATTATATATCACTTTATACTCCTTCCTTATTAATAATAATTTATTAACTCTAATATTCCTTCCTCATCGATAATCTTGTCCCTTCCTATCTTTATTTATTCCTTGGATTTGGTATGCATATACATAAAGAATACATATGAATCCCTTCAATATAGATATATATAAACTTAATGAAGTTATTATATAATATACGTATCAACCTTATGCATATAATTGCTGACGTCTAATATCATCCATGCACCATGGGCGGTACCCTATTGTACTGGTGTAAAACTTGATGGGGATCCTCTTGCACGTTAATGTGTTGATGCTCGACGCTTTACTTTAATGCAATCCGACTATTCCTTATACCTTGCATATACATAACAGTCTATACTAATGCCTTCAATATGTATGTATATTAATAATCACTAGTGTATGCTATCACTCAAGCCCCATGGGCGATACCCTACTATACTGCCATAAACTCAATGGAACCTTCTGCTCGTGAATGTGCTTTGCTCCATGCTTTCCTTTGATGTTCATTCTACGTAAAACCTATTGACAACCTTTGTACCTTGTTCCATAGTTGTTCTTTGATTCGGTGGTTGACAAATTTTGATGGAAGATTTATATCTTGCTTGATGTAATTTTATGAATATGTATTTCTCTGTCCACGATTTTGACCATCGATGGAATGTGTTATGTTGTTCTTCGTATCTTTTCATTTATACGTGTTGGTCAGTATTGGCCAACAGTCATGTCCTTAGGTGTTAACTAATTTATAGTTATGCTAAAAATATATATTATATCATGTATGGTTATTTAAATATGATGGTTATCATATATATTTACTTATGTTATATTATATGTTATTATAACATATTTAATTGTATTATCATTTATATTAACTCTTGTATCATTAATTTATATAATAAAATATTGATTATTTTATTAATCAATTAATATTATATCTATTCAGATGTGATAATATCTAGATATGTTATTATTTCATTCTTTATAATGTAATTGTAACATTTATTTATTCTTATATATTAATCTTATTATTATGAATAATAATAATTTATATTATTACTATGAATAATACAAATGATTAAGTAAAATAAATAGATCATAATTATTTATCAATATTATTGCTTTCTTGAATGATCGATAATAGAATTATTATTATTATATTTTATCTAGTAATAATCATAGGATTCTCTTTAGGAGGGGTCATGACAACAACATGACACCTTTTAACCCCATGATGCTACAAACACTGCTTCAAATCTAACTATGACCCTTTTTATGCCTTCTTATCCATATAACTTAACTCATGATTTAACCATGTGATGTTGTGATCATTAGTTATCTCCACTTCTCGACCCTAACCTCATGTTATCTTTAACCATAGGAGATATAGTGATAACTTAAATCTTGATCACCATGGTTACATTTCACAACTTCACAACTTAAAAATCATTAAGTAAATCACAAGCCATGATCCATGATTCTAAGCTTATCTCCAATTTGCAACCTCAACTTTGATGCTAGCCATTTTTCTTGCAATGTCATGATAACCTTGTAACTGACTACTTTGCAACTTCGCAGTCCTTAAAAGAGTTAAACAACATAATGGAGAGATTTACTGATCAAAAGAATTTCATGGCTTCACAACTTAAGGTGCTTAGGACCAAAAACTTATATCATACAAAATAAAACAAAGGACTTAGGGATATGGAAAATTAAACCTTATAACCAAAAAATTTTCACATCCATATTTATTATTTCCATACCAAGTCATGAATGACTTTGAAAACCATAAGGTATGAACAATAATTTATGGTTTTTCATGAGAAATGACAATACTTTAAAAAACCCTAAATATGAACATATATTTTCTTCAAGATTTTCATGAAAAATCAAAAAAACTAAGCTTAGTGAAAATTCAGGCCATCAAATATAACCATTCAAGAAAGTAGCATAGATGATTGAACTTTTGATACGTTGTACTGATAAATTCACTAGGGAAAATTTTCTTGGAAGATTGGAAGAAACATAAGCTGGTTTGAGATAGTTTGGACAATTGACTAGAGTGGAGACATCTTTCAGTGTCTTAAGTATTGGACCATGTCTATCAATAAGTACAAGCACTCATGGAGATTTCACTAGTAGAAGTAGAATTGTAGATGATGAAACTAGGAACATTGAAGAAGGTATAGCATTTCTTATAAGAAGAGAGCCATATGGTAAGAATATCTTTAAATGTTGGAATTTTAATGAATTTGGTCATTATGCATCTAAATGTCCTAAAAGAGAGAAAAAGTATAGAGGAAAGTTTAAGACTAGAAGACCTAGAAATTATTTATATGCAAATGAAGATGAGGAAACTGAGATAAGAGTTTAGAGTGAAAGTGATGATGATCTAGGATTTATAGCCATTAAAAAAGATGATCTTGATATAGAAATTAGAGAGGAGAAAGCTCTAGTTTCTCAAGTTGAAAGGAAATCTAATTGGATAATAGATAATGGATGTTTGTATCACATGACTAGTAATATGAAAAAGTTTTTCAAATTTAGGAATCATGATGGAGGTATTTTTAGAGTTAGAAACAATGTAGCCTATAACATTATAGGAATAGGATCTATTACTCCTAATAGAAAGACTAACATTGATGATGTTTACTTTGTTGATGGTTTAAAGCACAACTTGTTGAGTTTTCAACAAATTATAGATAAAGGTTATCAGTTGCAATTCATAGAAAAGACTTGAATTATCAAAGATAAAGATAACAAGATGATTATAATGGGTACATGATCCAGAGGTAATGTATTTCAATTGACTCCCATTGAGATAACATGTTTGGTTACTAAAGTGCATAACAGTAAAGTTTGAAACATTGTGAAGGTTAGTAGCACATTTGTAGTTAGAGATTTGCCTAAGATAATGAATCCTACTAATGTTGTCTACAAAGTATGTATCATGGCTAAAAAGAACAAGGTATCATTTCCCAACAAGACATTCACTACTATAGAGAAGCTGGAGATTATTCACACAGTTATGAATGACCCTAGCAAGACAAGAGGATTCTATGGAGAAAGGTATTTCATGATTTTTGTTGATGATTTCACTAGAACGATGTGGGTAGCATTTATTGAATAGAAATCTGAAGCATTTGAGAAGTTTAAGATATTTAATAGTAGAATTGAGAATGAATCTAGTGTTAAGATAAAATGTTTAAGATTTGATAGAGGAGAAGAGTTTACCTCTAGAGAGTTTAACATGTTTTGCGAAGAGAATGGAATAAGGAGACAATTATCTTCACCCAAGACCCTAGGGAAAAATGGAATAGAAGAAAGGAGAAACATATTAGTATCAGAGGCAACAAGAGTAATGATGTTTGATAATGATGTATCCAAGACATTTTGGAGAGAAGCAGTTAATACAATAGTATACACCATGAACAAAGTATAGAATAGAAAAGGTATGAATAAGACCCCTTATGAATTATGATTTGGTCATACTCCATCAATAAATTATTTTAGAATCTTTGGAAGCAAGTGTTAGATAAAGAGATATGATGATGTTGGTAAGTTTGATCCAAGAAGTGATGAAGGTATGTTTCTTGGTTATACTTTGAAAATTAAAGCTTACATATGTTTTAATCATAGAACCAAGACAATACTATTAGACACAACCTGACAATTCCTATTACTAAAATAGTTTTCCTTTTATATAAGGATTTATAGTTTTGTACACCTGAAAGTAAAATAGAACTAGTATGCATTATGGATTTTCTTGGATTTTTGAATGTGATATTGCTGTTGGTTCATACTAGGACAATATGCATATCCTACAATATTGGCTTGCCATTAGATGACATTTCATGAAGGTAGTCAATAAAATAGCTCAAATGCCTTACCTATGATTCCACATTTTGCATGCATGTCTACCAAGGTAGTTGCAACTTAAACAAATATATTCTCTCAATATATCTATTTTGTGCATATCCAGCAACCATGGCTTTTGATGACCACATTACGTTCAGGCATCCTGTCAAATAGTTCACATGACTTATCTATCCTTCCATTTTGCAAGCATGTCTCCCAAGGAAAATGCTACTACTTCATCTACACCGTCTGAAGAAATCCTTTATGCTTTGATGGATTCCTATAGGTTATCCCAAAGCTCTCATTTAGTAGTTATGAGATGATCAATCAAGAGGAAATAGTTGAGAGCTTAGAGTGACACAATTTTTAGATGATCATATGAAATGAAATGGGTGTGTGAGTAGAAAGAAACTAGAAAGACATTGTGTACAGATGAAGGCATGAAATGGATGGTTTTGGAGCACTCAACATAGACACTCAACATTTGGTACATATCATCATTCGAGATCACATGGGTGTGTGGGATTATACACATAGTGAATAATAAAGGAGGGAATTGAACCCTCCTTGAGGTTCACACTTGTTGAGGTCCACTTTAGCAATGACCTTTCCTATGAAATTGTTGTCTAAAACCTTTCTAATGAGATAATGTGTTATGATCTCTTCATCAATGGCATGGAATGTGAATCTAGGAGGCCATTGTGCATCAAAAAATTTGGTCTAAAAATAGACCAGATAATTGAAATATTTGTATATTTTCTTCATGTCAACTTAGTAAATTCCAAGTCATTTTAGTGTAGAATAGCGATATCCCATTATCATGAATGGTCCACATCATAGCTGATTTTCTTTTGAAAAAGTTTAAATTTTCAAAGAATGTTGCTAAAGGTTTTTAATGAGTTATGAATTGTCAACTTTTAAACAAGCTTACAATGTACATGCATTTGGCCTGACCATATTTAGGTATGATTTTTAGCTTTAACCTATTTCATGGAATCTCCCAAGATGATGCTTTATCTTCTTTAATGGAAGGATTTGATCAAATTTGCTTCACCTCTTGCAAAAATCAAGATTTTGAATTACAAAAGGGTTCAAAAAAAACCCAATGAAATCAAAATCAATAATGTCAACTTTCAACATATTTATGGAAATACAAAATTATGAGAAGACAAAGTCAAACCATCAGAAATGGATGACATAGAGAGATCAACCACACCATTTTCAAGTCCACCAAGTAGTCATAATAAAACATCAGAGACTCTAATAATATATTCAACATATGAGTCAGAATGAATGTGTGGTTGTGCACTGTAGAAGAAAGAAGCACTAAAGAATAGCTCAAAATCATGATAATGAACTAGATCTGTCTTCATTTAATAATCAATACATATATGTCAAGCTAGTTGATATTTTTTGGATAGTATAAACATAGTTTAGGGGAAATTTATCAAAACTAATATAACGTGTTCCTTAGTCATGATAGGGTTTTAGAGAAAATTCAAGTATCTTTGTAATCAAAATATAAAGTTGTCATTTTGTTACTATGTTAGGCTTGAAAAAATGTAGGACTCGAAAGTTTGTTTTAAAAAATGACTTTTTCAGTGTAGCAAAGTCAAAAATCAATCAAATATCTGAAAGCTGGGGTTTAAATGTGTAATTGTTCTGTTAAATAATGAGCATCTTCAGATGGTAAGAGAATTTGATCCTATTGCTCGAGCATCAAAGGCCGATAATTGTCATTATTAGAACATCATTAGATTATGGGGTGTAAATTTATCGGTTATAAGAGGCCATGAAATTGGGAAATTGTTAATTAAAATCTGAAGAGTAATTTGACAGGTGTCTCCTATTTAAAAAATCTCACAGCAAAGTTTCTTTGAGGATTAATAGGAAGTGAATATATATTACATGTTCATATTTCAAATTATGAATATATTATACATTGTACCAGGATACATCTCCACGTGCCTCTGGCCTCTATTTAGAGTAGGAAGGGTTATATATTATATCACAAATCTAATGACTTATGTCATTTGATTTGTTATCTAATGTTTAATAAAGAACCAAACATTACAACTACGAGATTTATTAAAAAGTGGAAAGGAAGATTAAGCAAGAGAGGCCAGTCCCAAGATTTAGTTGAGGGAAATTAAAATGTTTTCACGGGAATGATTTGTAATGACAAGATATATTCAAGAATCAGTTACGAAAAGAAAGGGGGAGATTGACAACAGAAATGATAAAGGGGGACGGCAAGTGAGTGCAAAGGGTTCTTCTTTTCTGGGCTAGAAGTTCTACAACTGCTATAACAGGTGAGAAGATAGCTCTGGTTGGAGAAAAGGGAGGGTTGTTCTTTTTCTATTTTGGAGCAAGTTCTACAGCTGCTTTAGTAGAAGAGAGATTGGTTTTGCAGTCTGTTTGTAATGGAAGGATGTGATAATACTATTGTTATTCCATTATGTTTCTGAAATAAAGAGGATATGCATGTGTTTGATTCTATAGTCTGTACACTAATATTTCTGGTTTAAAGGACCTTATGGTCTTTTATTTCCCTATTTTAGACACAGTGATATCCATTACATCAGATTTGTGATATATGTAATCTTATGATTGATGCATTCACATTTTTTGCATGCTAATACTTGCAACCCCTCTTAACTCTTCTGTAATGCAATGTGGGAAGTTGAATAAGCAATCATAGGGTTATTTATTTGTCTTCCTTTCTTTATTCATAAATTTGATAATTACATTCACCTAATGTTGATGGGCAGATGTTAGAAACCCTTTTGTGTCTTCAGGTTAAAGGCACAACCAAGTATCATATTCATTAAATATCATTTGTGAGGGAATTGTACATCTCAATTCAGAGGAGGATTATCAATAAAATGATAATCTATCCATCTGTTAGTATAATTTGTCTTTCTTTTCGGGTGTATTGAGTCATGTTCTGTAATTCTTGTTGAAAGGCAAAACTGTTTACTAACAATATTGAAGTTGTATAAATCCATAATACAACCTACACTGGCTAATTAAACATAATATTAGACTTGCAAGCTAAATGTCCCATATAAATTTAGTGCTATTTGATATTACTGACTCGAATCCCTGATATTGGGTGTTATTTGGATGTGAATATGGTAAAATGGGGTGACTTTTGTGGCTCTTTTGATCCTACAATGATATTATTATAGATCTATAATCTAATTCTCAGTTTATGGACTTGCTTATGCTCTAATTTACATACTATATTAGTCTATCCTCATAACATAAAGTTTTAAGGTGATTAGAGGTATGATTTTGAGTGTCACTTTAGATTTCAGTCTATTAGATATAGTTTTTGGCTTTTGAAAGCTTAATGGTTATAATTGATAAGCTATTTATTTGATTATTGGTGAGTTATAGAGATTGTTTAAATTATATTCTTGTTTTGCTATCATTTGGAAGCAATCCATGATGCTTACTAGAAACATGAGTTTCTTAGCTACACTGGACTTGCAACTTCATAACCTCCAACATCATCAGTAGTAGTTTGGATTTAGTTTCCAAGCCTTTCATAATTACACCAGGTTATTAGTTTCCTTCATTGTGATTTCATTTTATGTTTTGAAATGATGTATGAAAGTTCAGGGTAAATTTTCTACTAGCCACTTTACAACAACAATTAATGAACACTAAAATTTCATATCAAAACATTAACTATAGCACACACCATTATTTGCATGCTCATGATTGTGATTTATTTTGGCAAAAGAATAAATTGGGGAAACTATAAACATTTTTATTACTTACACACTAAGCCCTAGGGCCTACATCATTCTATGTTACTGTAATTATGACCACTAGCTAAAATCATCATGGACAAATCAGGTCTTGAACTAAATATTCATTCTTGATCAAAACTAGTCACTTATCAAGCTTGAGTATTCAAAGCAAGTATCATATATAGATTTCTTTTGTCTTTGTTATTTTATGGCAAGTAATTTAGGGTAGTTCTCTCATTTCTCTATATAATAATGGCCTCTCTTCAAAAAAGAAGGCATATTCATAATGCATTTCTTTCTTTATTGAGCTTTTCACAATAGGATTCCAAAAATGTACTAAAACATGTGTGATGCATTAAAACAGTAGCAATGTTTTTCTTGTTTCATTTATTCGACATCCTTGTCTTCTAATTCCCTTTACTTATCAATGAATTTTTTGAGTTTCTTTTTCCTTAAATCTCATGAAAAGTCATGTATTGCCCAATTACAAAACATAGAGCTAACTTTCGTCCTAACTGTGCACTTGTATGTTTAAAGTTTTCTATGTGATGAAGCATTGTTCTTCTTAATGAAATAGTTGGTTATTTCCTCATCTCCTATGAAATAGTAAATTTCCTTGAATCATAAAAAATGGATTGTCTACATCCTCCTCCATGCAAGGTCTTTAGAAAGAGCCCCTAAATAAATTTCAACTATAATTTGTACAGGATAGAATCCTATGTCATTTCTACATAATTGTTACACAAGTTTTCATGTTAGGACATAGGTAGACTTGTGCATCTATCAAAATTTTCAAAAGTGCATATTTATATTGACACAGACATTGTCAAGCACAAACAAGGTATCAATAGTTAGAATACATACAAAAATAAGAAAAATGTTGTAACTATGAATTAAAGCATGCCCGTATTATTCTCAAAAATGGTCATCAGTTGCTCTCAACTAGTGGTAAAAGAAAGACATCTTCAAGTAAAGGATAGGATAGAAATGAATTACCTTCCATTTCATTTTTGAGGTTCAAAAGGTAATAAAGCTTGACTACAAGTTTTAGAGTCAACCATAATGGGATGTTTGATTCCACTTTCCCAACACATGCAAACTTCATCAATCACTCCAATAAGCCAGACACCTTCAACCAGCCCGATTCTATAAAGACATACATACCTTAAGATCATTCCTCCAAACATGATAATGTAATACTTGAGAAATGATGTAGGATTTTCAACTATGTTTCCCATGTTCAATTAGATTTTTATCAATATTAAGAATCTAATACATCATTTTGCAAGACAAAGTAGGCATAATAGTGGATGAGCATGACAATGCTGGTGGTGTCAATAGAAATGATATGCCACATTTTAGAAGTGGCCTTCTTCGCCCCTCTCCTCCACAAAAATGACCGAGTGTTGTCTTGTTCTTCTACCCTTGGTCATTAGCCAAACCCCTCGACACATTAACAATGAAATAGGGCATGCAAAATAGAAACTTTTTCATTTTAACATAATGAAGCCCATGTTGGTTGAAATTTTGACGAACATAGGCATGGATTTAAAAAAAAGGCATTTTTCCTTGCCTATTCCAACCAATTTGACCCCATTTTAATAGACGGTCAAAAATTTTGGTCTAAAAATGGGGTCAAATTTACTAGTGTCTCTTTCAAGATGCCATCCCTCCATATCCTATATCCTATACACCTCCTAAGTATGATGAAGATACTACTTCCACTATTTCCATTGAGCTTACTAAAAATTGTGAAGAAAGTTCTATGCCTATTTTATCCAAAGAAACTTGTCAAGATCAAAGAATCCCTTCTTGTTCCACTTCTCCATATTCACTTCAAAACTATGCTCAAGCTTCAAATACTCCTATCAAAGGTGTTGCTCCTATTAAAGATACTCATGAATCTATTGATGGCCTTGGTCACATTGCTCACTCTAAATATGCTAATATACCTATTCACTATCCATTTGCGTCTCCTAAATCTATCTTTGGTCCATATTTTTCAAAGTTAAAGCCTTCAAACCTTCCATCTATATTGGGACCTTATTTTTTTTCATCTCCTACTTTAACTCCTATCTCATCTCCTAGCTCTCCTATCATACCTCAAGATCAAAAAAGTCACTCATCCTTGATGAATTCTCATTCATCTATCCATACAAACCAGTCATGGAATCCTTCTTCATCCACAAATCCCAAGTCTTTTGGAAGCAATTTGGATGATCAATTTAAGAACAAACATAAGAATCTATTGAAAAATGAATATCACTATGTCCCATCTAATCAACATGTGAATAAAAAGAAAGAACAATTATTCAAGAGACCACAAAGGTCCACTACCCAAAGAGCCAAATCAAAGAAAATATGAGTTCCTAAATGCATCATTGAAGAAATGTGTTCTAAAGCATCCAAAGGAAAGGAAAATTCTAAAGCTATATGGATTCCCAACTCTCTTTTGAAAGACTTCAATATTAAAAATAAATCAAAGTTGATATTCAAGCTTTCAAAGGCTTCCACTCCATCTTCTTCTAAAAATCTTGCTAATAATCTTCTAAAGGCTTCCACTACATCTCTTTCCAAAACTTTCTTACTTCCTCATACATTTAGACTTCAAGTTATTTCCTCCATGATTACTCCATTGTTTCACAACCCTTCATGTTGTGTGTCAATGTTGATCTTGCCTACTTTCTCACCTACCCTTATACAATCTTTTCAAGCATACACTTACCTGCTATCCATATTCATTCTATCTTTCCATAGCATAAAACCTTGTCCTCTCTATCCATTATCCACCATCTCCTTTCCATCACCCTATTAGCATCTTTGAGCATACCTTTCTATGGTCTTGGCTTATCATGAGTCATCTATCCTATAGGAGCACTATCCAAATTGAAATAACTTGAGCTCTTTCTAAAAATTCAAAAAGAAAAAAATTCAAAAAATAAAAATAAATAAATAAATGAAAATGTGCCTTGGTGAAAACCACTTATTGTGTTATCTTGGTAGAAAAAGTAAAGAGAAATAAATTCATCCTATGGTGAAAACCACTTCTTTTGGCACTTTGGATAAGTACCATGATGATAACCTGATAAACATGCATTATGCATAGTTCTTCCATAATCCTTCCATTCCATATTTCCTCTTTGATCTTGACAATGTTGAGTTATCCTTGTGTATTGGCTATCTTATTCATCAGCTTTCCTATGGTGCATTCTCATTCACTCATAGCCTTCATATCTAGATTCATTCTTATTTATCTATCCTATCATTGTCCTATGCATTTGACCCCTTGGTCTTGATCACACAAAGAAAAACATAGCTCTCATAGGCCTCTTGACATGCCTACTCTTTTGGACTACATTATTTCATCCTATCTTGTTTATTAGCTTCCACTACTTATCCCACATACTATCTCCTTTGTTGGCTTTCTTTTTCTTGTCCAACATATGCTTTATATGGTTATCTTTCCCTAGCTTGGGTACTCTTGATGAGTCAGTCCTTGAGGATCACTTTCACTTGCTTCATGCACTCCTTTCTTATCCATCATATCTACCAACTTGGTGTTACATCATACCTTACACCTTCCTTGACAATGGAACAAAATGATGTGATCTTGCTTGAGAGTGAGTAATCTCTAAGTTGTTCTAAAAAAAAGAAAAATCATATATGATGCTGAAAAAAATGATCACCTCATCCTAAAAATAGGATCTTTGATGTATCACCAAAAAAAACCAAATATCTCTAAAATAAATAAATAAAATTTAAAAGTCCTGAAAAAAATTTAAAAAATCTTGCCAAGTGGTGAAAACTTAGAAACAAGTTCTACTTCAGACCCTTGTACTAATGTCTATAGCATATCGCTTTGCACTCTAAGCTTAATCAATTTTAGTTCATATGTCCTTTTGGCATTCCTAGTTTTGGAGTTGATCCTGCTCTAGGTCTAGGGTGCATAGGTTGTATTTTTCTTTATCTAGGGTCTCTTTGTTGCATTGGAATTTCTTTGGCAACTCTTGCAAATAATGTTTTTCAAATATTCCCCTTGACCTTGAGTGTTTCTCAACACTTATTAGATAGATTTCCTATAGTCTAAGATGTCGTGATGTTTCTCACTAATAGATTTGATGTTCTAAGGGAAATAGTCATTTGACTTACACACACTCAAAAAATGGCTAAGGCTTGTTGGCTTACCTTTTCATTTGTGTTGTCTATGATGATTTATTTGTTGAGTGTTCCCTCCCTAATAGTCCCTCATTGATGTCGTGGACTAGAGGACTTGAGGCATGTGGCATATTTTTCTTTGCTTTTTGCTTGTGGGTGTGGTCTTAAAACTCTAGAGTGTCTCTTTTTTTCCCCTTGAAACACTTAGGAGATTTGAGGCATCATCCTTGACTATTTTTATACAATCATTCTTATGGTCATCCTAACATATATGCCTTGATGCAAGCATGGTTTTGCTACATTAAATTAGGTAAGATAACATTGAAGTCATCTTGGCCTTTATGTCTTTGATGCTTATGTTGGAATCTTTCCACATTCCAATCTGATATAAATCAGATTCATATCTTCCTAGTTGAACTTGTGACTGCTGATGATTGTGTGATTTTTTGATGTCCATTAATAATGGCCCAATGATGAAAATAAGTTCTTTTACATTCTCTAATGAATGATGAACACAAAATCCTATGTTACAGGTTCTCTATTGCAAGTACACCTTTGCATTTTCATGTAGCTTGCATTATTAAACTTCATATTAGTTTGCATTTTTACACTGCATTATGAGTTTGAGAGAGTTTTCCCTTCATCTTTCTTGTGGACTTTTAATCAACTATGGTAATGTTTTGATCTTCATTTTCTTGTCTTCTTTTGTGATCTCAATCAAAATTTCTATCTTAAACAGTTGTTTAATTTTGGGGCATTCTATTTCTTATAGAAAATTTTCTTTTCTTTCTTCTGTTTCTTTCCATATCTTCCAAATTTATACCTTCCATTCACTTTCACTCCACTTCTTTTCTTGTAATGCACCTTTGGGACTTAATATTTCATGCTTGATGATCTACCTTGGTTCTATGATTCTTATATCTTTCATCTTACATAAAGAACCTTATCTTTAGTTCAATTTGATCAAATTTATGTTTCTCCTCTATTTTATTTCAATTTTGATCATGAGGGGGTAGTCTCTATCAAACTTCAATCCTTGATTCAACTTTATCAATCTTTTTTCAACCTAAGACATCCTTGTCTTTGTTAGGACAAAATTTTTATCAAAATTTTTATTCTTTGTCCTAATGTTTTCCTAAGTTGACCACATATTTGTGTTGTTTTTTGATCCCAAATTGACCTCACACTTCATCTACATCCTGACTACATGTGTTCCTGAAATGATCACACATTAGTCAAAGAGGGGCAAATGTATGCACCCTAAAATGGTAATTGATCATTTTCCTTGATCAGATTGTAATTAATTTAATTATATTTTAATATTTTTTAAGGTTTGATCATCTTATTCTAAGTATTATTTAATTAAAAGAAAACTTATCTTTTATTAAAATAAAATAAATTCTCCTTTTAATTAAAAGAAAATCCTTATTTTAATCAAATAAATAAATCGCCACTTAAATATCTCTTTGCGATAAAGAAAGGAAATAAATTAAATAAAAATAAATAAATAAATCATTTTCCTCTACACTTGAATGCACATATCTCTAAGTGGGAATCCTTAAGTTCCTCTTTCCATTTCTTCTCAAACACTCCTCTTTTCTCATTGGTGGAATTTTGTCTCACATGGATCAAACTCTATTATCCCATATTTGTTGTGAGCAGCCTCCCACATCCATATTTTCCTTTATAAGGAGTCCTCTCCTTCTTTTTTTCATATGGAGAAATATATAGAGAGATATAGAGAAATATAGAGAAATATAGAGAGAAATATAGAGAAATATAGAGGAAGATATTTTTGTTATGCTACAAGTTTGGAGAGCAATTTCGAAGGAGTTTTAGCCTTAGGGTTTGGACATTGGAGCTTCATTCAACTTATCTCTTCTTGTCTTATTCTCTCTTGCATCCATGGCTTCCATCATCAAGTTTTGTCCTTGCATTTTCATATTGTCCTAGAGTCATATTTGTTTTCATAGATTAATATTGCATTCTTATTATTTAGATTAGCTTGAATCTTCATTTACATTCATATTTTGATTCTTAAATCTCTCATTTTATGGTGTACTTCCATGGGCACAAACTAGGTCAAATTGAGGGCCTCCATTACAAACCCTTGCACTCCATAAATAGAGAGATATGGATCGTTGTTTGAGATCTCATTCTTGAGAAATCTTGGATATAATGATTTGTAGAAGTGTGTCAACATTTTAACACACAAGAAGATGTGATATAAAGACATGAGATATATAGTAAGTAAAATGTATATATGTATGGGGGAGTAGCCTAATATTATTTATATATATATATATATATATATATATATATATATATATATATATATATATATATATATATATATATATATATATATATATATATATATATATATATATATACAGAGAATCAAAAACATTCTTTACAAAAACAATTTTGAAAAATCTCAAAAATAGAATATGTTACTGAGTTGAAGACACAGGAAAGAGACTAAAGGTTATTTTGAACTTGAAATTTTGAGAATTTATTTTTTGATTGATAAGTTTTTTTGTCACGAATGCCAAATGGGGAGATTGTTGACATTATGGTCAAGTTTTTTAATTCGTGACTCACACTTAGTCAAATAGTTAGAAGCTACCAAGCTTATCTTACAGTGTATAGTGTCAACCAAGTTCTAAATTTGTTATCAAGTTCCAAAATCATTATTCAGTATAAAATGAGCTTCATAGTATTTACCAAGTTGCACAATGCAAATTTTAGTCTCTAGTGTTTAATGAGTTTGTAGCATTAGTGATGTGAATCTAATGTTGACTGAGCTAGAAAGTGTCAACCAAGTGATTTAGTTTATATGTTGAGTTTCATAGTGTCCACTAAGTCAATAGTGTTGATTGAGTTTAGACTACTTGGAAGTGATTAGTATGAACCAAGCTTCTACATCTACTGAGAGCATGACAATGGTTTCCAAGTATGAGAACCTCATCAAGTTTTTCTTCAAAACTCGAGTACTAGTAGTTTGGATGACTTTGTGTATTTTAGTAAAACTTGTATTGCAGCTGACTTTGATGAATTGTGTTTTGGATTGGTATATATGTAATGTATCATATCACATCCAAATGAGATATGTGTGTGAGAAATAATAAGAGTAGAATTGCAAATTGAAAAGGCTACAAACAATATAAGGAGCAACAAATATTTATCTATCATAGCAAGGTGCCCATTACACTCTAAAGGAATCTCAACCAAAAAAATTATAGTTGTAGATCAGAGATTAGTCATTGATTCATCCTAATAGGTGGAACAATTAAATTCTTTCACAAGGTAGACTTAACAGTATTTTGCAAATCTCTTTACCAAGTGCATACTTCATTGTTCATTTTGTAAATCCTTTAGCAAGGTGAACCTAGCAGTCCTTATTGCTCCTAATAGGGCAGATCATCAGAAGTGATCAACTGTAAGCCTTAACCAACCAAATTTATATTATAGTACTAAAGCTTGTGGGTATCATCCAGACCCCAGTTTTACTATCTATTTTGAAGTTTTTGGCTCACCATATCTTGTGTTAAATTGTTATGAATTTTTTAATGCTTTTGGTTTTTCGTGCATGCAATTAGATCAAAATACATATGAAGGATTAATTGGAAAATTAAGAATAAGTTTTATTAGTTCCTAATTCATCCCTCCCCTCTTAGTAACCTACTCTATCCTATATTTCCAATACATAAGCCTATTGCAAATAAAAATCCTAAAGAGGATAGGATGGATCAAATGTTGAACTTATTGAAGAATATGAATCCTCCAATTGGAAATTCTAACAAAGAAAATACTGGTGATAAATCATAGTCCAACAATTTTAGCAGAAAAAATAGGATGCAATATTGTCCCTATACAACCCAATGGAAGGATGGGAAACCTATTGTTCATCCTGAAAAGAATACTAGTGAGAAGAATACCCGAGTTCCCCTCTAAAAGGCCTCTATTAACATGATAGATGATTCTCCATGGTGTTAAGTATGTCATTTGTCTCATTCACCAAAATATTGTGTCATTCTTATGTCTTTCTCCACAAGTCAGAATGGAGCTAAGGAGAAGTCTAGACAATAAAAATAATACTAATGATGTGGAATGTAATTTTGTTGAATATTATTATGATGATACATTTGATTTTGATGACACTAACAATGATGTATATGAAAAAAGGAAAATGCATAATCTTATGCATTAGCAATTTTTCTTAGATTAAGACGAAATAAATGATACTACTTGTAACATGATATCCTCAAAGAATGATGAAGTATTCTTGAGAAGGCCTGCCAAGGAAAAGATTGACTAGATTACTACTAATATGGTTGCAAGTGTGCAAACTTGTGGTATGATATTTAAAGATGATGTTGGTAGAGTGGCTAGCATTTTTGTCAAGAAGAAAGATCCCAAAGGGGAAAATATAAATAATCTTGAGGAGGTTCATAAAATCAAGGTCAAAAATGTGAGTAAAAAGTGGGAACCTAAGAAGGAAGAAGCCTCAAAGATCCCCAAATCTTAGAGTAATGATAAGAAAAAGGTAGTAGAAAAGGTATTCCTTGTAATTGCTAGAAGCAGTGAAAAAAAAGCTTATGATGCTATTGGTACTATTCAAAGTCCAAAGGAGGTGAAAGGTATGCATGTTAAAAAAATTCCTAGCTCTCCTATTGATATGTTATCATTGTTGTCACAAATTACTATGAAGGTTCCACTCTCTGAAGTATTGAGAATCCTAGAACATAAGGATAAAGTTATGGAATGGGTTGGGAGTGTTAAGGAAGATGTTGATCTTATTTGTAATTCAAATGAAACCCTTGTTGAAAATAGTGAATTGATATAGATGGAAGTAGTATCTTAAATCAAAAAAATGTACTTAGATGATCCAGTTAACTAGTGTCTAGGAAATATTGACCTCTTTTTCTTAAGTATCATGGTAAATGGGAACACCTTAAAAAATTGTATGATAGATTTCAATGCATCAAACATAGTCATGCCTTTTGAAGTTGATAGCTCCTATTTTCACTAAGCTTAATTTTCAAATTTATGGTGAAAATGTTGAATTGATTGTTAGGGTTGCATTTGTCTTGTTTCCATTTGTAGAAGCAACCCTAGAATATTTTGCCTTGATCCAATTATTTTTTATCGATTGTCCTAAGTGTGAGCTTTAGTACCATAAGATTTGATTTTCATCTCACATTGAAAAAATCTTCATGAAATTGGTCTAAGCCCTAACCCTAGGATTTTGAAGTTAAGAAGGTTTTCATTTTTCTTTTAACATCTTCCTTTACTATGTTACAATGACGGGGTTAGCAAAGCATCGTAACAAAGTATTTTCATTACTACGATCTTAAGATTAATGTGTTATCATCACATTATGAATGGTATAATCTATCTTTCTGACCTTATGACTTCCTTTGTGTCATAAGATCATGCCATAGTTTTAAATGGTTTAGTGTGTGGCCATCCCTGACATTATGATAAGGGAGGTCATCATGGCATCGGGAGTGATAAAAAGGGTGCTACGATATTACTAAGCAATGTATATCGTAGAATCATGAAAGACATAATGGAATGTTGTGATATTATGAGGAATTTGTATTGGAAAGATCATAAAGATTCAAAAATAAGCAATGGTGATGGTGCACTGGTAAACAGATGTCCAGTTTTTCATTGGTCAAAATAGAGGTATAGATACTAGGTGTATTCCTAGTTAAGAAAAATTTGGACCAAATGAAATGTTATATTATTTTGAAGCAACATATGATAATCTCTAATGCTATGGTGAATGGTTCATCATAGGTTCTCATGACAAAAAAAAGTATGGCCCAATGATATGATGGAAGCATGATCATAAGATCGCACATGAAAATTATAATGACTACTCTGATATGGTGCAAAGGGTTAACCATTATCAGAGGATCATAGGAGTTCCACACATAATGGGCAATGTTACGAAATAGAAAATGAGACCATGATCATGGGATTGTATGAGGAGAAAAGTCAAGCTGTGATGTTACGAAACTATTTGTCATGAGATTGTAGAAGGAGAAAAGGTTAGTTACGATGTTGCGACAATGAAGGAATCATAAGATCGTAGAAGGATTTTTCTATTATGTCCAATTGGTTGAAAAGGGTTTTTTAAGGGTTTTCATAACATTGGGAGATTGATTTTTTAGTTTTAAGATCATACAAGAGGTCTCTTCATCAGTCATAGTCATAGCATTGTAAGCCCTACTTTCACATTAAAATGAAAATTTACTTTTCTGAGCTAGAAATGATAGTAAGGTTCTAAACTAATAAGAATTAAGTGTAGTACAAAAAGTGCATTGCTGGATAGTAATGGTGATGCTCCATTGAGTTGATAGAATGCGTTGATATCATTTTTCAAGCATGTTAAAATCAATGCAAAGTGAACATTGATTTTCATATATTAATTTGTAAAGATTTTCCCACTTCACAAATCATAGTTCACCATTTGTAGAGAGAAAGAATTTGAGTAGTTTCAAAGTTTTCAGTGCATTCCAGATTGTTATTTCTAGAGCTTTTGAGAATAGAATAGTTTCCATATCTAGTATTTACTTGCATAGTATAAAAATGTCTGACAAACAAGTAGAAGAGATTCAAGCCTTATACATGGAAGCTTCGGAAGCTTCAACCTCTAAAGGAGAGAAAACCAAATAGAAGAAACCTAATAGGTTTGCTAAGGAATGGATGAAACTCTTTCCTGGTTCTTCCAATGCTAATACTATAGATGATCAAGCTTTCATTGATCCATATGCCCTTTGTAGAGATGCTAGATACCCTAGTGTTACAAGTTCAAAGCTTTTCAAATACTTTTATTATAACAGGGAGAAGAAAATTCCTGTGTGCAACCCATGGAAGAAGAATCTTACCAAGCTGATATTCCTAGAAGTTTTTAAAGATGTAGACTTGATGAGGGATTTATTTTAGTGCTACAATCCAGCCACTAAGACCTTCCATAGGAGAGATGGAACTATAATTTTTACTCTAGACCAAGAATCATTTATTGAGGCTTTTGAATTGGATGGAGCTATGGGTCAACTTGTTGATCTAAGAGATTTGTAGAAGAAATTTGAAGCAAACACCATGGTATACACTAGGATATCTATGTTGTAGCATATTCCAATGGACTTGAAGGAAGTGGGTGAATAACCTAAGAAGGTTGAGAAAATGATGCCATTGGAAAATTTTAAGAATTATTTTGTAAAGATTGTACATGGTGTCCATAAGGTGGTTAGCAAGGATGCGACAAATATGGTCTATGGAGTGAAATTCATAATTGCAAGAGATGTACATGACTCCTACCATGGTGGGGAGTATGATTATGTTAATCATATTTTAGAGGTGATGAAGAAAAATATTCCCAGGGCTTAGACTAGAGATTAAAAAGACTTCACTTTCCATCATTGTTCACTATTGATGCACCTAATTCTCTATAAATCAACTCTAACTTCATTGACCATACTTCTGATGGAAATGGAGCTCTACTAGAATGACTATTGACATGGGTATGGGATAGTAATCACCATTTCTTTGATTTTGTTTCATTCTTTAATAATTTTAGTGTTTTAATCATGAAAATGTTAGATCTAGGATATTATAGGGCACCATATGTTTTAAAAGGTCTTTTAAGACTAGCCCTACTTCTTGAAGCAAAGATACTTGACCATAATTGGGGAGACATTTTCTTATTTCCCACTTTTTCTTTAATGAGAGTCAACCACCCCATATATTGCCTAACCTTATCCCTCCTAGGTTAGGAACAATTGAATTTATGTGGAAATTGTTCATGATCAATAGGGAATACATGGGACCCAAAGTGCATATAGGAATATTTTTGTGTAGGTGTTTTAGAATTGGTGATTTTACAATTGGCAAAGAGGTCCTAGACTAGATTCATTCTTTCCTCCAACACTACAATTTATCTACTGGCCCTTATAGAATGTATGACCTTGATAGTTAGATGAAGGTCACCCTTAAAGAAATGAGAAACTATGTACTACCAAGGACCATGAAATTTCCCCATGAGGATGTCATTCAAAACATAGTAGCAGAGGGTGAGGTAGCTGACAAGCTAGCAAAGCTTGATGATGTTTTAAGGGTAGAGAGAGAATTGAAAAGAATTGATCCCCAATTCATGAGATTTTACATGGATATCCCTTATCCTTAGAGGATTAGGAAGATGGTTGTAGACCATGCTGAGATCATGGCTAAATTGCTAGAGGGACCAATAGGAGAAGAAGATAGGGTTTACACTGTTAGCCTTGAACCTAATGTAACCTTTGAAATAGAAGAAGATGATGTCCCTCAGGCATCATGGATGGCAAAAGGAAACAAAAGAAAAAAGATTTTCCATATCCCTCTATATCCCTCCTAAAGTAAAATAGAGGACATTACAGATTTTTCCAAGGAATAGTCAGTACTTTGTAGACTTAAGACAAAATTAATTAAAAAATAGAATAAATGCAGCAGGAAATACTCTCATGGACTTGGAACTAGTAGTAGCAAGGTTAGATGATAGGGTCATTCAAGCCCAGTAGTTCCTAGAGGATGATAAATTCATCAAGTCCACTAAATTCAAGATTTTTTTAATATAAAATAAAATAGAGTGAACTAGTTCTGAAGATGAAACTAGGAGAGTCTAATGAGAGGAAGATGGAACTTGTTGAGAAGCTACAAGCCTATGACCTTGAGAGTGATGTAATGATTCTAGAGGAGGCTAGGGATCTAGTAAAGAGGAATGGCATGCTATTGGTGCCTAGATGAGACTTGGAACAAGCATTTATGCTTGATCAAATAAGGAGGTAGGAGAATGCCATTTCGTATGAGGCAATTGGTGCAGATGGATTGAAGAGAAGGACTAGTTTCAACATTGATACCAAATCCCTAGTAGTCTGGAGTATGGATCCTTCCTCAAATAAGCTAAATTTGATGGATCTCCAAAGTACTAATCAAGGTAACATGATTTTATGGACTCTGCAGGGCACCTTTGGCATAGATATTTCAAAGGCATTAAAACATTTTTCATTTATGAATGATGCCAAGGTAGAGGAGATGGAGACAAGATTGTCAAAATCTATACATGATTACATTGATGTTAGGAAGCTTAATGAAGATGAGCTTAGAAGCATCCATGTATACAAAGAAAGAATTGTGGAGCTTGAGGCCAAAGTCCAAGCATTGGAAAATGAAGTTTCATCTCTTAGAGAGCAACTTACACAAGCAGAGTAGATAGTTACTATAAAATAGAGAGTGGAAATTGAAGGTCAACAACAACTAGCTAAAGATATAGTTGAGGCTTTGATACAAATAGAGGATGTCGAAGAAGAGGCATCATAACCAAGAAGAATGAGCATTGATGCTCCATCTACTTAGCAGGAAGTTGATATAAGGACAATTGTCCTTAAAAATATGATGAGCCACATGATTGAAGTGTTAAAAAATATGTCTCAGCTGACTCATAATTTTTATGTTGCTTTACAAAGCACTGAGCAATTTTGAAATGAGGCATTTTCATGGCTATCACACACATTTAATATTTGGGGGCCATATATTCAATTTTTGGAGAGGCTAATTGTACTAATGGCTAAAAATCTAGATCTATTTGACAAAATAATTATAGTGAAGGAGGGCCTAGAACTAGTGAAAGAATTGATGGGTTTCTTCACTAGAAAATTGCAAGTTATATAAGGAAAAATGAATATTTTATCTTAGGGAATATAGCCCTGTATACCATCAATTTTGGATACTACTAGCACAGTGATAGACTGGACTGAGTGGTCAACTTCTTTTGATAATATTTTGAACCGAGAGGCTACAGGGTCAATTTTTGAAGACATTTTAGATATCCCATTTAATAAATTGATTCATTCCCTATTTAAGGAAGAAACAAATTTAAATAAATTTATTGGTGAATGCAAAGTAGTCATGGATGCCAGGTGGACTAAAGCCACTTAGGACTTGCAAGAAGTAAAAACTACAGAATGGCCCACCAAAAGGGAATTATATGTATGGGAACTAGTAGGAGAAATTAAAGCTCCACCGGTAGGAAGTAGTTGAGTTATTTTGTATATAGTTCAGTGAAGGGCAAGGAGGAGAAAAATCAAAGGCTCAACATAAATGTTCTCTTACTACCTCAACTACTTCTCTTTTTCTAGTTGATATTTTGGAAGAATGTTCTATATACATTTTTGTTCCCTTGTTCCAAAGTTTTTTGTATCCAATAACATTTTGGCATGTGTCCTTCTCTCATCTATAGCTTGTTGCAATCCTATATATGGATTTCCGAGATGAAAAGTAGAGGCTAGTTGTACATAGAATTTTCTCATATGTCATGTTTTATTTTGCAGTTTGTCCATTTGCTTTGTAGTTATATGAATTAGTTGAGTTATTTGCATACTTGAATACATAAAGTGAATATTTAGGACCTATTCTTTGTCTTTGTGTCATATCACAAGTTTCTATTAGCAGTATTAAGATCTAAATAAGAAGGTTTTCCTTAATTATCATTATCTCTATGTTTTGTATCCTTTTTCATATATCCATAATAGAGAGCCTAGGTTTAGTGCAATTTAAAAATTTATATCTCTTGTTGATTGCTGCTGATTTAAAGAATTAGGTAATTTCTTTCTATAATGGATAAGGTTTAGCATTTGTGAAAAGGATGAGAATCAGAATGAAACTTAAAGTTTAATGTTGACAATTTTAATCACAAGTTGATTGAAAAGGTCCAAATTTGCTAATCTTTGACTCTATATCCCATTTGATAAGACATTGGTGAATTTAAAAGTTCAAGAATACATTGATGATTGATTTAATTGCAATATATTCATAACAATAAATCAATTTTCCATTTAATGTATTAAGAACTTAAGTGTTGGTCATCACTTATTTGCATGTACTCTATGGTTATAGTTAGCTACTATTTTTAGAGAGTTTATCAACAAATAAAAGAAGAATATTGACCATTTCTACTATAGGGAATAATCTTGAAAGAGAAAGTATCTAGTTAACCAGGTTATTTCCTTACGTTTTCATGCCTTGGCCTTGCAGAGCCTAAAGTGAAGTGAGTCATGATGACTCTATTAATGTTGGTCCAGAACTAAGTTTTAACCTTGTTGAATATAGGATTTAGCTACTCCTTAGGCTTGTCCCTGACTTTGTTTCTTGGTATCAAGTTTAAATCCACCTAAAATGTTCCTTACCATAAAGAACCCCAACAAAAGTTGCAAAAGAGTTAGAGTTGAAAATAGATATTGTTCAAGGTAGGTATTGTGTTGTGGATCAAAGAGAAGTAGTTATTACATGGACCACAAATGCGTTACCTTACAGGTTATTTGCCTATCCTAGTAAATAGTTAACAATGAGTTCTTTTATAGTTGACATTCCATCCTAGTATGGTATGCTATTATCAAGAAAGTGGAGTACAAAAATGGGTGCAAATATGCAATGTGATCTATCTTATGCCACTTTTAAAATTGAAGATAAGTTGGTAAAAATCAATAGAGAGCCTAAGAGTGTTTACATGATTGAACAAGATATTCAAAATAAAATGATGTGTTTTGCAGATACTGATGTAAATGCATTTAGAGTAGAAGTTTTAGTGTTGAAAAGGGAACCAATAAATCCCCTATTATAGTGGAAGTTGAATCAAAGTCAAAAGGAGAGATTTATGGACCCTGTATATTAGAATTCTTTAGAATAATTGAGAGGGGGTGAATCAATTATCCAAGGTCTAGAGGTACAATTAAAACTTTTCATAGTTTAGTGAACCCATATCAATAAAGCATTTCCATCATGCATGCATCCATTAGATTATGCAATCACTTAAACTTGTAGGTTATTGTCAAATTAACTTTGTAAAAATGTAAACATGAAACATAAAATATTCTATAACATATTTGACACAATGATTTAATGTGGAAACCTAATTTGGGAAAAACTACCAGTAACATACTACTCATTCTTACTCTTCCAAAGTGATGCCCTATTAAAGGTTACAATGCACATTGTTAAATGTGACCTAGTTAAAGGTTTTCAATCACCCTGTTAGGAGTGAGACTTGTTAGAGGAATTTAGATCATTTACTTGGAATGTCACCAGGTTAAAGGATTTACAAATGACTATTAGGTAAACCTTAATCTAAAGGATTTACCCTAGACTGATACAATGATTACAATGTAATAGTAAAGCTTGATCTAGTAACAACTTACAACACACTTGCAGATTATAGATCTCTATTTTAGTCCTCCATTTTTCTTGGCTTTCATGCACTTCATCTCTAATATCTTGTTCACTCTTCAAGCATCCATACTTTTAAAACTTCTTGCTTTTCTTGCCAATTAGTCTCCTCTCTTAGGTCACTGAATGAAGCAATACCGTAGACTCCTTGTCTTCCTTTGGTTCTCACACATGATAACTTTTCCTTCTAACTAACCATCACTATAAATAGAGAATAAGAATTTTTTTTTTCATCCTACATCATCCATTTTAGGGTTAGGTCAGATTAGGTAGGATTCAATGAATCTACCCCTCATTTCATTTCATTCCCTTCTTAAAACTTCTCCTTCAATCCTCTTTGAATTCACCTCAAAATGGTTCATCATGAATTTAGTGCCACCAACTCTTCAATCTTATCTTCTACATGGCTCACACAATTCAAGAAATCAAACTTGTTCACTTAGATTCATCAAATTCTCAATCTTTCTCATAATGTTGATACTCAGTATTAACTATCTTGTAATGCTTGGCATTACTGTGTTGCTCGGCATCCTCTATCAAATCACTCACCATAAACTAAAGTTTACTAGTGCTCGATATCAACTAAAATTTACTCAGTTTACACTATTTCACTTGGCTTACACTGAAATTGACTTTTCTTAGCTCCAACTGATTTTCTACTTAGCTTGCACTAACTTTTCTTGGTACCTATTGCATAGATTATTAAGCTTGGCAAACAAACTCCATTTAACATTTTCTTCTGAACTTAGTCAGTGTAACCAACCTTTGCAACCTTAATTAGACTATCAATGCACTATAATATCATTGTCTTAACTGATCCTTGTACTCCTTTTCATATCATATCATAAAATTTAAGATCCAAACATAAATAATCACTACAAATAGATTTATCAGGTCTCTTCATAATAAAAAATAAGATGCCAACTCTTAGCCTCTTCACTTGCACTCACAACTTCAGAAACCATTTTATAGACCCATGATTTCTATCCACACTAACCTGATAACAAATGCTTCCCACTATCAATTCATGGAATTGACATGTCAATGACACAATCAACATTAACTATGTTGGTGAATCTGATAGTGACTCTACAAACTTCTATAGGCTAAGAACATTTTAGGATACACACTGAGTTATTAATACTGGCTCAAACATAACACATAAAGAAATTAACAATCAACTTCTTTGCTAAATAAAGTGGCCACTATCATCCATATTGGGACTATTCTAGTAATCAATACGTAATTGAACTAGAGTGCTAAAGGTTTTTATTTACAATAACAAGAAACTCAATAAAAATAGCAAATATAATATTCCTTAGATGATAGAGTACAGTCTAATTCAATGCATTATAATGAACTATAAAAAATCAATTAGCAAAAGAGAGAATCATAAACATTAATAATATAACCAAAAACAATAATAAGGGAGAGAAACTAGAGAACTTAAACACAATCTTATTTATCTTTGAAACACCTTAATTACAAAGGCATAACACATGCATGGCTCTTTGGCTAAAGGCCAGAGAGCCGATTGTCTTCTCTATTCTTTTGTGCTATCTCTATGAGTTCTCCCTAATAATCTCTCTACTCTCCCTCTCTATCCATTTAGTTACATTTTCTCTTTATTTCAAGAGATGATAAGGTAGTTATAAAATTAACCTAGTTGCTTGCAAATACTTAATGCTCTTGAATGTTTTTAACACGTTACAATACAATTTTGGGGATTTTAACCCTTTCTCAATATATGTTTTTAACAAATAACAATACAATTTTATGAAAACTCTTCATCATGCCAATGGGTCAAGATGCTCCCACATCATACTCCTAGGCTTAATAGATTTCCATGTCCCATGGAAATGCTAATTGGTGTATGCTTTGACTGCTCACTCTTATGTTGCAACTAACTTGGCCACTATCCATCTTGCTTCATGTTGCATCACTCCATCACCATATTGCCATCTTACCCACCCAATATCCTAGAAGATGTTGAGAACTCCTCGCTTAGTGGTTGCTCTCTTGCACCTTCTACCCAGCCTTATGTTGGTGGAGACAATACCAAGACCTCTACTCATGAGATCTTCACACAAGAACATCTTTGTTCTACTACAGCTTCAATGGATCACTCATGCAACCAGTTATCAATCCTACCCAGTGAATCACTAGACCTTTTGTGACTCTGATATTGTTCTGATGTGGAGGAAATTTCATCCACTGCAAACTCTTTGAAATTGTATTAAAAACTACATCTCTCATTGTCTTCCTCTATTTGACACACCAATTAGAGGTTTCCCAAGCACAAACATTCACTTGTGAATCTATGTTCACCACCTTTTCCCCATTTTTTAATGCCAAATTAAAAAGATGATAACCTTCCACCATCATTTTGAGATGATTCACAGAATCATTTTATCACTTGCTATTCTCTTCTATGCATCTAGTGTAACTGAATCACCATTAGTGGTTTTTCTCTCTTGATCCTTAATGCCCTACAAACCTTAAGGACTACTATTGGCCCTAGCATCTCATAGCTCTATCATAGTTTGAGCATCTCTAGACATCATATATCTGCCACCATTTCATAGAAGATGCTGCCACCTTTTTCTTCTCATTGTAAAGATCAAAACATTTTAGACTTAATACATTTGAGTTCCAAATATACATAATCATTGAAAAAATCCTCAAGCCACCAATAAGGATGTACTAAATGTCATTCCTCAGGTCTCTTCACAATCACCAATAAGATGCCAACTCTTAGCCTCTTCTCTTGTACTCACAACTTTAGAAACCATTTTATAGTCCCGTGATTTCTATCAATATTGACCTGATAACAAATGCTTCCAAATATTGATTCAAGAAATTGATTCAACATTAACTATGTTGGTGAATCCAATAATAACTCTGCAAACTTCCATAGGTCTGATAACATTTTATGATACATGTTGAGTTACTAATACCAGTTCAAACACAATACATAAAGAAATTAACAATCAACTTCTTTGCGAAATAAAATGACCACTATCGTCCATATCAAAACTATTATGGAAATCAATACATAATTGAACTAGAGTGCTAAAGGTTTTCATTGACAATAACAAGAAACCCAATAGCAATAGAACATCTAATATTCCTTAAATGATTAAGTACAGTTTGATTCGATGCATTATAATCGACTATAAAAATTCAATTAGCAAAAGAGAGAATCATAACCATTAATAGTATAATTGAAAATAATAATAAGGGAGAGAAACCTAAGAACTTAAACACAATCTTATTTAAATTCAAAAGACCTTAATTACAAATGGCCAGAGAGCCGATTCTCTTCTCTATTCTTTTGTGCTCTCTTTGTGAGTTGTCCCTTGTAATCTCTCAATTCAAATTTCTCATTTTTCTTGTAGTATAGACCATAGTGTTCTATTCCTTTTAGATATCTCATTATTCTCCTAACAACCATCAAATGATTCTCCTTGGGATTAGCAAAGAATCTTACAACTATCCCTATAGATAATGTGATATCAAGTCTATTATGTAGTACATATTGTAATTTTCCAATCATAGACCTGTATAATGTTTGATTCACCTTAGCTAAATCAACATTCTTTGACAATTTATGTCCTATCACCATAGGTGTGCTTACTACCTTGGAATCCTCCAATCAAAAAAATTTCAATATATCCTTTACATACTTTGACTAAGTGATGTATATACCATATTTCATCTAATATACTTGCCAACCCACAAAGAACTTGATCTCTCCAAACATAGACATCTCAAATTTTTTCTTCATTTCATTTGCAAAAGCATTGCATAAAGTATCTTGACCTCCAAATATGATATCATCAAGAAAAAATTTAGATAAAAAAATACTTTTTTCATTTCTCTATCTTTAAGTATAGATTGTTGTTATCATCAGTCCTTTCAAATCCAATCTTCACAAGAAAATTATGAAGCCTTTCATACCATGCTCTTGGTGTTTTCTTTAAATGATATAGAGTTTTATGTTTTTCTATATAAACCTCTTCCTCTATTATACCATTTAGAAATGTATACTTAACATCCATTTGATAAACTCTAAAATGTTTGTATTCAAAGTAAGCAAGTAGAGTTCTTACTCCTTCTAGTCTTGCAATAGGGGCAAATGTTTCTCCATAGTAAATCCCTTCATTTTGTGCATATCCTTTATAGACTAATCTTTCCTTGTTCCTTATGACTTCACCATTTACATGTAACTTGTTTCTATATAATCACTTGGTACTAATCACATTTTTGTCTTCTGGTCTAGGAACTAGAGTCCATGTCTTATTTTTCTAAATTTGTTCAATCTATTCTTTAATGGCTTTACTCCAGTCCACATCTGCTAAGGCATCCTTCACTATTTTAGGTTCTTGCATGCTCAGAAAACATGTATCATTTCTCAACTTGTTCCTTGTCATTGGTCTATCATCTTCATCTCCAATGATTTGTACAATAGGCTGATATCTCTTGACATACTTAGACAGTATTGGTTCTACTCTAGTTTCTTCATTTGGTCTCTCAACTTTTGAGTCACTATGTACATCTTTGTTAGGTATTTTAGCATCTCTATCTTTCATGTACACTAATCTTAGAATCAAAATGTGCCTCAGCTTCATTCTATAACTCGGCACCTAAATGTAACTTAGTTCTTGAATGTAACTTGACATTCATAGTATGTGACTCGACATTCAATAAAACTTCTTGTTGGTTTGCAACTTGATTTACAACATCTTCATCAGTAGGCATACCTTCATAAAAGTATACAAATGATTTGTATTCTTCTGGTTCCTTCATAGATTCAACCTCATATACTTTTGTATATTCATCAAATTTCACATTTGTACTTTCCATAACTTTGTTAATGTTAGTATTTAAACACTTATAAGCTTTACTTCTTGTTGAATAACCAAGAAATATACCTTCTTCACTTTTTGCATCTAGTTTACCATTCCTATAATCTTTGAGAATATAACACTTGCTTCCAAATACCTTAAAATATTTCACATTTCTTGAGTATCCATACCATAGTTCAAAAGGTGTTGAGTGAGTACCTTTCTTGACTTGTACATGGTTTAAGGTATATACAATAGTACTTACAACTTCTCTTCAATATTTTAAAGCAACATCTTTCTCCATCATGGGTGTCCTAGCATAGTCGGTTATATATCTGTTCCTTCTTTTAATAATTCCATTTTTTGGAGGGGTTCTAGGAGCATATGTTTATCTTTTGATTCCTCTATCATTGAAAAACATCTCAAACTCATTTGATGCAAATTCTCCTCATCTGTTAGATTGCAAAAAATTTAGGCTTTTACCTACTTCTTTCTTAACTCTTGCTAAGTACCACTTAAACATTTGGAAAGCATCATATTTCTATTTCAAAAACATAATAGTCATCATTCTAGAATAATCATCAACAATAAACATAATATACTTATCTCCTTTTTAGCTTTGCACTTCAATAGGTCCACACAAGTTAGTATGAACAATCTCTAACATTTCTTTAGTGGTATGAGTCTTACTCTTAAAACTTGACTTTGTCATTTTTCCTCACTAACATTGTTTGCAAATTATATTGTTAGTCTTCTTTAACTTAGGCAATCCTCTAACTCTTTTCATGTTATTGATACTAACTAAGTTATCAAAATTAACATGACATAACCTCTGGTGCCATAGCCACACATCATCAAATTCTACAATTGAACAAGTATCATACTCTATATCAAGGTATAATATATTACATCTAGTTTTATCACCTTTTTTAATCAATTTTCCATCAGTATCATATATCTTAGCAATCTTGTTTTCAAACTCAACCTTACAAATCAAGTTATTAAGTTGTGAAACACTCAACAATTATAGTGAAGTCCTTCAACATTGTAAGCATTGTCACATAAAGTCTTTTTTGTGAGTTTGATGGAACCTTTTCCTTTTATCATACATGGTGGTTTATTACCAAACCTTACAAAATTTCCATCATAATAATTCAAGGTAATGAACTTACTTTTATCTCCAGTCATGTGATGTGAACAACCACTATCAATGATCCATCTGTCATTCTTGTTCACATTGGACACTAGTGTAGTTGCCTCATCCTCATAAAATTCATGCTTCTTTGCAATATACACCACTTAATCATCATGATCATTAGATCCATCTTTTGTTTCCTCTTCAAAAATGTAGCAAGACTTCTTGCCTTTATCTTTGTAGTCTTTGTTGTCTTCATCTCTTCTACTTTTGTACTTGTCACCACCTCTGTAATTCTTCTTCTCTATAAATCTAGTAGCAATATGGTCAACCTTATTGCAATTGAAACACATGATGGGTAACTTACCTTTCAACTTACCTTTACGTCTATGAAATCTTCTTGTTAGTAGTGCTTTAAGTTGATCTACATCTTCCTCATTTTTATAACTATCACTGGACACACATTTTGTCTTCTTCTTCTTATTCTCATTAGATTCCTTCAATGACAACTTAGCTTTGGAATTAGATTCAACATCAATAGGTTTGTGATTATCAAAATTAGATAGCTCAAAACTAGTCATCCTACCTACAGGACCTTCAAGAGTTAGATCATTCCATAACATACATCTCAGTTCTTCTATTGCAAAAGCTATAATAGCATAGATGGGTAGAAGTGTTCTCAAAACTTTTCTTAGTATAGTATCATCTTCTATTATACCAATAGCTCCTCTTATTTCATTAACAACATCTTTTATCCTAGAGTAATATTGAGCAATATTCTCACCTTCTTGTATTCATATATCATCGAATTTACCTCTAAGACTTTCAGCTTTGGCTCTTAGAACATTCTTGTCACCTCCGTAGATAGTGTATAGCGTATCCCAAATTTTCTTTACACTATCACAATCCTTGATATCTTTAAACTTAGCATAGCTTAGGGAAGAGGTAATCTCCAACATTTCCTAGTTGTATTCTTTCTTCTTTTTTAGATCTTTAGCAGTTAGGGGTCCAGTAGGATCAACATGCTCAACAATAATGGTAGATTGTGCATGATCTCTAGGACCTCCTAGATTTAGCTTCATCAAAATTTTCCATGTATGAAAGTTATCTCTATTAATCTTGGGTCCTTGTCTTTTTGACAACTTGATCTTTTAGCTCCTAGTACCTTCAAACTAGTCCTCTTAAGTAGATGGCTCTGATACCAATTGTTGGAATTCTTTAGAATAATTGAGAAGGGGGTGAATCTATTATCCAAGGTCCATATGTACAATTAGAACTTTTCATAACCTAGTGAATCCATATCCATAAAACATTTTCATCATGCATGCATCCATTAGATTATGCATTCACTTAAACTTGTAGGTTATCAAATCAACATTGCAAAAATGTAAACATGAAACATAATAGATTCAATAACACATTTCACATGATGAAATAACATGGAAACCTAATTTGAGAAAAACCACCAGTAACATGCTACTCATTCTCACTCTTCTAAAGTGATGCCCTATAAAAGGCCAACCTTGTTAAAGGCTATAATGCATACTATTAAATGTGACCTAGTTAAAGGATTTCAATCACCCTATTAGGAGTGAGCCTTGTTAGAGGACTTTAGATCATTCACTTGGAATGTCACCCAGTTAAAGGATTTACAAATGATTGTTAGGTCAACCTTAATCCTAAGGATTTACCCTAGACTAGTACAATGATTAGAAAGTAATAGTAAGGCTTGATTTGGTAACAACTTACAACACACTTGCAAATTATAGATCTTTCTTTCAGTCCTCCATTTTTCTTGGCTTTCACACACTTCAGCTCTGATGACTTGTTCACCCTTCAAGCATCCATAACTTTAAGCCTTCTTTCTTTGGTTGCCAATTTAGTCTATTATCTTAGGTCACTAATTAAAGCAATACCCTAGAATCTTTTTCTTTTGAGTAGCCATCTCTATAAATAGAGAAATAAGATCTTTTATCATTCATCCTCCATTGTCCATTTTAGGGTTAGGTCAGATTAGGTAGGATTCAATGAATCTACCACTCATTTTATTTCATTCCCTTCTAAAAACTTCTTCAATCCTCTTTGAATACACCTCAAAATGGTTCATCATGAATTATATGGCACAAGCTCATCAATCTTGTCTTCCACATGGTTCACACAATTCAAGAAATCAAACTTGTCAGCTTAGATTCATCAAATTCTTAATGTTTTTCATAATGTTGACACATGACATTAACTAGCTTTTGATGCTTGGCACATACTACATTACTTGGTATCCTCTATCAAATGACTCAGCATGAACTATTTTTCATTGAATGACTCAGTATGACAACTTAGCTCCAACTATTTTTTTTTCTCAGCTTGCACTAACTTTTCTTTCCACCTATCGTGCATAATGTTTTTTATTAAGGAAAACAAGATTTAATAGGGCCTTGAAACCAGTACAATAAAAAGAACAGTCATAAAAGATCACTTAAAGTAGCTATAGTAATTAAAAGCATACCAAAGAAACATCTCCCTACAAAAAGAGAGGAACCAATGAAAATCTAGGAAGAAAGGACAAAAGGCCAGGCCATCCCAAAAAAGCTAGGGCTCTTAGGAAATCTATCTTAACATTTTTGCTATATTAATTTGAGCTTCGAATTTCTACCTATTGCCTCCTTCATTTCTGAATGCTATTGATCAAGATCTAGAGTTTCCTTCTTCCTCATGCTAGATCTTGTGTGCTTCATAAAGTAGTCCTCAGGGGTCTTTTCCTTGGTGTTGTGGGAGGTCAGATCCTCTTCCTTACTAGTTCTATATTCCACCATATTATTTTTAAGAATCTTGATGTTTTCATTGGCTTCCTTAAGGATATTAAAGCTTGGAGCTTTCCATAATTTCAACCCTTTTATTGACTTCTTGCACCCTGTCATACTTGTTCTTTTCTTCCTCTACAATTATATTTTTCATGCTATAATCAAGCATTTGTATCTTATGGTACTAAATTCCTCAAGGCCTTCATTTTGATCATCCCTCTCACTTCCTTCTGACACATCCCCCTCAATCCCTTTCTTCTCCTTCTTGGCTTCAAGATGTTTTCTTTATTGATTCCTGATAGTATTCTCAGAATCCTCTTTGTTTTTCAACATTTTTATAGTGATGTTTTTCTTTCCCTTTTTCCTCACCAAACCCTCCTCTTCTCTAATCTCCTTTGTGCCTTCATCACTGTCCTCCCTTGTGTCCATTCCTTTAGCCCCTTAATTATACTCCCTATTAGAGGAGGAATCAAGGTTGTGCCTGGGTTTAGGAGTAGCATCTCTTTTATTTTCTTGTTTGATGTTGTGTTTCCTAGAGCCTCTCTATAGAGTATCATCCTTATTCAATTCAGTGTTTATATCAAGCCTATCATCTATGCCTGATGGAAAATAGTTATCTTCTAACTCTTGTGAGTCCACTCTATCCTTCTTACCATCCTTTTAAAGTTTAATTTGTTTTCACATTTTCCTAGCATTGAAGAACTCATACACTAAAACTAAAAGCCCCTCATGGAGCATTATATTCCTATGTGCTTCTCCTGATATTCATTAATATTTTCATTCATTGAAGAGTAAAGATAAAAGGGGAGAAAAATTTTGGCCCCATACCTGAAGTGATTTAGAATCACGAAATGGTAAGTGCATATCCAATTGAATCTAGTGTCAAGGGTGATATACTTGATAATAGACCTTAAAACAAACCTCCATAGCCATTATATTGAACTTGGGAGATAATAGGTACCTCTCTTCACAAGAGTTTTCTTCTTCTCTTGATCCTTAGTAAATTCCACCACAACTTTGATCGAGATTTTTTGGTCTCACTAAAATTTCTTCCCCATGATGGGAATACTAATGACCATAGAAATGACATCCTCAGTCATAGTAAACTTAACTCTATCAATTTTCACAATTCCCTTATTCCAAATTTTCACCATAGCCGTGGTGACTAAGGGCTTCCAACCATGGAGCCTTTCTATAAAGGTCATGAGTTCCCCTTTTTTCAAAATTTCCCAGACCTTTGACCTCCTACACCATTTTTGGGCTTCATCCTCTAGTTCCCTCCTGTGCCTTTCCCCAACCATTTTTCCTTGATGCTAACCAAAAGCCTAGAATAGAAACCCCTTAGACAAGAGTTTCTTCTTTTTTTCTTTAGCTTGTTATTAGTCTTATTATCAAGAAATTTGAAATCTATCATTGAATTAAGAGGGTAATGATGATTGATGTGAGAAGTATGAGTGATATCGTACTTCCACATCACATTTGTGCGCATTCCCCATAAAGCACTAACTATCATAATAAATTTATACATCAAATTTATGACCTTCCTCCAAGTTGTATTATCTATAATAATGATTTTTAATTATGCCCAATCTTCCTAGGATCCTTTCGCATTCAATAATATCTTTAATATCTGATGGGAGATTATTACCTTCCATCCACTTGGCCATATCATTGTACTTGATGGCCCAATTAGCCAAAATATTAGCCACTTGGTTAGCCTCTTGATACTCATGAGCCACATAGATTTCTTCAAAATATTTGAGAAGAATAATGCATTCTTCTATAATATTTTTTGTTGTCCAAGTAGGTTTATTCTTCTCATTAAGGAAATCGATAATGTTTTTCAAATTTCCTTCCAACCATAGTTTTCTCACACCCATATCTTTAGCTAGCTTTATGATATAGTGAGCCACTATAGCCTCTGTATAGTGGTTGGTTTGAGTTCCAAGGGGAGCTTCTACCAAAGTGATACCTCTGCCAAAGTTATTTCTGATAATACCTCTCACTCTAGCCTTTCTTGGGTTTCCTTTGGCCATCCCATCAAAGCTAGCTTTATACCATCCCTTAGGTGACATTGACCATATACATGCTTCCCTCTTGCTTTATTTATTTTCATTGGTACCAATAGATGGGATAGGACTTTTGATAGTGGAATAATTCTCCATTGGAGAATTAAGGCATTTGTGGAAAACAACCTCAGCCTAAGTTTCCTTATCCTTGAAAATTCTATTGTTACACTCTTTCCATACCCCCCAACAAACATGGGGTAGGGTCCAATTCCCAAAAGCCCTATCATCACTCCCAAATATACCATTGTTCCACTACTCAAACACATCTAGGATGTTGGAAAGAAAACAACAGGATATGTTTAAAAAAATAGGAAAAGAGACCATATAATGTTAATGAAAGGACAATTGATAAAAAGGTGATCAACACTCTCACATTGATTTTTACAAAGAATGCATCTATTAGGCATCTTATCACCCATCTTTGTGAGGTTTTCCACCATCAAGATGTAGTTTTGGAGCATAATCTAGAAGAAGATGTTGATTTTTTGAATGAGACCTAAGAACTAGGCTTTGGCCCACATAGGGGAAGGACCAAAATTTTGTAGATTCTCATAGCCAGAGGCCAGAGTGTAAATCCCATTTACAATCTCCCCCTAGATTATGGTGTCTTTCTTAAGAGATAAGGGGATATGTCTAATTAGGTCCATGAGTGCCTTGAGATCCAAGGATATCTCAGCCAAGTCAATCCATTCATTCTGGTTCTTTTAGTCACTCACCCTACTCCCAAATCTATTAATATAGACATTTGCCCATCTGTTGAAAAGTCCAATTTCCAAGATAGGGCCAACATTGAGCTAATAATCATGCCAAAAGTTGATATCTTCTCCATTTCAAAGTTTCCATTTAGCTTTATCAAAGGCAAAGCTCTTAATTCTCAGTATTTTATTCCAAATAATAGAACCCCTGTGATCAGCTTCTCTGTTAATGAAATGTCTAAGACTAAGGTTTTAGATATACTTTAGCTCCATAATATCTCTCCATTCCCCTTTAGAATTGAATATTCTCCAAATTTATTTTTCTTGGAACCCCCTTTATTATTTGGTCTACATATATTCTCCCAAGCCACCAGAGGGTATGTTTTGTTCTCATTGGTGCCAAACCATGTGAATTGCTTTTGAATGGCCTCCAAATTCTTAGCAACCTTGGGAGGGATAGTAAAAAGGCTAAGAGCATAAGTTGGAAGGTTTTGGAAGGTAGACTTGATCAATAGTACTTTGTTAGCTTGGCTAAGTGTAATACCTTTACAACCCACTAGTTTTCTATTAAATTTGTCAATGATATTATCTCAAAATTAGTTAGGTAGTTTGGTTCCCAAAGGAAGGTGTAAGTAAATGGAAGGAAGAGTCCCAATATTATAGCCTAGGATGCAAGAAATTTTAATCTATCTATCAGGAGGAGTGTTCAAGAAAAAAAAGGAACTCTTATCCTAGTTTATGAGCTATCCAGAGGCCTTGGAATAGGTATTGAGAATACCTTTGACACTCCAAACTTCTATAACCAAGGCCTCACCTCCCAAAATTGTATCATTCACAAATTATTGATGGGTAAAGACTAGAGGACCTGAAGAAGGTTTTAGTCACACTAAATCCCCCCTATTTCTTTTGGAATTAATAAGTCTACCTAGACCTTCAGCTAGGATGATGAAAAGATAAACTTTATTTGACTTGTTCTTCTAAACTTAATCAATGTAACCAACCTTTGCAACCATAAGTAGATTATCAATGCACTATAATATTACTATCTTAACTAATCCTTGTACTCCTTTTCATATCATAACTGAACCTTTCCTCTAGGTGCTATTGTTGTCTCATTTGATCAAATCCTCTTCATCAATCAAAAAAATGATAGTACTCAATTTGTATAAGAAATTGTCTCATTAGCAAGTATCAAGTTTGACATTACTGACAAAATGATGATTGAAACATATTTATCATACTTGTATCTGTTGGAATATTCAAATGGGAAGAATGCTTCTGAGAGGGGGGGTGAATCAAAAGTAATGTATTTAAAATCTTTAAACTGAAAGTAGATTGCATACATACAAACCTGTCAAACAATTATGAGAAACACATAAGAATCACCACATAACACTTGAGATTTTGGTAACCCAGAAACCCTCCAGGAAAAAGAAGGTAAAACTGGGGTGGGGATGATACCCACAAAATTTGCTGCAGCAATAAGGTTTTAACCACTTCTAATGGTCTGCCCTATTAAAGGCTTTACACTGTATCAATAGTGACCTAGTTAGAGGATTTACACACTTTACATGAAGTGTCACCCTGTTAAAGGATTTAATCACCTATTTAAAGGATCTATGAAATAGATGTTAAGATACCTATTACCATAGGATTTTCATTCTAATATAATTGCTAGAAAGTATTAGGTACAATAGACCTAATAGATTACAATCTTTCGATTGCTGAATACAAGCACTTGATCTTCTTTCTCTGATCTTGATCCTTTGTGATCTGATAGTCCTTACTCTAAAAGTAGTTTTCCTTACACACCCTTGTATATCCACTCATACATTTTACAATGAAATTTTGTCTTCCTTATAAAGACATTTGAGGATTTAGGGTTAGGTATGATCTATGATCCATATTCAATCTATATTTCTCGCTCATTGTTTGCACTTCTTCCATTGGTTGCATGCCTTCATCATTTTTCTTATTGGTTGCATGTAGATTGCATAGGAAAAATAAAAGATTTGATCTTATCATTTAATCCTACGGGATTTGTCACATGTCGGCCATGAAAATAATTTACATATGAATCAATGAAGTTACAAACTCATATGTACATTCTATGTTGCTTGACACTTGCTGATTCTAGATGCTCGGCACTAATAGCAAACTGGCTTACTCAACACTTGTTTCATTTCTATATTTCTCGGCATCATCTATGACTCAGCACTTGAATATCACTCGACACTTGTATCTACTCGGCACTTTATTCTACTTGGCACTTAAAGTCATTCGGCACTTGAACTTCACTAGGCACCTAAAGACTACTCGGCACATGAAGATCACTTGGCACCTGAAGTCTTTTCTAACTTGGCTTTTGTTGTGGCTTGACATACATGGTGTACTCAGGTCCAATATAGAAAGTAGTTAATTGTATTGGCACTCAAGTATCAAAAACCATTATGAGGTTAACAATCTCCCCTTTTGACATGAGTGACAAAAACACTTAACTGACCTTGTGAGTACATTAACTAATCTATTTGGTAGATACAAAGTTTTTAAAGAAAACTTGATCAAAACTTGTAACTTACAATATATACCTCAAAATTATTGTAACTCCCCCTGAGTTGATTGTGCCTCATGCATCTTATAGTATCTCCTCTTTAGTTAATATTATCTCCCCCTTTTTTGACACTTATGTCAAAGGATTTTAAGGGTTAAGACCGTATTTCACCAAAAATGTGTTTTTTATCTCCATAATCATCCTAAGAGCTGCATCTCAATTCTTCAAAGTAATTTCCAATGACTTATGTTGGATGGCAGTCTCTGCAGCAAGATGAATAAGTCCATATGATGTAGAAAGATTAGGATCTTTCTTGAGAACAGTTTCTGCATAGACTTGTTCCTTATGGAGTAATTCCAAATGTGGGGTAATGGAGGACTGTAGCTGTATCAGTTTTGAATTGATATTGGCCTCATCTGCTATTAATATGGCTATTTCTTTGTGAGTGTGAAGTGATTGAGCAAAATGCTTCTCACTTTGAGCTGGATCATTTGGTAGCTGTATGCTTGAAATGTTTAAATTTCTTTCCAAGCTCAGTATCTTTTGGCTTGTCTCTTGTGTGAAGTATGAAAAGTCACACAACTTTTTCTATAATGAGAATATATTCTCAAGTACCTTTTTTACTTTGTCAACTAACTTTGCCAATTCGACCTGTGAAAGTGCTATTTCACTAGATACTTACTCATTCTTTTTCCCTTGAAATTTTCTTTCAGACCATTCCATAAGTTTTGCATTTGTTTCTTGGTCTTCATTTGTCACCTGGTCAACAATATCTGATAATTGCTTCATGATATGCTTTGACTCATCTGGTGATTGCAAACTGAAGGCATCCATAAAGATGTCCTTAATCTCATGCAATGTTTGCTTTTGTTTATACTCCTTCCTGAGTATCTCTTGTCTCTTTCTTCTATTTAGTGCTTCCTGCACCTCATTTATTTGATCAATGGTTATTGTTTTTGAGTTATAGCCTGGTATGACTATCTCCTCATCTAATTCAAGGTCTCCATAGTGAAGTACCCTTGCAACTTTTGTAGTACTAGATGTTGGTACAAATATTTGCAATGGCTATTGTGAAGGAGTTCCCGAGGTAGGCAAACTTATCAATGTTTGTATTGCCTCCTACTCTTTAGGGATTTCCACTATTTTCAGCCTCCTATTGTCTACTATCTTGATCAATTATGGTAATCTTAGGAAGTGCACCTTGTGTTTGTGTTGTAGGATCAGATGTAATAGTCTGTCCTATTTGTTCTGTTCCTTTTTCTATAGTTGCACTCAGCTTCTATATTGTAGTGTCAACTATGCCTGTTGAAATAACTATTGGCATTTGAAGTTGACCACTAGTAGCTATAGAGATGATGGAAGGTGGTTCTTGTGGATTCACCTTATCTCTAACTGTGCTTTCTTCTAGTTTTTGCAATTCATCCATATTGACCAATACTAGATCTGCACATAATATTGCTTGTTGTGTAGATTGGTCAAGGATTCTTTTGAGATCTTTTGCAGTTAATGGATTGATGTTCTGACCAAAAGTATCAGGACCATCAACAATAGTTACAGTTTCTGCAGGTGTGATGGGTACATGAGGAGGGCTAGAGGGTGGTAGTTGTGTGTCTTGCACACTTTTATCTGGTTGCTGCTCTTGCTCAACTATTGCCAATACATCTTCTTTTTGTGTCTCTTCCTCCTCTCCATCTTTCTTTTCTTCTTCTTTCTTCTCTTCTTCTACTTTCTTTTCTTCTTCTCCCTTCTCTACTACTATCTTCTCTTCTCTCCTTTTTCTCCTCTCTTCTAGTGGAGTAGTAGCTTGTTCCTTGTATTCTTCTTCAAGAAAATATTCAATCTTTTTGTACAAGTTTTTCCATGATTTCATTGTTCTTTGAACAATTTCTTTCATCTTTTTTTGGAGTATGAAGAATGCCCTGTACTTAGGTGTAAACCTATTATTATGCCTTTTGACTACTTTCTTTATTTTTTCCCTAGTCAAATCTGGCAATACGCTTGCTAGTGTTGATTCCCTCATCTCCTTCTCCATTTTCAAACAAAAATGCCATTTGTCTTCTACAATTTTAGACATTTCTTTTGGCAATTGTCCATCTAGTTCAAGTGGAGTGTACTTGAACTGTGCCATCATTCCATAAACTGTTTCTTCTATCCTATTCTATTCTTCTTTAGTAAACTTATTGAAATCAACTTTATTTAAGTTGCTTAAATCACCATTTCCAATTTTTTTACATAAAGTATCAACTGAAGACTGGCTTACCTTTTTAGATTGATCTTCTTCATTAGAATCAGGTTGAGCCACATATCTTTTTCTTTTCCTCGGCTCTTCCTGTGTTTCCTTGATTGGTTTCTTCTTTGTAACTTCCTCTTTAGCCTTTTGAGTGGAGGCCTTTGTTGCAGCTTGTGTTGTAGGCTTTTGAGGTGATGGCATGGCAGATTTCTTAGGTTTTTGCTGAGATGGGGGATGTTCTGTTGCCTTTCTTTTCTTTGTCTCAGCTTCAGTTGGTGCTTCCTTGGCTTCTTTGTCTTCTACACCTTCCTCCTTGTCTTCACCCAGGTCTTGAGTTAATTCCATTGGGCCTTGTTCTTTTTCATCTTTATCATCATTGTCATCTTCTTCTTCTTCTTCTACTTCAACCTCAATTTCTTCACCAAATTTCTTCTTAATCTTCTTTAACAATTTGTCTTTCTACTTTAATGTGGAAGCGGTCTTTAATTCCATGTTTATTTTTGACCTTACTACATCATAAGTGCCAAAATGTGGAGCACTTTTATCTGTTTCTTTTGCCAATAACGCAATTATTGTTGCAAATGCCTCATCAACATTGATTTCATATCCAAATGGCCTTATCCATCTCACTCTTGCAATTGCAGCTTGAATGTATGTGAAGTCAATATCAACCAAGAAGCATATATCATTAACATGTTCTTCTACCAAAGAAACTGGTATTCTCACCCTTTATTTCATGGATTTCTTGAAATCTTCGAAATAACTTGTCATCAGGGTATCAAAATTTTCTCCCATTTGTTCTATATATTCATTGATTTGGGAAATGATAGTTCTATCATTCCTCCATGTAATTTTTCCGAAAGAGGGAAACTCATTTTGAACATAGAAGAATATAAAAATTAGAATTGCTCCAAATTTGCATTGAGAACCCTTTGTCCTTCTTATGGCAGCTAGGTTTTTAGTAATCTGTTGTAGTTGTAGTTCTACAAGATCATAAGTATGATACTTCTTCACCAATTTGTAACCTACATCTACTGCAATACACGGCACACTATTGAGTCTACTAGATTGATAGAACTTATGGGCAATGACTCTAACAACAAACTCAACTAGAGGATCCTGAATTGTGTGAATTGTCATTCCTCTCTTATTCCACTGAGCACCAGTGTTCTTTTCAATAACCTCCTTCGATTCACTTCTCAAGGTTTTGAACCAATCTAGGGTAGGGTACCCTGTTACTCTATGTATGATTTCTTTGGTTAATTTGATGGGAGTATCTTCTAACCATAAACTTCCACCATGAATTTTGGTTAACACAAGTTTAACCCATTCTGTCTTGAATATGGTGGGAAAGCTCAAAACTCGGGTCAAACCCTTTCTTTCAACAATTTTGAATTCATCTTTTAAGACTCCATCTACACACAATTTCTCATAGGCTTGCCTTATTTCCATATCTCCTAGGGCTCCTATCTTACAATTATAGCATCTCCTCATGTCTTAAACCATTACAACTTTTGGGGGTATTTGGGAGAGAGCTCCGACTGGGTCATTTTTGTATGCAACTTTAGGTATGGGATCAAAATCAGGTTGCTTGACCTCATTGGACACTAACTGAACTTCAAATGACTCTTTGTCCTTGATTTTCTTGGAACTTGACACCATTTATGCAAACTAGGGTTTCCTTTTTACGAAATATGAAACAGCATAGCTCAGCACAAATGAAAAATACCTCAAGATCGATGAAAACATGTTGAGAGATGTTGCAATCTGCTTGAAATGCTAGATTCTATGCTGTGAAGTTGCTCTTCTCTCTTTCTCTTCTTTGCTTCTTGATCATGATGAGGAAAACTGATTAGAATCACGATAATATACCCTATTTTCATTGCATTAAATGCTCAACTGCCAATTCGACTTCTAAAAAAATTTAACCTAACTCGGCATCAGTTATCAACTCAGTCGTTGTTAGGAGCTCGGCATGTGTTGGAGTTTAACTCACCATCCAAAGATAGCTTGGCAACATCATTTAGATTTTGTCTTGACATCTTGTCTCATGCAAATTTATACTTTGCATTGCTTCTTTGTCTTGGGACTGATGTGTGATATAGCTTTGTATATTAGTCTCGTATAATTCTCATGCTTAGTTTGATGAAGTGTGATCACTTGACCTATTGGGTGAAGTGATCCCTCCACTTAATGTGTTGCATTCATATTTATTTTTCCAAGTCTTATTCATTTGTCCCCTTATCTTTTCGACATCAATCTTTTCTTTGCCCTTATTTTCTTCAGTCTTGGGTGCCTTTGATCTTGTAGGACAGTTTCTACTGATATGACCAACTTTCAAACAATTGAAACATGTGGCTTGATTCAACCATCTTTTGTAGTTCCTTTTGAAATGTGTTCTTATGCAGTTCTATGGTATATGTCCATATTCTTGACAATAATGACAGCTATACCTAGTGTTGTAATCCCAATGATAGTGACTTTCATTCCCTTTTGATTTTGTTGGTTGATTTGATGTCCATATAGGCTTTGATCTACATTCAAATGCTCTATGCCCATACTTCTTGCAATTGTGACAGTGTCCATCAAATTTTTGTGTCCTTGTAACTCTAGATCTACAATCTTGTGTCATATGTCTTTGCATGTTGCACTTGTGACAGTAACTCTTGCTCTTGAGTGTATTTGGCTGATTGAATTTCCTATTCCTACAAATATTAGCAGTATGCCCCTTCTTACCCCTTCTTATTATAGTAATGACAAGTGGGTTTTGAATTCTTACCTATGTCATCTTTTTGCTTGAAACTCTTTGATGATTCTCCAACCTCAGTGTTGTTGTATCCTAGTCCTGATGTATCATGGGTAGATTTTGGGGATTTCAGCAACTGTTCAAAATACTTGATGGCTTCACTTGACTTGTTGAGATTCTCAGCTACCTCTTTTTCTCTGTTCAATTCATTATGTAGTTGTTCATTGTGTATCTTCAAAGTAGAGATCTCAATATCTTTCATATTGAGTTCATGATGAAGGTTCATCATTTGGGAAAGTGTATCCATCTGCATATTTGAGATCCTTGTGAATTTAGTACATTTTTCTTCAAACGTGTTTGCAAGATTTCTTTTGTCATTTTCTATCATGACTCTATCCTCAATTAATCTTTTCTTTTGTTCAGTGATTTCACATATCATTATGGCCTGTGATTCATGTTCCATCTTGAGAGATCTTATCTCCTTTGCTTGAACTTTATTTTTCTCCATCAGTTTTGATATTGTTGCATCAAACTCTTTAGTGTCTCCATTGGCACATAGTTTTGTGGTATCAATCTCCTTATAGTTTATATCATTTTCAACTATGGCTATATCCTTCCTTCTCTTCAAGGATTTTCTCAATTCTTCCCTTGCTTCCTCTACTCTATGTTGAGCCAGTTGCACATCAATCACTTGATTTTCAATAATCTTCCCAAGTTTGAAGAATTCCATCTTTAGATCTTTTTCTTCAATTTGTTAGACTTCTTTTTGTGAGAACCAATTTCTCTGATACCAATTGTTGGAATATTCAAATGGGAAGAATTCTTCTGAGAGGGGGGGTGAATCAGAAGTAATGTATTTAAAATATTTAATCTAAAAGTAGATTGCATACATACAAACCTATCAAACAATTATGAGAAACACATAAGAATCACCACATAACACTTGAGATTTTGGTAACCCAGAAACCCTCTAGGAATAAGAAGGTAAAACTGGGGTGGGGATGATACCCACAAAATTTGCTACAGTAGTAAGGTTTTAACCACTTCTAATGGTCTGCCCTGTTAAAGGCTTTACACTGTATCAATAGTGACCTGGTTAGAGGATTTACAGACACTTTACATGAAGTGTCACCCTATTAAAGGATTTAATCACCTATTTAAAAGATCTATGAAATAGTTGTTAAGCTAACCTATTACCATAGGATTTTCATTATAATACAATTGCTAGAAAGTATTAGGTACAATAAACCTGATAGATTACAATCCTTCAATTGTTGAATATAAGCACTTGATCTGCTTTCTCTAATCTTGATCCTTTGTGATCTGATAGTCCTTACTCTAAAAGTAGTTTTCCTTAGACATCCTTGTATATCCACTCATACATTTTACAATGAAATTTCATCTTCCTTATAAAGACATTCGAGGATTTAGGGTTAGGTATGGATCTACGATCCATATTCAATCTCTATTTCTCGCTCATTGTTTGCACTTCTTCCATTGGTTGCATGCCTTCATCATTTTTCTTATTGGCTACATGTAGATTGCATAGGAAAAATAAAATATTTGATCTTATCATTTAATCCTTCGAGATTTGTCACATGTTGGCCATGAAAATGATTTACATATGAATCAATGAAGTTAGAAACTCATATGTACATTCTATGTTGCTCGGCACTTGTTGATTCTAGATGCTTGGCACTAATAAAAAACTGGCTTACTCGGCACTTGTTTCATTTATGTATTGCTCGGCATCATCTATGACTTGGCACTTGAATATCACTTGGCACTTGTATCTACTCGGCACTTTATTCTGCTCGGCACTTAAAGTCATTCGGCACTTGAACTTCACTCAGCACCTGAAGACTACTCAGCACATTAAGATCACTTGGCACCTGAAGTCTTTCCTAACTTGGCTTTTTTTGTGGCTCGGCATACATGGTGTACTCGGCTCCAATATAGAAAGTAGTTAAGTGTATTGGCACTCAAGTGTCAAAAACCATTATGAGGTTAACAATCTCCCCCTTTGACATTAGTGACAAAAACACTTAACTGACCTTGTGAGTACATTAATTAATATGTTTGGTATATATAGAGTTATTCCAAACCAATGCACATTTTTTCCTTTTCCTCATTCTACATTGTTGTTGCAGTTTTGCTACAAAAGAATGAAGATGGATTTGAATAGCCTATCATCTTTTTCAGTAACTATCTACAACCTGCAAAGTTGAAATGAAAAATAGACTTATGCATTGGTTAAGGTTTCAAAAGTGTTTAGATGCTATTTAATGGGAGTCATTTTGATTTCATTTGTGCCTAGTGTGCACTAAAAGATATATTCTCACAACAAGAAGTCTCAAGGAAAAGATTCAAATGGATTAATAGGATCCATGAATTTAACATAGATATCCAAATTGCCAAGTTGGTAAGAGGACAGGGACTTTCTAAGGTCATGGTAGAAGCTAATCTTGTAGCAAACCAAATAAACCAACTTGATTACGATTGCAAAAGTAGACTATGTGACATTGATATCTTTGATTGGTACAAGGAAATAATATTTTTCTAATAGTATATGAAAGCTCCATTAGGGATGATAATTAGAATAGAACCCTAAATTTTCAAGCTATTACATATGTTATTATAAGAGGGTAGTAATGGCAGAGAGATATGGAGCGTGTGTTACTTAAATGTGTTGATGAAGAACATTCAATGATAGCTTTGAATGAGATGCATAGTGGAGTATGTTGAGGCCACTACATGGCAAAAATAACAGCTCATATGGTGATTAGAGTAGGATTTTTTTGGCCTAGTCTTTTTAACAATACACATAAGTTTTTAATAAAATGTGATGCTTGTCAGAGGTTTGTCGATAAACTAAAATTCTTTGGTAATTTATCATTACGACTAGTGGAGGTGAAAGCACCATTTTAACAATGGGGAATTGATTTTATAGGTGAAATTGTGAATAAATCAAGTGGACATTCTTGGATTCTAGTAGCAACTGACTATTTCACAAAATGAGTAGAAGCAATCCCTTCTAAAAGGTCTACGTGAAAAATAGTGATGGATTTTATCTCACTACAATATTTGGGGTCAAATTGCAATGAAAATTTGTGACAATGGCATAATTTGTGGTGATTTTCTTTTCTTTTTTGTATTTGTCCTTGAAGCCATCACAATACCAATCTTGGTGTCATGATTGCAACACACATGAAAATATAAAAAAAGAAAAGAAAACATGACATAAATCATTCCTCATTTTTTTTAGTCATGGAGAGTTGCACGTGAAAAAGGATGAACAACTCTAACCAAGGGTGGAGATCTCTAAATGTTTTCATGCCCTTGTGATCAGTGCATTTCATTGTTGTGATCTATGCATTTCATTTTTGTATGTATGTATGTATGTATATACATATATACATATGTATATGTATATGTGTATATATATGTCTATGTGTGTATGTATATATACAAAGAGATCTTGTGTATTGTGGATTATGCATTATAAACAAAAAAGAAAAGACAGCATGACATTAATCATTCCCAATTTTTTTTTATTAATTGTTGAGGGTTGTGTGCAAAAGAGGTTGGAGAACTATGAACAAGGGTGGTGAGCTCTAAATGTTGGTGGAGATCAATGGAGATCTAGAATTTTGTTGTTGTTCCCTTGTGATCTCTATGCCCCTTGCCCTATGATTTTCTTCAAGGGGAGAAGAGGTACCTATGAATTTTTCTTTTCTTTTCCTTCTAGTTAACATGTATCTCTTGTTCATATATAATAGCTTTGATAAGACTCAAGGATAACTAATTATGATGATTGTATTCATGTCTGCATGTATGTATGTATTTCAATTCACTATGTGAACTACTTTACATGCATACATACACACTTGCATAGTACTTGTGCTAAATTAAATTAATCATTCATGCCTTGAATTCATGGAAGCAATTATTCTTGCATTCAATCGAAACTATTCATACCAAACTAAGTATGCAGAAATATGTACTTATAAATTATATTATCTCTTGGTGATTGCGTAAAGATCTCATGCATAATATTGTCCAAGTAATAATTGGATGCATTCACATTAATTCATAATAGGATCAAGCAGATGATTCACTTATGTTACTTTATACTTGTTTTTTTGAACATTTTGTTTTACGTAATCAGTAATACTAGAATTATACAAATACAACTAGTACTCTTGTTTATTTTCTTTACTCATATACATTTAAGGCTATTATTTTTCCTAAAATTAGATTGTATATTTTTTATCACTAAAACACAAATATAGATGTCTAATGGTTATATTTTTTAATTTCAAGATCTCCATATTTAATGTGAAGAGCTTCCACTATTGGACAGTGGAATAGCCACAATGTGGAGCCACATAGCTCATGGATTTTTACACAAAATTATGTTTTTATTATATTTTTTTCCTTCAAAAATATTATAGGTGAATGTTCTTATGATTTTTCATACATTTAATAATTTTTCGCTTGTCATTTGAGGTAATTTTATATTTTGAGATAGAGACATCTATTATGAGGGTGGACATGCCAATTTTGATCATCCTACTTTCAAAGTTGATAACCTTATCAAATTAATGAAACTACTTGCAACTGACACCCTAATTTTTTGCAACTTGCTTGATCATCCATTCACACAACCATCTTCCTCCTACCACACAATAACATGCAACCCTTGTTTGAGGTTTATATCTTAGTCCCTCTTGGGTTTTGAACCTATTTCAAAATGGTTCCATTGGTTCAAGGAGGCTCATATGTTCAATAAGTTCAGTGTCCTAGGTAGTTTAGTGGTTTCAATGTTTAGAAGGCTCTTGGCTTGGATCAGAGTACCGAGATTCAAAAAAATTTTAATTTACATTGAATATGCATTTCAATTCTTCATTGGGGACATAATCATATTTTATTCCTTAACTTTGGATGCAGTAATAAGGGTTTCAGCTCAGCCCATGGGAAAGCATTTGAGTTGTGAATATAAAATTGGGAACATTTGAGCTAGAAACAACTTATAATCTTCTATAAGTCTCTCTCCACTAAAGACCCAATGCATTGAGCCATTATCATCATGAGTAGATTCACTCTCCTCAAATGAATTCAATAAAAAATATTCATTCCAAACTAAGTATGCAAAAATATGTACTTACAGGTTATATTATCTCTTGGTGATTGAGTAAAGATCAAATATAGTTTTCCAAGGTGATAAAATTGCATATGCATATGTATGTATGTATATATGTATCTCTGCATCTTTGCATTTTGTTGATGTGCCCTTGTGATCTCTGTATATATATGTATATATGTATGTATGTACATATATACATATGTGTTGGAATTATAGATGGAGTAACTAAGAGGGGGGGTGAATCAGTTACCACAAAAAATTCCAAAGATCCCTTAGATGTCAAACAAGTTACTTACTACTATCACTTGGTAAATACTCACAAAAATGATGTAACTCAGTAGATTAGCTTGTTACTAATTTTTAAGCATTCATAATCATTACATGTATGCAAAATTAAATAACATGAACACAAGAGACACCAAATTTAACTTGGAAACCCAATATGGGAAAAACCACCATGTAACTAGCTACCAATTTTCACTCTTTTGAAGTGAGCCCTATTAGGAGCCAACCCTATTAAAGGTTTATAAAACACATTGTTAGGTGTGACCCTGTTAGAGGATTTGTTCACCCTATTAGGAGTGGCCTTGCTAGAGGTCTTTAGAACAATTTAGTAGAACTATCCACCTTGTTCGAGGATTTACAAAATGGTTGTTAAACTAACTCTGTTAAGAGATTTAGGAATCATTGCTACAATGGTTAGAATGTAACAATGAAATGACCTGAATAAGATGCAACTAAATTTTTTGATTATATATCTCTCTTCTGCATCATTAGATCCTCCTTGATCAAATATAGCTTTGTTTCTCCTTAATGATCTCTAATCATCCTTCAAAATTCACTCTCATAATAATTAGTCCACCTTCACATTCATATCACATCAAATCTATCACACTTAAATTTCACAACTTGACCTTTCATATACACCATTTAGATTATCAAGTTAGCTTAATTACAAGTTACAATCACCTATAATCATTACCATAGTCGACTGGAAATAATACTTAAAAAAATTAAGCATTAAATCATAAATTATCAAATTCCTTTACTAGTTGACTCTGCTTGATAAACACTACTTCAGAAACAATTTCCTGAGTTAACCATCTCAACTCAGTTAACAATGCAAATTTTGCGAAATCCTTTGGCTGCCAAGTGAACTCGATAAGAACTGAATTTCCTTCGCTGTAATGCCCCACCCATAGATCCTTGGAAACAAGGATGAAATGCACGCCAGAATTTTTTCTTTTTACAAGTATGATTGCACATGACAACATCATACAAGGATCACAAAGATTGCAACGGAAGACTTCACCACAATCCTGACAACCAACGAATCTCCAAATGCCACTACCAACTGACACACATAACCAAAGCCAACAATGAAAATGCACATGATGAGGGCACAAGAAATGACCACTCGTCAACAAAACACCAAGCTAGGGTAGAATGCAGAAACCTGAAATTTGGCCAAGCTTGAAATCCTGAAGCCTTGAAAATTGGCTAAGTCTAGATTTTCGAAGCCCTAAAATTTCCTAGAATCCTTAACTTGTCTCTGAGAGGTTTGAAACCTATCTCAAAAGATTTTTCGCATATATTAAAATATATCCTAAGGAACTTATACTTAAATGATATATTTTAAACCCCTAGGAAATCTGTTTTGAACAAGGAAGGTGTAAAAACCAAAAGGGTGTCCAAAACCAACTTTTGAACTTTCATCTGACAAGCTTAGATAGCCCTTGTTTCTCGCACAAGAAAGAAAATTGGTCTCAAGTTTTGTGCAAGATCTTTCATTTTTGCACACTTTCTTGTGCGCAGCTTCACGCAAGGACTTCTGAGCATTGCGCAAGGGCTTTCACTCTCGCACGAGGATTCCATGCGCACCGCATGAGGATTTACATTCTCGCGCAAGAAAGTGTATTCTCTCGCATGAGGAAATACATTCTCGTACGAGGAACTACCTTTCCACGTGAGAAAAAAAATCAACACGACAATTAAATGCAAATAAAAAGCTTAAAAACAAGGAAACCTCCACACTGGGGAGTGTCGAATCCATGCAAATTGAGGAGAAAGCACTTGAGTGCATAATCAAAAAGATGCCAAGATCAAGAAGGAGATACATCTATCCATCTAAAAACTATAGTAGAAAAGAACGTATTAAAAGCAACATCACAATGTACAGAAATACCAGAAAAAACTAAAGAACCAAATTAAGTGCGCGGTTCCTCCCAACTATCAATAGCATCATAAGACCATCATGGATCCTAGCCATCCCCCACATGTAACATCCCAAGCCATCGATCTGATCATCGGTATTGTTGTAATAGGGACATCACTACTAAACATGCTACCAACAAAGGCATAAGGAAATCTAACATGCTAGTAGTAAACCATCAGATAATCCTACAAGTAGATAACATCACCTATTACATGTTGAACATCAATAAGCAAAAGATATGCTACTACAATAATTCACATCATCTAATCATATGCTAAACATCATAATATGGGAATGCATCAAGTAAACTAACATCATTTAAACATGATATTCAAGCATTCCAATGAAAGCATAAATCACAAGAAAGCATACTCCAGAACCTGAAGTACCAAGTGAAAACATCCAACAACGGTCACACTAGGATAAAAGATCGTCTCTGTACATCGATCCCTAGTAGTAGTGAAGGTAGCTATGCCTTCCAACCATGTGGAACCCGTAGATCCACACCTGCCATGCTGATGGAGATAAAGATCCAACCATAAACACACAAAAAGCACAACACCCAAGGCTAACACTCATGCCAAATAGTATGATGGCTACAACCAAGAACCTAAGACAATGCAAGGAGTATAGGTCTTGGTCAGACACTCAATAGACTACTAAGTAGGGACTGACATCATGAAGAGTTTCTTGGCATCAAAAAGCCCAAGCTTGGATCATGTGGATTCAACATCCCTCAACGGAATGTCTCAACACAGCATTTTATTATCCTTAAGTTTTATTACCATACACACATTTTATGTAGTTATCACTTATTTAAAACTTCCTATCCTCCACCAACCCTATGGGATTGAGGTCACTAGGTTGCGAGATAGAAGCCCCTCCCATATGCTACCCTACCCTACCCATGCTCATCCTACGACAAGTGCCCATGGGCATGGATACTCCCATCCCAACCCCAATGATCATAACTTCCAGAAGTACCATGGAGGATCGGGCCTCACAAGTCATCGGACAAATGTACATGCACATACTCATGTGTGGTGCACCACCATCACAAAGATCACAACACAAGGAAAGGATGAGAACATAATGCAAAGAAAACACCCAACTGAAAGCAACATGGGAAGGATAGATTTTGCATGAATCCCAAAGCCAATAAAACCATACATCATAAAACCACTCAACCAGCCTCAATCTGAGAGTATGGATTCTACACAAATCCCAATGATGCAACAAGATGAAAATTCATGAACTCACTCCACTAGCCTCAATCCGAGAGTATGGATTCTACACAAATCCTAGCGTTCACGAAACAAAAGCAAGGGTGTAAAAGAAACAATAACACTAGGTATAAAATCACTCACTGAACACAACGTTGGGAGTATGGGTGCAACATGCATCCCAATGCAGTATAAAAGTGTAGAAGTGGTCTGACTGATATCCAAATAGATCATCCAAGTCCACGACCCACATTGTTTTGAGAAAATAGGGTGGCACACAAAACAAGGTAAAAATCCCAAAATTTGGAAAACTTTCAAAATTAAAACCCATTTGACCTTTTGGCACAAAAACTCCAAAATCCAAAAATAAAAGGAATCAGACACCGTATGCAAAAACAGCCAGCATAATGGTGCAAAACTGCAAACCCTCATCTCAAAAATCAGAGAAATGTTCATAGCTACCCAACCGGGTAGAACTAACATATAGAAATGGAGGGGAACACTAGTTCTCAGCCTTCAAACAAATGGCTACCAAAAATAGAAGCAGAAATGGAGTAGAAATAATAAAGTAGGAAAGCCCTACCTCAGCCAAAAGGGCAAAACAGGAATCTAAACCATAAAATAAATATCTCGCAGAAGAAGCTAAAACGCGCGGCAATCCAAGGTTTCTCTGAGCTAGATCCAATGAGCCCAACCTCGTGACAATCCCACGCCCATAGCTCCCAGAATGAACAAAACAATAAATCCTCATGAAGAGGATTTTGGGTTTTACTCTCCAACTTTCTAATTCAAAAGTGAGAAGTGAGGAATTAAATTCCTTTTTGGATACTTATTCACTTTTTGGGTGAATAATTGATTAGGGCATTTAACCAGCCAACTTAGTTAAAATCTGAATCGACCCAAACGAAAATGGGATATTCCTATAAATAGGAATTCCTCTATGGAAAAGCTACTAGAAATTAAAATAAATCAATTAAAAAGCCCAAAAACCCAAAAAAACACATAAATCTCGCGACAATGCGAAACTCTAAATGCATAGGCATGCTCACTGGTCTAATCACATAATGCAAATGAGTTCAGATTTAATAATCACCAAAAGGTTTAATTTAAACATTAAAAATAAGGATACGTCAACCATACATAGATGACATTGGTAAAATATGAAAGGCTGAATCACTAACTCCATGTGCCACTGCCAAGGATATAAATCCTGCACACTAAACAACACGATTAAGTGCAATTGCATATAATAACATAGCTGAAGAAATAAATACATTAAATCACCTAATTTAACCATTTATTTAATTATATTAAAATAATCTATTTGCATCACCCACATTCACATAAAGCATAACAACGCAAGAATGAAGTAAATAACCATAGCATTAAATCCATCACATAACATAATCAGAGGTATGTCCAAATACCAGATAACTACATATCATCATAAAACACACTGTCATCTCAAAATGGAATTGTCATGCAATATGATCAACTGAATAGCATAGCAGTCTAAAATCTATGATACTAGAATCAAGGTGAAACATCTGACCCTTAGGTCATCTCAAATGTAAAACATCCCATAAGTAACAAATATCTCACAGATCAAAATATAACAAGGTAAATGTCTACAACACATAACCAAATAATCCAACATGAGCAATCCATTTCAAAACACTTAAGAATTTAATAATGATTTTTTAAACAACACTTAAAGGCACTTAAAAGATATAAGCGAACACAATCATAAACATGACTACCCACTGCTACAGAAACCTAGTTCAGTGTAGCATGGTAATAGTACATAGTACAATCTCTGCACACATCTCAAGGTAATCATGGAACAACCTCATGATACCACATCAATCCTGGTAACCACTGGCACAAACCTCAGTGGACCATAAATCACAACATAATCTCATAGATCAGTCAAAAGCATAATCAAAGCAACTGATACGGAAACATAAATCCAAACACCTCGACGGTGTAGACCACTCAGGGTCACAATCATGATCCATCACAACAAAAGATCAACAAGTTTTTATCCATCAGGATGACTTACAAAAGTCAAATGGGAGAGGTAGTACATTCACTGACCATGAGAGCTCAGTAACAATTGTATTTCCTTCACTGATCATGAGAGCTCGGTATGAACTATTGTCTGCCACATTTTCCTTTGATGACTGAGTAAGCTCAGTAGCTACTAAATTTCCTTTTCTAACCTTGAAAGCTCGGTAAGAACTATCTTCACAAGGTAAAGTCTGAGAATGCTCGCTAGACACTATAAATCTTCTTGCAAACCAACTGAGCCTAGTAAGAGCTAATAGATGACTTGTATGACATTTGTGTAACACCAAAGACAACACACAATTGGATAATTGTATCCAACACATATGTATATGTATATATGTCTATATATACATACATACATATATATAAAGACACACACACACACATGTGTGTGTATGTATGTATACACATACATATATATAAAGAGAAGCTTCTCTAATCACCTACTGGGGGAAATATAAAGAGATACATATTTAGAAGAAAAAGAAAAGAACATTTACATAGATATCTCTTCTCCCCTTGAATAAAATCACAGAGCAAGAACTACTATATTTGGGCCTAAATTACACCATAAATTGCAAAAAAAAAATGAAAATCACCACAAATTACACAGTTGTCACAAATTTTTGTTGCAGTTTGACTCCAAATGTTGTAGTGCAAAGGGAACAGAGATCACAAGGGCAAAACATGGAAATGAAATCATAGAGCAAGGGCATGGAGATCATAAGGGCACAACAACAAAATGCAAGGATCATAAGGGCATGATAATGAAATGCAACAATCACAAGGGCATGGCAATGAAATCATAGATCTCCACTGATCTCCACCAAGGAAATGACAATGAAATGCAGAGATCAAAAGGGCATAGAAGTGCAATGAAGCAGTCACAAGGGTATGAAAATGAAATCTCCACTAATGTTTTGAGCTCAAATCTTTCTACCAATGTTTAGAGCTCTCTACCCTCGTTCAGATCTCTCCACCCTCTTTTGTACGCAACTCGCCACAATCAAAAAAAATGGGGAATGATTTATGTCATATTTTCTTATTTTTTGTGTATATCTAAAATCAACTTCATATTATGTTGTAACTCTATCATAGGTGTTTGATTCTTGATAGCTTTCATTTTAGTATTTTAGCATTCAAATTTTTAATTTTCCTCTTCATTATATGTTTAGTTTATCAATGATTCCTCCAATTTGATTATAGTGCATCTCAATTAGCTGCTCCAATGATGAAATCAACCATCTATCTCCATATAATGCAAGAGCTTATTATTTTATAGAATCTAGATAGATACCGAGATTTTCAAAGCCATAAACCTAAAGACCATCATGTGTGTGTCCCAACAATTGAAACCAAGGATATAACCATGCATGTATTGACATGATCTCCTTGAGAGGATCACAACTATCTACTACTATTGTTAATTCGGGCATCACTATAAGATCCAGAATGTTATAAAGTATTGTAGCCAGTAGTAACTTCTCCCATGTCCCCAAAAAATGTAGCATAGGTTTAGGGTCCCTTGGCTCCCAAGAATTTGTAGCATAGGTTCAGGTTAGTAACTCCTTACACTAACCTCTTCACTAAAGTTATACAATCAACCAATTTTATATTTGAATAGAGGGTCCCTTTATAGAATGAAGAATCTATTATTATTTTTTTATCTTAAGACATTTTAGCATATGCAACCTATTCTACCTGGGTTTTGAAAATAGAACCTCTAAATTCTGATTTTTAACATTGACTTGACTGGTCTATTTGGACCCATTGATTATTGTCACAAGATTTTAAAGATAACTATATAAGGAGTGAGTTAGGATGTATATAGGTTAACCTTACATTAACTATAAATTAAAACACAAAGGTTGCACCAGGGTATTATAGTATTTTAATTATAGAAAACTGTCTGATTTGCCTAAGTGTGTGTATAATGGTGAAGAGTTTTACTAGGCGAGTAAAGCTCACTGGTGGTTATAGGAATACAGCTACATCAAAAAAATTAAAAACCAAAACTACATATTTGTTAGAGTGAGTATTTCAAGGGCCTTGATCCTATGTATATGGGTATGTAGGCAACCTAGTAGGCAGAGTATGAATCCTGTGTATAGATGCCTTGGACATAGTTAGGTAGTAGTTAACTATTTTGAGATATTATATGTTAACTCACAAGGCTCATTCTCTTGTAAAAACCTCTGCCACAATGACATTACCTCTAAACCATGCAAAGGATGTTGAAGTGGTTCCAAACTTGAAACACTCTTATAAAAAATGGTAAAGCAAATACAAATGCAATACATATAATTCTATTATTTATGTATATGTATGTATGTATACAAGCCATAACCCAATTAAATTAGTCTAGTTGTTGATTAGTTGGGTTGATTATAAATTCTTGTAGAATTATTATCAGATTAGGTACAATAAAATGAATAGTCAGTTGTTCCCAGCTATGAGGATCAAATACAATTTTCCAAGGTGATAAAATTGCATATGCAGATGCACCACTTGAATGTTAGGCATGAAGTGCATTCCCTAATTTATAATGAATGCTTTCTCATAAAGGATCCATATGCTAGCCCAAAAATGGAAGTTAAGGATGTAACCATGCATGTATTGGCACACTCTCCCTATAAGAATCCCAAATATCTATTGCTACTGTTAATTTGGGCATCGCCATATGATCTAGAATGTTATCAAAATGCCTCCCATGTCTCAAAAAAATGTATCATAGGTTCAAGATCCCTTGGCTCCCAAGAATTTGTAGCAGCTATTCTCACTACTGGAAGAATAACTTCAGTGAAGAGTTGAGTGTAAGGAGTTGAAGAAGCAAGTTCAGCTTCTATGTAAATGTCATAATCACAAGGCTCATTCCCTTGTAGAAGCCTTTGCCACAATGAAATTACCTCTAAACCATGAAAAGGATGTTGAAGTGGTTCCCAACCTTGAAATACTCTTATAAGAAATGGCAAAGAAAATGAAGATGCAATACATATATTACTATAGTTCATATGGAGGACTATGTAAAATAAACAAAAAAGAAAAGAAAATGTGACATTAATCATTCACTATTTGTTTTGTGTAAATGTCATAATCATGAGGCTCATTCCCCTGTAGAAGCCTCTCCCACAATGACATTAATTCTAAACCATGCAAAGGATGCAGATGTATGTATGTATATATGTATGTGTATATGTATGTATGTATGTATGTATGTATGTATGTATGTATGTATGTATGTATATATACAGACCAAGAAAAATGGATAGAGTTAATATCATTGTTAATGGATATTATATTCCCCCTTCATATATACACTATACATATACATCTACATATATATACATATATATATACATATATACATATAGATATATATACATACATACATATATATACATATATACATACATATACATATAGATATACACACACATATATATACACATATATATTTATATATGTATGTATGTATGTATGTATGTATGTATGTATGTATGTATATATGTATGTATATATATACATATATATATATATATATGTATATACATATATATATATATATGTATATACATATATATATATATGTATGTATATACATACATATATACATACATATATGGGTATGTGCAGGATCATGGTCAACCAAACTATGCTCTTAAGTGGTAATAAAAAATCACAAAATCAGGGTTATGTCAACTTGACATGCAATTTTTTACTTGTTATTAACTTTATATCAAAAGGTTGAGAGAAAAAAATCTCTACAAATTGAATCTAGTTTCTAAACTACTAGGACTTATCCCAAAAAAAAAAAATTGATTGGTCAAAATTTTGATTTTTAATGCAATATTACAAAAATTTCAAAATAAAAATAAGTAGACGTATGTCTAACCACCTCAATCAAAATCAGATGATAATATTTTTTAATAATATTCTAGATATAAGTAGTAGACTCATACTTGGATGTGACACATATTTTTGGATATTTTAATTCTAAATAAATAATAATTAATTAATTTATAACTTTAGTATTTTTGGAATAAAAAAACTCTTGTGTCTGACAACATTAACTAATTCAAAACTTTGCAAAATTCAATTTTTCATTTTTTTTCCTTATAGTAGAAGAAACATAGAATGTGATGCATCTTTTGGATTTAAAAAATGTTGTACCATTTGAAAGTTATAGTAGTTTGTCAAGTAGTGTATTAGTCGGTACTTTATACGTAACTTTATTAGAAAATAAGTAATAATTACTTACTGAGCTCATAATTTGACAAACCTTACATTTATGGAAATATAAGAACATTCTTAAGAAACACTTTTAATTTCATTAAAATTTGGTAAAAAAAGATTGTTAGCTACATGTTTGAAGTAAAAATCACATTAAAATAGGCTAAAAGCACATTTTTAGGATGTTTTTATAAGTGACCATATAGGTTTCGTATTAAAAGATATAGTAGACCTTATAAAAGGCTAGAAATGCCATACATTGATGCTGGAACAGTTTATCTAAGGATATGAGAAAGAGAGAACCACATTCACCTCTCAATTTTGTTATGGCAACCCAACATGCTCCTCGGTACATTTGTTTGGGAAGAGAGAGAGAGAGAGAGAGAGAGAGAGAGAGAGAGAGAGAGAGAGAGAGAGAGAGAGAGAGAGAGAGAGAGAGAGAGAGAGAGAGAGAGAGAGAGCTTTTGGATTCCATTAACCTTTCAACCTCCATTGTTAATGTCTCCATTACTTGCAAATTCAGAATGTCTAGACAATTTTAACATGCAGGAGGAAAAGGATAGGTGGAAGAAACACAAGAAAACAAAAGCGTTCTACTGGAGTTTTGTAGAGGGAGGATTTGGATAGAGGATAGCTGCTAACTATAGGATGACAACCAGGTTAAAGAATTTCTTTGCTGGGGGACCAACAAATGGCTAAGCTAGGGGGAATGATGAGTCAAGCTTTAGGATGCTTTGTTTATGAATTTCTAAATACAGACTTGAATATCTTATAGTTTTTCATAAACATGATATAGTCTTTTATGTTTATAAGTTTTAACTATAGTTTTGTAGAGGGAGCATTTGGATAGAGGATAGTTGCTGACTATAGGATGACAACCAAGTTAAAGAATTTCTTTGTTGCAGGACCAACAAATGGCTAAGTTGGGGGGAATTATGAGTCAAGCTTATAGGATACTTTGTTTATGATTTTTTAAGTACAGACTTGAATATCTTATAGTTTTTCATAAACATGATATAGTCTTTTTATGTTCTATACCTTATTATAATAGGGATACATTAAAATAGGGATAACTTATTATGATCTATGCCTTGGATTTGTGTTTTGGATTTTTTTGTGTTAACCTTTTGCAAGAAGAATAAGTCAAGCAAGGAGTGGACTAAAGGATGAGTAGGTCTTTCGAGGTGGGTGAATATTTCAAAGTTTGTTATAGCTCCATTCCTTCCATCACTTTGTGGTTGTTGATTTAGTCCAAGAAAATCTAGTTGTCAAGCATTCCTATATTTTTGAAGCATTGAATGAGGCTTATCTTCTTGCATAAATGATGTTGTCATTCTTGAAACTAAAAGTTGTTATGCTATGTAATGGAAGACCTTGTTTGTAGGCATTCTATTTTTCCTAGTTTCCTTTAAATAAGCTAGAACTTATATTTCTAGGCTAGTTAGATGTTCTAAGAAATTCATGTTGTAATCAAGTAGTAGAGTAAGCATCTTGATATTCTATATTGTGTCCATGTTTTATTGAATGAATACATGACGGTTCTTCACTTCAATCTCTGAGTTATAATTCATTCACACTTTCATGGGGGGCCACATGGGAGGTGAATTCCTTGTTCATGCTTAAGTAGGATTTAGTTAAGTTTCCTTTGAGTAAAGTTTCTTTTGAGTTTTTAAGTATTGTTGTTCCTGTAGCCAATGGTAGCAGAACCATTGACTATATCCTACAGCATAGGTTTATTTCCAAAGCATTAGTTATTTACTATTATTTTTTTCCTTCAAAATGAAAATTAATCTCTAAGTTCAATTTCTAGTATAAGTTTCTTGTAGCAACTACTTTTACCTTAGAAGTTATGACTATTGAGAAGAACTTAAGCATTAACTTTGTAGTCACTATCTCCAGTTCACGTTCCTAGATTGATACATTAAATGAGTCTCGCATGATGTTCTAAGTAGAAACACGATGAATTTCAGCAATGAATAATTGTTTAAGGGTGTCCAATCCTTGTGTTACTAGGATATTATTCTAACCATTCAATCATATTTAATCCAATCTTACACAAAATGATTTTTTCACTTAGAAAATTATTATGCCAACTCCAATTTCAAATGGTTAAGCCAAATTCACAATATTGTGGTAGTTATTTAGTTTTCAATGGTTATATGTTTATTTTCTTTTCATATATTCTATATTTGTTCTGCACATACTTGCATGATATTAATATAGCATTGTGCCTTCTATAGCTTTGAAACAATGTCCATACCATCATAATTAAGAGTTTCAATGTCTACCATCTCATCATCAACATCTTCGACCTCCTCCCCTACATCATTATTCTCATGGTCTTGCCAATACACAACTTAACTAAGAACATTTAAAACTTCATATCAAGCACTACTATTATTTCAAGCTTACATGGAAAAAAATGAAAATCAATCATTACCTCATGTCGATGTCCAAAAAATAAGAAGGCATTTAGTATTTACTAGCCTATCTAAAAAAAAACTTATCATATTTGAACAAGACTTACACTAAGTGGCATATCATTGTCAGACAAATCTTATTCTAAAGCAATATCCTAGAGTCATTTTCTTGTCATCTGTATCTCCTACCCAATCAAAACCCAATATTCCCTGTAGCATCAATTCGTCATTCCCCTAATATCTCATACCAAAATGTATTGTGCCCTTCAATTGCAATAACTCATTGTATCTACCTTGACCATTAATAACCCATAGTATCTACCTAAATATCTCATCACAAAATGTATATATGGTCAAGTATTAAATTGATTCATTGAGGACCCAATCAACTTCCACTATAACCAAACAATCTTCTAAATCAAAATCCAACTCAGCATACAACTTTAGATTCAGTTTTGTTATATTGTTTCCTATAGAGTTCAACTAAAGTTTTATTAAATATGGATACAGTGGATACCACTCCTTTATCAAAGATGATGATGCTAATAATGGATGAATTGGACGCAATCACTAACCTCAAGGTTCAGTTCTCTATAGTGATTAAAGACAAACTTATCTAAAAGGAGAACATTACTATCTCCAAATAGCAAGTAAAGATACTTGATAGTCTCACCCAAGAAGAAAGTCTTCATTTTATCTCTTCTTGGAGGTGGCAAAACAGTCACATCATTCAGAGAACTATATCTGCCAAAATAAACTTTAGTGTGAGACTCAAAAGCTTGAAAAAAATTCCAACCCCATTCCAAATACCTATGCCAAATAGAAAGAGAGTAAGCTATAAAAAATAAAACTTGATTCACATCAAGTAGAATATATCTAGGATACTGCAATCACCAAAGGATCGAGATTCAAGAAACTAAATAACAAGAAATGTGTCATGAGAAACAGTTGTAAAAATGAGAATATTTACAGGTATAATTAAAGTGAGGTAACATTGAAAGATGATGTATTTTTTGCCAAATTGAATCCTTATAATTAAAATGACAAAATTGTAATAAAATTATATGGTTTGCAGTACATGGGTTGTACTCTAAACATACATTACTGGTCACACCAATCTAGTTCATAGAGTAATTTTTCCTTTCCTTAGTCATTTGGTTGTTTGTTTCTTTGTCCTAATTACATATGTTCTCTTCTTATGGATATGAACTCGGGTTTCCACTTAAGTAATTTCTATCATTCCATTTTAAGGTATAGCAGTTTGGGTCATTTCACAATTTTGTTCTAGAGTTATATAGAGACAATTTTATGTAACTTATAAGGTATTACATTGGGTTGGAATCTGGCATTTTTCTTAGGAAAGGAAACATAACATTGCAAAGATAAATTAGCTTGGTCCAAAGTTGAACACAGAGGACCCATGTTACAATTTTATGGAAAGGTTTAGCTAGTGTGTTAAATCTAGATTTGCAACAAGAAAAGATGATTCTTTGTCTATGCATTCAAAACTAGAGATGCTCAATATCCTTCTTGTTATGTTTCTATATTACCCTCTATTTTAAAAGTATTAAAATAAGATGCACTATTTTAAAAGAAAAGGAATATCAATTCAAAGACCATTTCTAACATGACTATTAGATGCGTATTGTATGTCAAAGTATGAAACAACATGGCATGTTATTTGGAAGAAAACATATTGTGGTTGTTTTGGGGAAGAAATCAATAAAATGAGTGCTCTTATTTGTAAAAACAACTGATTTGGAAGTTATCAATTTAGGAACTAGCATGGTAATGGGTTCTAAAAGACCATTTGGCTATAATAAATTCCCTTTCTTTGGCAATAAAGATGTAGGTTAACTTATATTGGCACCTCCAACCTTTACCTCTGAGATTTGACTACTTCTAAAGCTACACCAAATAATTAATATATGGTGACATGATAGAGTTTGGTGCTAAGACATACATGTTGGCTCCAATTTCCTATATGGTAAAATAAAATGAGTACAACCATTATTTAGCATAGTTATATAGGATATCATTTTTGAGAAAACTCTTGCCATTATAAAATAATCAAGAAGTAGAGAAAGGTCAAATCAACTAATGAATTGAAAAATAATGATTAAAAAAAGTTACAAAAATTAGATGTTGTAACATGCATAGGATACAATTAATATTGATAAACATCTTACTTGGGATCTTGAGTTATGTGGTGCAACACAAACAATGACTTTGCGGTCTCAAATTGTAGAAGGTTATGGCAGTTTGCATATCCAATTATTATGGCATCCAGGAACTCAAAACTTTTATTCCCTCCCTGTAACCCGTGTTCATAAGATTCCTATTTCAAAAGTTTCAAATTCATAATTATACCCTCAAAACAAGCTACATAAAACATGAGAAGTAAGAAAAATAACAAAATGTATTTGATGCAGGTTATTAATGTTAGAATTCTTTAGAATAACTGAGAGGGGGAGGGTGAATCAGTTATCCAAGGTCCAAATGCCCTAATAATACCTTTTCACAACTTATAATGAATCCATAAATTTTTCTTCCAAACTTAAATCAATCAGCAAATTACAGTAAATCAACATGTAGGAATAAAACATGCAAGATCAACACATGACATAGTGATTTACGTGGAAACCCAATTTGGGAAAAACCACCAATAACATGCTACTTGATTTTCACTCTTCTAAAGTGATGCCCTATTAAAGGCTTACAACACATTGTTAAATGTGACCTTGTTAAAGGATTTCACCATACTATTAGGAATGGGTCTGATGAAAGGACTTTAGAACATTCACTTGGAATGTCACCCTATTAAAGGATTTATTACATGGCTATCAAACCAACCTAAGTCCATAGGATTTAAACTATCTATTACAATTGCTAGAGAGTAACAATAATGGCTTTTTGATCTGATACAACTTACAACATATCTTGCAGATTTCAGATCACACTTCAACTCAATCCTTTGCTTGGCTTTAATCACTTTAGCTCTGATAGCTTGTCATCTCAAGCTTCGTGTCCTTGATTCTTCTTACTCATCATACCAATGCATCCATATTTGTGGTCATCTGTTGAAGTAGAGTAAATGTGCTTTCTTTCTCTTTAGCACCTTCTTCAGCAATTATGCTTTCATGCTTGACCTCCTCTCTCTCTATTGCTTCGTGACCTTATGACTCCTTAAATAGAAATCTAGTTTTCCTTTGTCGCTCGATTCTCCCTTTCCAACTTTAGGGTTTCAAATGGATTAGGTAGGATACAATGTATCTATCCTATATCTTGCTCTTATCTAGAAACTTCATCTAGACTCCAATTGTAATCTCCAAAAATGTTCTACATGGTGTTTTGTGCCACCAGCTCATCATTTTTGTCTTCCATTTAATTCACAGACTTCTAGATAACAACCTTTTGGCTTAGATCTGATGAATCTTCAATCTTTAAAACAATACAACAACTCAGCACTATTGATTTATTGATGCTCGGCATCTCTATGTTACTCGGCACTATTGGTTTACTGATGCTCGGCATCTCTATGTTACTCGGCACTTGTATTTGCTCGAAACTTGTATCTGCTCGGCACTTGTATTTTCTCGGCACTTGTATCTACTCGGCATCTGAAGTTCACGTGGCACTTGAAGTTGAACTTGCTCGGCTTCAACTAGGAATCTGTTCAACACCTACTAGCTTGCTCGGCTCCCTCTTTCTAATGAACTTAGTTGGGCTTTACAAATGACTTAGCTAAAACCTTACATCTTTGATATGTTTCAGTGTGCTCATTCTCTATGTCTTAGAGTATGTCATCAGTACACTATTTCATCAATGGCTTAGTTGATCCTTGTACTTCATTACAATAACATAACTTCAACCTTTCTCTAGGTGTTCTAGTTACATCTTTATTGATTGCCTCCTCCTTGTCAATCAACTAATTGATAGTATTTGGATCACTAAAGCAATTGTCATTCCTGCAAGTAGCAATTTTGACATCAATGACAAAACAATGATTGAGAACATTCTTTACTAGTTCCATATGATCATTTCCAACAATTCCCCTCATGATCTTTTCAATCATTTCCAACAAGTAATTACTCCAAAGTAGCTCACTTGTGTATGAAAATGTGCAATTTTTGGTGCCAGGCTAGCCAATAGTTGTTATAGAATACATCTTATAACAATTATTCATGATATCCTCTGCAAGCTTCAACTTTTCTATGTCCTCAATAGTCATTAAACCTTCGTCCATTGCCCTCTATTTTGTCCAGCCTCTAGTTGCCCCAAGTGCAAGGGTACTAGGTAGAAAACATGCCTTCAAATACAATTATAGGAAAAAAATTTGTGTTCTAATTTAGAAAAAATTGATCAATGTAACATGAAACATGAGCAATCAACTCATTTACTTGATTCTTAAGTTCTTAACAATGATGATGAAAGCATGATGTCAATTCAATTGGGAATCAAGCAAATAAACTACAATCAACTCTTCCATCAGTTCAATCAGACTGTATAAATCATTCAAACATCAAATAGGACAAGAGAATAAGGTCATAAGAAAGATAGTTAGAATGGGAGAAAATAATAAATTCATAAGAAAGGTAGTCATACTTACAGTACTAACTATATGTATTGCAAACTTACAATGTTAAGAACATATTGCGCTATAGATATACATAAATAATAGATAAGTTTGTTTGCATTTGTACAACTCTAATTTAATATGCATTTCATGATTATTTGGCATAGTATCATTGATATATTGTTGGTTCAAGAATGTTTTAGTATAGGAGAAATGTAAGAGAAATTATAGGCAGGGGAATGGTGATGAGGTCACCTTCTAAGCATTCCACCACATGGTATATGACCCAAGAGTCCCAAGGGGAAAATGGGGACAAAGGGGATTGCCTTTGGGCTTAGGAAGGATGGAAATCCTAGGTTCCCTTGGACGTCCCCAAGTACCAAATGAGGATGAAGTGGATTGCCTTTGGCTAGGGAAGGATGGACATGCTAGGAACCTTGTTGTTAATAATCCTTGTGAGCATAAGGATGTTCAATCATTGGAAGTAAGAAAAAAGTTGCAAGAATGAAGACAATGGTGACAGAATACCTCACTAGGTAACCCCCTCATATGGATAGAAAGGACCACGTGAGGCCACAAGAGATGGCATATCCACTCTTTAGCCTAGGGTAAAGGGTCTCTAGGGAACCCCATGGTTGAGGTGTCTTAAAATTGATTTAAGAAATGACACAATTTGATTTACATTTCCAATATATGCTTATTTCTAACTGAAGAAATCTACTTATGAATTATAATAATGACTCTTAACTTGCTTGAAAATCTCAATCAAACTAATAGGTATCTCCAAAGCCTACTTGTTTTGATAAAAACGTATCAAATTGTAACTCATAATTTAAAGACATTACAATTATAAGAGCATTTAAGCTCTAATAAAAAATGAGCATTAATTTATTAAGTTGTAATTATTGAAGTATTTTTAAACCCCCTAGTGAATGCTAAAAACAATTACAAGAATAACACATTAATGAAGTTTCAAATAGGTAAATATATACATATAATTACACCTAGAATTTTTTTTGCATTCTTTCAAGACAAATTATGAAGCCTTCACAACTAATACACATCACAGTTGCACTAATACATATGTAGGATAAATTTTCATTGGTGTCAAAGTGGTCATTGATGTCAAAGAATATCAAAGCTCAAGAAATATTTTTGAAAATGAAGATGAAAATGTCAAACTATTTTGAAAATCAATTAAATTTTGTATGTTTGTATAGGCAAACCTTCATTGGTTTTTGCCCAACCTAGGTAAGAGTAATTTAAAAATAAGATCTACAATTAGATAATGGTTGACCTCTTTGGACTTGATTAGAATTACAAATAATCTATGTATTTAATGAGCAAACCCCTCTTTATGTGGTGTCCATGTTAAGAGGTTTCTAAATAAAAAATTTAAAAATACCTTCCTATTGCCAACCTCCCTAATGGAGTACCCAATTTTGTTATGAAAAGGTGCATAATAATAAATGATGCCACCCTGTGCAAAGTGATTTGTCCTTTTAATAAATCTCCCTCTTTAAGGTGATATTAGAAGAGGGAATTTGGAAAGTTTTGTAAGCAAACAATTATGAATTATCCTTTTGTACATGAGTAGATCTGAAGCAATTAAAATTGGATTTTAATAGCAGACCGAAGAGGAGACTTCATTTAGGTTTAAGGCAGATTTTGTGAAGGATTTAAACAAGATCTAATAGAAACTTATAGTAGATATCTGAAGAACATTTATCTTTAGATTTGAAGATATTTATACCAGATTTGTGAATAAATATAAAGCGGACTTGTGAGAAAATATATAGCAGATTTTTAAGTAGAATTCAAGGCAAGTTTTTTGTAAATATTGGAGGAGCTTTATTTTCAAGATCACCTAAAGTTTGTTCAACAAATATAACATTCTACTTGAGAATGAAAAAGTAATGAATAATAGAGTCAATGAAAAGTGCATTTTGGTGTAACTTTATATTATGAGAAATGACCTTTTCAACTATCTTTTACTACGAAAAAAATCAAAGCTAAACATAAAGATATATTAAATGTCTTTACCATTAATAGCCAGAACCATAACATAAAGGTAGTAGTAACCCAATGCCACTGAAGCTTCACCATCACTCCATCTTTTTCATATAATAATCTAACAAGGATATAAGAGTTGAAAAAAAGAGCAAACAACCAAACTTCCTGAAATATATAATTGGCAAAATCAATGATTCTGCAACAAAGAAAATCATAATAGTTTGTATTGAATAGACCAAACATTGAATTAGTTTAAATATGTCATAATGCCCAAGATACAATGACAACTACAAGACAATAGATTACTCTAAGAAATTCCATCCCAATGGCTAGGACACATAGCTAATTGGCTTCAAGTGTGTTAATTGTCTTCAAGATGTGTATGTAAAATAATTTTAATCCATAATGAAAAAATTTGTTGTTATAACAATTGGCCCCTAATGGATCCTCCATGGTCATTGAGAAATAAAAAGACCAATATGTTATATCATTTCCCTTAGACAACTTCCACAACAGAGGAAGATGATATTGTAAGTTCTATGGAGACAAGACAATTTGCTATTAGACAAGTGAATTTTATTAATGGTGTGTCAAGTTACCTACCTAGTTTCTCTACAAGACCATATACGCCTTCATCAAGCATCATGTGCATACTATTGTAAACTTTAATAAAAAGATAACATTTAGGAACTTACTGCATTGGACATCATTTCTTCTTTTGATCTCTATCACCATTCGCTAGCTTGCAATCTTTTGCATCATTCTTCTCAGCTCTCTCTCTTTTCTTGTGACCCCTACCAACACCTCTTACCTTAGGTTGGGGAACTTTCACATCACCTTTCTCATTTGAGCCCTACTTTTCCATGATAGAATTATAAGACTAGTATGCAACAACGATGACAATTCTTCTAAAATAAGAAAAATAAAATTAAAAAGGCAAAATATTCACCTCATCTTCCAATACATATATTGGTTAATCAACATCTCCTTCAACCTTGGAAGCCACAACATTAACCATTTTCAAAATCTGCATGACGAAATGGAAATTAAACCCAAAATAATTGAAAGAAGGAAAAATTACAACCATCAAAATATGGGGTTTCTACTTTGTACATGAAATAAACCAGCAAAATGAATGCACATGCAACTTTTCAGCTATGATTAATCATGAAAGATAGTATAAGTAATACTTATTATTAGCATATAAACACCTTAGAAATTAAGTTAATTACAAAAATTTTGCCTGAGATCGTGAATTTGGGAATACAAAAAATACCAAAGTAAATGCCCTCATTACAAGTCTAACCTTGAATATAGCTACATTTGTCAAATTTTTCATTATTGAAGTAAATCACATGGTAATTATCAACAATGCCAACAAGATTATAGCTAAAGTGACAAGCTTGAAAACACTGCCAAACAAGTTAACAATGTCAAAATTATCATAGCTCTAATAGCAAGCTTAATAGCATTTTCCAAACTATGACCTTATTGCACATTAGGATATTTAAAAGGCCTACCACTCAAATGAATTTCATAATAATAATCAAGAGTATGAATAAATTATAACTTTGGTTGAAGCTCAATGTCACACTAACTACAATACCAAGTCACGAGCCTCTATTGCAGACCTATGCTTTCAAGAAAGCACATGAACACACTATTGGCACTATTTAAAGCATCTTCTTAAGGTTTATAAAAAGTGTTCCAAAGGTTCCTTGTCAAGTTGACAGGTTATATATGTCTGTGGTGAGCACAAGGGCACTATCTAATGATAGTTCATTAATTTTACAAAGTTATATTTGTATTAGAGACAATTAATTCTATCCACAGAAGTGTTTGCAACAATTTTGATGATAAGAATCTTCCTCCTTAGCTACTTAAACTTTGTTGGGCTTGAAACTTTTCATGTTTAGTTGTCATTGTTCTAAACTTGGTCAAAATGGACCTTATGCATGTTAAAATGTTAAAATGTTTTACAAATAATAGGTTAGATACACCTCATAGCTAAGATGTCATTTATATCCCAAAGCCTATTCAGAATAAAAAATAGGCTTTACATTTGTCATGTGCTTAGGATAAATTCCCAAAAGACTAGCAAAGGAAATATTACCCAACACTATGATTAAGCTAGCATATTGGGAAAAAGGTATCACCTCTAATGAAATATTGGCAATTCAACCTTATCAAATGGAAGAGATATAGGTGTAGAATAGTTCAACTTTCCACAAACTGAATTGGAGTCACTCGAAGATGCTACATCCAACTTTAGGCACATGACACTCAAAAATTGAAGCTACATGCTTTAAAATTTATGACAACCATATTCAAATAGATTAATTACTTCAAGTTATTCATAATTAGCAAGAAACTAAACATAATCTATCAATTAAGGATAGCTCAAATAAAAAAGAGTTCATTATTTTCAAAGATTCATTGAAAATATTGTGAATTAAAGAGGATAGAACATCTAGTAATGTTATGCTTGACTACAACTTCAATGCAAAGGTTGGGGACTTCAGTTTATCCCAGATGTTGGAACATAATAATTTGTCTCATATTATAATTGCAGCTGGAACCCTTGGTTACCTAGCTCTTAAGTCTGTGATGATAGGATGAACAAGACTTGAATCAGATGTTTATAGTTTTGGGGCTTTGGCCTTGGAAATTGCTACAGGAAAGAAAGCATAAGGTCTTGCAAGAGCATCATATGAGGCTTGTGGAGTGGGTATGGGATCTCTATGGTCAAGGTAAAGTTTTGGATGATGCAAATATAAAGTTAAATGGGGAGTTTGAGAAGGCTGAAATGGAACAATTGGTAGGTATAGGGTTGTGGTGTACCATCTAGATCCAGCTACAAGACCCAAAATGAGGCAAGTGGTAAAGTTGTTGAAGCTAGAAGATCAAGTACCTAATTTTCCTCTAGAGATTCATACCTATACCATAGAGTATCATCCCATCATTCTAGACCTACAATGAATGAAATTGATAAATTAATTAAGGCATGTTAGTTTGAGCTTCAGTTGGTTTTGAGAATACTTAAATATTCTCTACTTAACAAGGCCAACCATGTGAAGCTAGAAGCCCATATGGCCTCACCCCCCCCGCAATATCAATCTAAATTCCCCATTATCATCTAATTACATACTTCATCAAGTCATTCATCCATTTATGAACTATAACATTCAATCAATACAATCACATAACATTCATTAATATGATATAAAATTCATTAATACACAATACTAATCAAAACTTCATTAACACATAAAAATATTCATTAATGTGACATAAAAATCAATATTAATATACAAAATTTATAGATAATTACTTAAAACAATGTTCTTTCATTATCCAACAAGGTTTATCAAAGAGCATTTTTTTAAAAATCATTTCTTCTTTTTGTTTTTCTTATCTTTCCTAAGGAAAAGGTTGATAGGAGCATCAATATCTTCCTCATTCTCCTCCTCTTGTGGCACATGTAATATCAAATTATGATGCATCCTCTTATTTTGAGGAGCACAAGGATGCTACAGTAAACGAGGCTTTGTTGCAATAACAAGTAAATGGGTTAAATTGACATTCTTTTTTTCTTTTTTTTACTATTACAAGTATTTCATTAACCAGTAGAACATAACATGCATTTTTCTTACTTGACAATGCCACATCATGTACAATAACATTTTGATCTTCCACCACCTCAACATGTTGAACACTTCGAACATGCTCCACTCATTCACCATAACGTTCAACATGCTCTAAAACATTCAAAAAAAGGTTGCACATCATGGCCTTCATCATGTGCAAGTTCTATGATAGGATTTGAAGGTTGGAGTGAAATGTTATGCAGTCAATTTATGTTGGAAACTAATTAAACACCAAAAAAGAAATTTTTCAACTATTCAATTTGATTTACTTTTCATTTGACCAAGCACCTGAAAGATTTGGTAATTTTAATGGAAACATAGCTTTCTTGTTCAACAACAATGTCCCTACAAATGGACCAGTACTAGTCACACAGGCTGCTCCAGGAAATGGTTCAACTTCAATAGTACTAGTGTCTATTGTTCTATCAACTATAGGTGTATCTATTAGTACACAAACTAAGTCCATGAGTATAAATCCACCCAAAAAAATAAACAATGCATGATTAGCACATTACAAAATATAGTAAAACAAGGTTTTACCAGTTGTACTTGGTATAGTCAAAGATGTATGCAAGCTCCTTATCACTGACAATGTAGTCAATAATATTAGAGTGGCCACTGAAGGATGTGTCTACACTTGATCATGAGCTAAAGAATACATTGTTGAAAAAGACATTTGAAATGGATAAATATCAAATGGGATGCTAGATAGAAGCATTCAAAAATCAAAGTTAAGTGTTATAATGTTGATGAAAACAAATAATGTTGCACTATTAGAGCCATAATCTTCTATTATTTCTCATATTGTTTCACATGTACTCAGTGAACTTCATGTACTGATACTTTCATTTGGAGCAAAAAATCCAACTCTCTCATTATATCAATATGGAATGATTGGTTCCTATGGGAGAAATGTATAGCTTCTTGTTGTGGTTGCAGATATAGATGATATGTATGGAATGATGGCAGTTGCAATTGTGATTGGTTTCTATGGCTGGAAAGATATAATTCTCACATTACATTTTTTGGTGCAGTAGAGTTAATTTACATATACATACTAAGGTTATCTTTGTATAACTACAGTAACATAGAAATTTGATGCAGGAATGTGGTGTACAATTGTTGCATTCTTTCTTCTCGTAGGAGTTGTTTTATGGACTTTGGAGCATAAATCAAATCGTGATTTTCAAGGACGTCCAAAGAAGCAAGACACATTGTTAGCAAAGACATTTGCAACATTTTTTTTCTTCATTTGTAATGGATAAAGATCAAAATTAAGTGTTATAATGTTGTAAAGAGAAAGTGTTATTTACATGAAGGTTGTGCACTACAACCCTCACCATATTCACCAAGCGGCCTCACAGGTGTCACAAAATTCTGTAAGAGCACATAATATTTTATATCACGATCCATAAGATACTATAAAATATAAACATCTATTGAAATTTTATTATTTCTTAAGACTAATTATTGCTTACCTTCAAAGAATTGACTCTAAGTATCAACTCTTCTTTCAGTGCCTCTGTCTCCTCAGTTATGTTTCTACCAAGGACAAGGTTAAGAATTTCATCACTATATTTTTTATAAGATTATGGTCCATGAATATAGGGTTAGTGCTACACATGATGTCATCTACAAATGATGCATGAGTTTCAGATCACATTTGATCTGCTATTATTTTTTCTTTTCCCTATCAATAAGTATCAAGTTGTGACATCAATATCAATAAAATTCCATCAAAATAACTCCAAAGACATAAAGAAAAGAACATAATAATATGATAATTATTTCTATATAATTTTTACAATTACATTAATTAAGGTTTAACTTTGTTGAAGAAGGTGTGTGAGCTGGTACATCCTCACCTGTGCCTTGTGGTGTATCCATGTTACCCTATGAAAAAGATTAGTAATTCTTAGCAATCAATAGTGAAATGAAAGTAATAGACTCACCAAAAATAATTATTAATAAAACAGTAGATAGTATATTGTAGTAAATATTAATTGGAGGAAATTGGTGTAACTATTATACTTACTGGTCTCATACTGGTCCCATGATAGGGAATTTTTTTGTATCTACACGATTCAAATTGTAATCTATCAGAAGCTCTTCCCCTGCACTTATTGATTTTATTGCACATACAAAAATATGACTTCCCTCACATGCCTCGAATATACAATTTGACCACTTATTAGTTGACACAGGTCAAAAACTATTTATAAATCCTATAATATTCCTTTTTTCTTGTTTCCTTCCATCAATATACATAGTGAGCCTTTTACTTTGATCATTTTCTTTGCATTGTATATAATTTGGTGACAATTCATACCTATGCATACTTTTTTTATATTACACAATTTGCATCCAATTATTGTAATTGTTAAAAGGTCCTACATACTCCACCAATTCAAAAGCTTTATTGTAACTGACCTTTATTTCATCCATGAAAAATAGGCCCAAACCATATAATGAAGATGGAGCTATGCGATATATCCTTTCGTTAACAAAAAAAATAGTGTCAACTGGAGGTAGTTCCTTGGGTACCCATTCTTTCTTAAGATGTGTGTACCTTAAGGGAACCTTCCTATTGCCTTCACTCTCATTATCATAAGAACATGACCCCCCCCCTAGTAAGAAAAAATTTCATTCATTTATTGAATTTTCTTCTAATATTTTGACCTCTTGTTGATCTCCCTATTTTAGACCTACTAGATGTCTCAGTTTTGTCTTCTATTCCCACATTTTCCTCACTTGAGGAAGGAAAATCAAACAAATACCTATTTGGTGATACCTAAAATCCATAAAATGAGAGACCTACTAGGACTAAAGTTTATGCTGATGATAAAGAGAAGATATGAAAATAAAAAATTATATCTATAGGGTCTATTGACTTATACCTATCGATCCATGTGACTATGCAAGATCATTGTCAAAGTCATTAAATGGCCTGCATATGTAAATCATTTATCTTAAGTTTCCCAAAAATTACATGATATATATGCTACAAAATACATAGAAGACAAAAATTACATGATGCATTCATCAAAATCATTGTATATTTTTTAATTCCTTACCTCTACTTTATGTTTGGTAGCTATGCAATAACATTGTATATACTTCATGACAACAGAGTTCAACACATAATAACTTAATTATAAAAATATGCAAGCCAAAAAAAAAAATTATAAATAAATCATAACCCCATCATACTTGACATTGATCATATGTCGACATACATTTCATTGAACATCATCTTCATCCATGTCATCATTATCATCACCATCATTGTACTTGTCACTTTGATCATCATCATCACCGCAACCATCTTCATCACCATCATCATCATCTTCATCACCATTATTAGGACCATCATCATCATGACCATCATCACCTTGATCATCATCATCTTCATTAGCATTATCATCATCATCATCATCATAAGCATCACCAGAATCATCATCATCTTCTTCTTCATCATCATTATGTAACAATCATTTGTAATCATTATTTACTCCGTATCCTAATTCTTTAGTATCTTCTCCTTCCATCACATTATACTTTACTATCCTTGCTCTTGGATCATGTCCAACAAAAAATGACTAACCCAATTTACATGGAATGCCAAAGCAAAACACTTTCTCTCATTGGCTTGGAAGAAGATAGGGCTCATCTCCAACTGGCTCAAATGACCTTTTATTAATCTTTATAAATCCACTATCATGTTTAATAACAGTCATATCAAGATCATTTTGATTCAGCTGTAGCTATACCATTTGAAAAAAAATAGAACTAATTTGAATGAATTAAATTCATATTCAAGTATATCATCCAAAATGCAGATTGTTGAGGATGTACATCATTTCTAGGTGAAACATTGGTGACCTCAAAGACCGCACTTATCCTAGAATCACAAGTTTTCTTCGCTTTGTCTAACCTTTTTATATGAAATTTATGACCATGGTAATATATAGCTTTTTGGTGTTTGATTTATAATTATTCAAACATGTCAAAATTATTTGCATAAATTTGTGAGTTGATATTAAACTTATGGGTCATGATTAGTAATCTGCTATGTACTTTTCTATCTATCAAGTCATATGAAAGATCAAGTACCATTGGCATAACATTGAGATCTCCATTACAATGAGCTTATTTAACCAATGATGCAACACAGTCCCATGTTAATGAGTGACCACTTTCTTGAGATAGTTGAATATATACCGTCATCCAATCAAAGATTGTTTACAATATACAAATATAATGCATCTCACTCACGACCAACTATAAAGAAAACAACTAGACCAGTTAGTAACAACTTATATTAATGATGGATAAGAATTAATTAACTATAATAACATCTTATAATTACCTCTCACTTTTCTCAATCTACCTTTCCCGCATCAAGTACTCCCCTTTGAATCTGTTAATGGAGTTGGGATCCGAAATGCAATCTACATAGAACTTTGATGCAAAATTGGGAAGATATTCACTAACATACACCGTGGTCTACTATACCATATATCCCTCTACCATAGAACCCTTAAGATGTGCTCTTTGTTGAACCAAACTCTTCATAAATTTCAAGTATATCTCAACCATCCACATTGACCTAGTTTGTATAGGTCCACACAATTCAATCTCCTCAACTTGATGTATGAGGTAGTGTTCTTGAGCATTGAAAAAAGTTGAGGGTAGACACTTTTGCATTTCACACATAAGCTATGGAATTTTTTGTTCAAATATTTTATATATTTTTTATCAATTTCTTTGGATGATAACCACCTAAAAGAGATTCAACATACAAGAACATATAAACAAGATTTTAGATTAAAATATACAATAAATTACATAAAAAATAAGGCAAGTCATAAATATAATATATGTACAAAAAATCTAAGAAATAAGACTTCTAACCTCGTGTATTTTTCAAGATCATATATAACTTGTTTAATACTATTGGCAAACTGATGCGGGAGGGATAGAGGCAGGACATACTGCAATCATTAAAAAATGATTTTTTTAATATTTTATGAAATAATACAATAGGTAGTAAATACAATTTTACAAATATTTTGTAAATAGAGAACATGACTTACCTTGACAAAGGCATGTCAATCATGTGTTTTTAACCCTGGCCCAAAATCACCTTTCTTTGATACAAGACTACTTATATTTGTAACACATCCTGTAGAAATTTGTATTTTTTTGATGACTTCTTTTAATGCATCACTTTGCTGCTCTATTAATAACCAAGGAAGAGCACTCATATTTATGTGGTCTCCATTGCTACTTGATTCAATAAAAAATTTTAGTGCATGATTGGATTCATGAATGTCTATAAATTTTGGACTTTTTTTCTCTATCACGCCTTCTATCCAATATTTTCATAGTGTCTCTATTACATTTTTTCCAATATGCATAGCATCAAATAAATGCATGATTGAGAGATCCTTGTAGTATGATAACCTATTAAATTGAGTAGGATAACTTTTTATTCCTCTAGGAAGTTGGTCATCAATGCTTTGACAACCTTCATAAGCATCGATTACATCATTACTAAATAAAGACAATATCAAAATATAAATTTTAAACTGGACATTACCTCGGCAATTTAGTTGATCATATTCCAACTTCCGCTGATGAGATTTCATTCTTCGTAGCCTTGATGTTGTCTCTTCTTTCCCATTAAAAAGATATTTTTCATTAATTTCATACTTATGATTATTTTAGAGAAAGTGCCTAAACTCGTCAAACATCAGCTTTACTAAACTTCTTGAATGATAAGATTTCATCTTTGGACTATAAACTGGACATGCATATTTTTTCTTTATCTAAAGACCTAAAAGATCATGTACAATTGGATCATGTACAACTTAAACATACAAAAATAATGTGTAAGCACTATAATAGAATTAGCCTAGGGGCATCATGTATTTTCCATACGAGCATTTCATGGAATTGAAATTGTCTTTGTCTTATTGGTCTAGAAATGTCTTACATAGTGACCTCATTCCATTACTTCAATAGCTCGTCAATAAGGGGCTCAATATATGTGTTCATATCTTTAACTTGGTAGTTACCTAGTAATTGACAGAACAAAAACATTACATAATTATTATGACCATTTTGATGCACTATTTATAAATTAATTTAGATAATTATTAAATGAAAAAAAAAACCTGGTACGATCATTGACAACATTATGTTCTCCCTTTTTATGGACATCCAAGGAGGAATGTTATTTTTAATAACAAAATCAGGCCACACTTAGTAAACAGATCTCATGTCTCCAAATGGATTGACATCATTTGCTACCAATGAAAGCTTGAGATTATGAGGTTCTTTGTTAAAGCGTGGCCATATTTTTTCCATCTCTTTAAATGCAAAACCATACGTAGGAATTTGCATAATATCATCTTGAGTTCTATTGCATGCACGGTAATCCATAAATTCTGCCAAGCTAGTGCACCTGAATAATCGTTCAAGACATGGAATAATGGGAATGGACTGAAGAACCTTGTGAGGCACCTTTTTTCCTTATTTGATCTTATCAATATCTACTAATATGAAAATCAGGGCATTCTATTGTAAATTCATGTTGTTTATGATATAGAATATGATCATTGGGACATGCATATATTGTTTGATACTTCATTCCAATTTGATTCATAATGCTAGATAATTCTTGGTACGAATGAAGCATAATGTTTGATGGTGGTAACAAAAACTCACCTATCAACCTACAACAACAAATATAAATGATTAATATAATGAATAGTAATGGTATGCTAACATTGAAGATGACAAAAATGGCATACCTTAGCATACATGATAGTTCTACATTAGATAAATCATTCATAACCTTCAAGTTCACCAACAACACTATAGTAGAGAGAAGAGTTGTTTGGGAGCCTTGGTATAGGGGCTCGTATGCCTTCTCAAGTATAGGTATATCAAGACCTTCTTCATCATCATTATCAGATTTGCTAGTACCATCATCGTGATCATCTTCATCAACTGTGTCAATACCATCTTCTTTAATCATGTCCTCTAGCACATTATCATCTTTTTCCATGGGAGCATTATCCTCAGCTTAGATATTCACACCTCCATGTTCCTCTAGTTGGAAATCCACATTCACCAATCAATGAAAATTGTGGGCCCCTTCAATGTGACCATGTTGCCTACAATGACTTTGGGTTGTTGTGATTAGAATTCTTCAATTCTTTAGGCTCTTACACATTTTTCAAGGATAATTACGTTTATCAACTTTTCTTTGGAACTGAGACCACAATCTAGCAATTGTCTCATTATTTTGTTCTAGGTTCATATTGCCATGTGTGGTGTTTCTTCACAGGAAAATATATCTGCAAAATTATTGGACATGTTGTAATTAATGTGTATATCTACAAAAATATTTGAAATTTTTTACTTAATGTTTATATCTACACATATGTTTTTGAAAAAAAAATTAGTCTAATTAATGTGTATATCTACAAAAATATTGGACATGTTGTATATAATGTTTATATCTACACATATGGTTTTGAAAGAAAAATTTTGTCACCTCACTAAAATTCACACATATTATAATCAATAAAAAGTTGCCTACTTATAATGCTCTTTGTTAATATCCTCCGTTGTGTCACTTCATTCTTAATTCTTCTTGAAGATGTAAATTCTTAAATATTTTATATTTCATTGGTTTATGAACTTCATCACTAAAACACCTAATTCTTGGTTTTTGTGTTTTGGTGTTCAATAATGGACAAACATGTTTGTTTCACCTTAGACATGTATTTCCTACCATTCCTAAAGATTTGGGATCAGTTGGTGTCTATTAGGATTAAAAATGTAAAAAGTTGTTATATTTGACAAGAAATTGCAAAAATGATTTTGAAAAAGTTGTCAAAAATGGTTTTTTGGCCTCCCAACATTCATAACCATCAAATTTTTGTTTGAACTAATTGGATGAAGGTATTTAACTCTCATTGTGTTGATTTCATAACTGATCATCAAGTTGTAAGGAAGAATCAAATTTTACGAAGGGAAAAACCTATTTTCTGGAGCAAATTTCTTTTGTACGACTTTTTTATAGATTGGTACAGATAGATAATGCACATGTGAACTTGGATACCTGTGTTACCATTCATTTTCAATTAATTTGGTTTAATTTGATTGAATTTTGAGGTAGTTATAGAAAAAATTTTGATTGCGGGTTTGAAACCCTCATTTCAAGGGTTTGAGGCCAAGAAATGGTCATAACTTACAATTTCAATGTTGGAAATTGATGCCCTTTAGTGAAATGCAAGTAGGTAGGATTCATTTTGGGACTTCAAAGGCTTAGGATAGGAAAATTCTATTATCCACTTTAAACTTGATGCCTTAGGCTAAATATGACTATGCATTTAGCCTTAGAATGTGTTGTTTGAGAAAGTAATCAACAAGGGAAGATTGTGGGTCAGATTTTCTAGATGGAATAGATCATTCTAGATCTATAGAAGGTCATCAATTCACATTGAACCATATTTATATTTTTAGGCTATTGAAATGGAGAAGAGAAAGGAAGGAAAGCCTGGTGAGGCTAGAGTAGCTATGTGATGATCTATTAGGGACAATGGGTATTGACCATTAATTTTTTTAGGCTTTTTTTAACTTTCACCTATTGTTAAATTTTATATGCAAGAGGAATATGCTTGTACCCCATATTTGAACAAAGTCACCAAAAAAAATAGTTATATCGTAAATTATAAGTGATTCTAGTTTCACCCCATTTTTCTTTGTTAATCTTACATACAAATGCTTTGAATACTTGGATGAGAGACAAAACATTATCTAATCTTTGTAACTCAAATATCAAGCTGTTTTTGTAATGAAGTATACACAAATTATTTTTTTTCTATGAATTACCTATTTATATTATGATAAGACTCATCCCATACCTAATATGATATGCATTTTTTTGTTTACCAAGACTTTAAGTGTATGTAAGGAAATGACTCTCATATTTTAGAGTGGTTAATTGTATTCTTGCTTTGAAAATGTGAGATTGTAGAACAAAATGGAGAGGTCCTGCTAAATATATTCAGCCTTATGTTCCTTTTGTCACATTTAATTATTGCATAGTTGAATGCTTCATAGTAAATATGTCATTCTTGGTTTAATTTTGCAATCTATGTAATATTAGATTTATTTTGGTAGGATCAATTGTTCATCATCATTAGGGGGTGCTCAAATTACTGAAATAAATTGTATTAAATTTTCCTCTGAATTATTTCATATACTCTTGCAAGCAGTTGAAGGTTGCCTCCTAAGAAGAGAGGAAGGAAAACTAAGTTGGCAAAGATGAAATAATAGATAGATGTGGTATCTAATCAACTCTTGATGGAAAATATGCAATTACAAATCGCCCAAGAAGAGATTTTGGTCTTCTTGGGAGCCATGAAGCTTTGCACATGGAATGTCAGACAAAAGGGCCTATATTAAGCAACAATTAGATGCTTTTGGGTTGGACATTGTTATTCAATGTTTGAGTCCACATTATTTAAATGAAAAAAATGGCATTCAATTCAAACAAGTGTTGATGGTGCATCAACAGGATTCATAGTTCTATGGAACCCAAGATTGATCAATATTCAACTACTTAAGTCTAAACCCAATTGGAAAGCTCTATTTGTCACCAATTTTGACTTCAATTTTTGTTAATAAATGTTTGTGGGCATGGACAAAAAATGACAATTACATGCTTGTCCCTTCTTTATTTTGTCTATAGACAATATGGCTGCTAGATACATCATCCCAACAAATGGACGGTGCAAGCAAGATAAAAATGAAGAAACTTGTTCAAATATTAGAGAATATGTTGAATACGAAGAGTGTGGAGTTTATTCCATTCAAGGAAGAAAGTGTGCTTTTATAGACCAACACCCAACATTTGGACTAGTTTGTAGACCGGCTCATTATGGGACATGAAGCATATAGATCCTTAGGAAAAGTACCCACTGTTAATCTAAAGTACATAATAAAGATCTCAAAAAGTGTGTATTATAAGAAATAACCTACATTATCATTATACTACACATATACTTAACAAGGGATTGAGATTGTACAGAGTATGACAAACCTACAGGGGAAAAGAGTTTTCAATATCTTTCTATTATCCGAAGTTTTTGGAAATGATTAATTTTTGGGTTTTGAGTATAACATAAGCATATGCAAACTCAAAAATTTTTTATCTTGTAATCAACTACTCAAAAAAAGATTAAATATGAATATAACATGTCATAATGTAGAGAGAGTTTTATTTGGAAAAAAATATGATAACCCATGTTTTCTTTCTCCTTTAAATGCATGAAATGTCATTGGAAATCTGTGTTTGTTGCATGACAAGAAATTTTGACTAAAATAGTTTGGTTTTTCTATAGTCAAGTCATATTCCTTGAGTTTATGTAAGTTGGTGTTTGTGTGCAGTACAGATATAATTAACATCAAATAAATCATACCACCATGTCCAATGATTTTTTTCTTTATTCTTGCCCCAAGGGTTCTATTCTATCAAATTCACGCAACACTTGGTTTCTTTTGTAGTGTAGCACAAATTGCTTATGGTCAAAACATTCATTTACTTTTTCCAACATATCCACTTAATGATACATGATTATGGGGAATTTCTACATCTTGATTCGCTAAGATATTCCTAATGTGGAATGCAAGGAAATTAGTCTCAATTCTTAAATTCTACAGCACATAACAATGTATCAAATAAGAAAATGCAAATATGAATCCAATCAAAATGAAAACCAGCTATTCAACTTGGAGAAAGCCAAATTAAGAATAAAAGATTGAGATCATTTTCAAGGCTTTAACTAAATAGTTCCTATAATTACCTTGATAATGAATGTAGTGCTCACTTAAGCAAACATTGCTAACCCTAACAATAAATAGAAGGTTGTTGTTTTCTAACTAGCAGAACTTACAAGTAGATGGTCGCACTCATTTTGATACAGGAAAACTTAGGGCATACATTTTGGACATGTTGTTGTTTCACAACACACACTCCATTTCTTAAGAGAAATGGGGACCCCCTAGTAGATTTTTTGCTTTTTCAGACCCCTTGTCTAGGGTTTGAGTCTTTTTAGGGCTTTATATAATGTCTGGGTCTATCCTAGTTCTCCTCCTAAAACCCATTTGATAGAAACTGAGAATTTTTAGAAGGAAATATAATTTGGTAAGACAAAGGGGTGCACTAGTGCACCCTTCAAGGTGTGCTAGTGCACTAAATGTACTAGTGTGGGAGTGCTTCCGCAAAGGGAGTGCTTCCTCCTAGGCCTATAAAAGGTTGATACCCCTCCCTCTTCCTCACTCATTATCTACTTTGGCTATTGGCGCATGCACCTCCACACCCTCAAAGGTGCACTTTCTTTCCTCTTGCATGGGCATCAAACACTAAACACCAACTACACACCTTTTTACTTAAAAATATTAAAAACTAAGAGGCACACCTAAGTTTAAGGTGCACATATGCACACCTTACAAAATAAAAACTCTACATCTCCACTATAATGGTGCACAGGTGCGCACCATTAAAACTAAAACTCCTTGTGTAGAGTTAGGGTGCGCACATGCACACCCTATTTCCAACACTTCCCACACTTTGAAAAAAAAAAAGAGGGTACACACATGTGCACCCAACAAGGTGTGCAAGTGCACACCCTTTAAGTTCTAAAAGCTTGTTGTGTAAAAAAGAGTGCACCTAGTGCACCCTCAAGGTGTGCAAGGTGCATTAAAAATGACCTATCATAGGATAAAATAGGGTTTTTGAGTGTTTAGGATCGATTTTTCATTCTAGGTCTAGTTTTTTAGTAATTAGGGTTTTTTAAAGGTTTAAATTTCCACCTTTTGGACCAATTTGTTTCTATTTTGAATAGATAATATGGCTTCCTCCTTGTCCTCCCTCACAGTGAAGATTGCTCCAAAACTAGTTGTCTTTAAGTTTTAAAGTGTACAAATGAAATCACACTTCCAAGATGTGCATTCAAAGATTCAAGACACTAAATTAGGCCATATTGATTGGAATGTATTCTTAGTACTCTGCAATCAACCAAATGAGACATCCCTAATGATTTTTGCACTCATCAAATCTAGGTTAGTTAGTGAGGCCTCACATCCTACTTCAGTGCAATCTTCAAAACTTGTTATGGCCTTGGTAGAGAATTATGTATCAAAAGAGAGAGTGGTGAAGAGCATAACAAGAAAGATCATCCTAGATCTAAGACCAAAGAACATTGAGAAAGTATTCCATCTCCCAAGGATAGATCAATACATTAGGTTGACTTATCATCAAGATGAAAGGTGGTATAGGAACAATGAGCAGAAGGCTACTGAAATCATTCAATCATCATATCTAATTGATAAAACACCTGTGGGATGAAGAGCAGGAAAAGTTGACATGAAAAGAGGTTATATGAAGGATGATATCAGATAACTTCATGGTGCTCTTGAGAAGGATCATGGGATTACCAGCAATAGGGTACTTGCACATCTGGATGGTACATTTCATCAAGACCATTAGAATGGATAAAATGCCAATTAATTGGGCCACAATCCTCAGTTAGAATTTAGATGAATAGCTGGTGGTAGTCAAAACTAGTCTAAGGTTTTATATAACATCTTATTTTTTGTATCTATTAGCAGCAAGAACTATAAATTATCTAGGATTATTTAAAAGGGGAAGCATGCAAGATGCTAATACATGGCCTTAGGTGGTATACCCTTAGCCAGTAAAGAATAAGCTTGTAGATCACAACAAAGAATAAAAAATAGTGATTGATGCTTTCATTTTTGCAATCATTTGGTTCATTAAGGGAGATTATGTAAAAAGAATGTCAGAAGAGGCAGTAACAAGAATTGTAGAAATAGGCATCTACTACATCCATTTTAAGACATTCACCTACCTAAGGGTGGCAAGTACAACTATAAATCCTAAGAGGCTCCCTAGGTATCCATGTGATAGATTCATTTTGTTGGAGATTACAAGACAACTCTCATCTGCATATGATAGAGTGAGGAAGCAACATAAGAAGACCTAGGTATGACCCATCACCATAGGTCTATTTGGAGTCAAGAAAAAGTAGATTATCATGAATTTTGGTTTATAATGGGATTAGTATCCCTTAGAGTACTATAAGTCCCCTTGTCCATGTTTTGACAATATTGGCAGAGTTCAATACTTGGCAAGAAAACAATTTAAACATGAAGATGCAATTAAGGATAAATGGATGAATGTAGTAGATGACTACGATATCTAGATAAGGGATTATTGTAGGATGACTCTTTATTTGGTATGTAGTGCCTTGAAAATAAAGGTCCCATTGAATTTTTTTTAACAAGACACTTCAGATGTCTTGGATCCCTTGTACAATCAGGATAAGATATACGATCAACCGGTTGTCAACACAGAAATTGATAGAGAAGAAAATGAAGATATCAATTACAGGGAAAGGCATATCATCTAGTTGACCAAGGAATGGATTAAGAGGCCATTCAAGTTGGACCCAATTCCTCACACAATAGTCTTATAGGCCACAACTTTCCCAATAAAGGGAAGAGGGATGAAAGTTATAGTACCAACATTCACAACCCAATCTCCAATAAGGCCGAAAATGGTGTATCATCATGACATGGAAGTTGGATACTTTAAACTGGAAAAGGGCAAGAATAAAAGGAAAATAAGTTCTCCTTATCAAGTTGAGACTGAAGTTGAATGGACTCAAGCCTAGGAAGCAACTTAGGCACCTAAGAACCAAGAGCCCAAAAATGTAGAAGTCGCTCAAACTTAGGATAATCCGCAAGTGTCACTATTGGAACATGGACAAGGACTTGAAGAAGAAGTACAAGAGGTGTTCCTACATGTTCAAGAGGAATAAGCCTCTCCATCAACTCCTAAGAGAGCTAAGACTAAAAATCCTATCAAAAGGACTAGAAGACAAAAAGTGCAAAGAAAGGTTATTCATATTCCTTTAGTCCCAGAAACCATTCCTAAAGAAGAGGATAAAGAGGTGAAGAGGATAACCTTCTCTTGAGTTAGAGGACTTGTCTAACTAGGGCTATTGAGGAAAAATTGAGAAGGAGTTCCACTATAATGCTGCTATTTATTTCCACACAACTTATTCAAGTTACAATTTTGGAGGATGAGCAGCAACAATGGATTGATGAACAAGAGGGTCTAGACATTGATGTCTTTAAAATGTTAGATTTTGATTTCATGCATGTAGGTAATGAACTTATAGGTGAAAAGATAAGGAATACACCAATGAATCAACCTTTACAAGAAGATTGGAGTTAATTTCCAATTGCCGCCTTTTCAACAAGGACCTCTAGGTGCCCCACCATCACCAAGTCAAGATTTATTTTTCTTGGATAAAGGTTTGGCCAGTCCTTTCCCTCCTATTAATGAAGAGCAAGTACAAGGTAGGAAAGAGGAAGAGCCACAACAAAGACCTACCTATGAAGTATTAGAAGAAGGAGAAATATATGAAGGACCTTAGCAAACTTCTCAAGATACAAAGGTGAGGATTTTGGACTTAGCAGACAAAAGAATGCCTAATGTAGATCTCTCACAAAAAGAGAAGACTCTGGAGAGGAGCGATAAGGGAAAGGGTCTAGAGGTACAAACCCCCTCTTCAACTAAGTATATGTCTCCAATGGGAACTACTCCAAGTTGATTGAAGAAAGAGGTGATGGTTAGGCATAAAAGGCAACTATATTGTAGTGAGGAGGAGGGAACAAAAGAATTAGTTGAAGCCCTCAAGAAACCTGAGCTACCTATAGGTGATGTGTGAATGTTGGCCTTTATTATGAAGAACCAAAATCAGGACTTGTTTGCTCATATGTCCAACCCTCCTCTACATGTGTATACTAAAGATTTGACCTTAAAAGATTATCAAATTAGAGAGATCTTGCTGAGAAAGCCCATTGTGGACACTGCTAAATTGTTGGTTACTATGGGAATTAAAGAAGTGTTTAACCATCTAGAACAAGATAAGTCTGAATTATCGAGGCTCCAAAAATAGAATGATCTTCTAACAGGCTATTTTCATGAAGTGGTTGGTCCTTTGGACCCTAAGAATCCTAAGGTGACTCTAGGTGTGACACTTGATAGGAAGGAGAGCGCACGTATATAATTGGATCCATTTTTGAAGGCATGTCGGCTATGGCAGGAAAGTTTTGAGAAAAAAGGTGTACAGATAATATAGGGAAACCTTAAACTATTGCACCATATCAAAACTAGTGCAAATAAGCTGGTTACTATACTAACCAAGATTTTGGATTAACAGACAAGGTACATACCTGGGGTAAAGAACTTCAATCATTATAGTCAATAAAGGGCCAGAGTTATCATATTCTCATGAATGTATATATGGGGGATGAATTGGATAAGATAGATGATTGGATCAAGAAGATTGCTACTAGTAATAAAGTAATGAAGATATTTTATGCAGATATTCATAAGCTCAAATATCAAACCAAGAGAAGATTTTGGAAGCTGAGAAGTATTATAGTGATGCTTGCTTTGACATTTTTGAAGATGAGTCAAGGGATAAACTCATGTATGTGCAAGTAGTTGTCAAATAGTTTTAGAAAACCTTTGAAGAACCTTCAACTGATGAAGACATAAGACAAGCATTTAAGACAGAGTACGCATTACTAGAATTGGATGTAAAGCTGGAAGACTTTGCAGAGACTCACATAGAAGTGGGAAAATACTAAAAAATAGTAAAGGATAAGTATGATGCTTTAGATTTTCCAGATGCAACCCAAGTGATGGATATCATAGAGAAATTCTAGAGAAAATATCCAGACATACCTCTAGTATGAAGGGGAAGAAAACCTAGAAGCTAGAATTTCAGTTTTGACACTTGGGAAAATTTTGCATTTTTTGGACCTGGCACTAAGGTGCGCAAGTTGCTTTTCCCCAAAGGTGCGCAAGGTGCACTTCTCTGAAGGTGCACTGAAATTTTTTCAAGAAGTTAGAGGTGCATCAATAGTTAACTGCCAGTTCCAAATTTAGAGCTTTCCATGCACCAGAAACACATTCTGATAGTAGTTTAACTCCTACAAACATCCAGAGAACGTTGAGATTCTATTTTTGGCATTTCCAGAGCTCCTACATCATCTAAAAAATTCCTTCTTCTTATCTACTTCTTCTTTTATTGTTTTTAAGTCATGTAAATGCTCATGCACCCATTAATTGATATAAACAAGGGTGGAGTCCTACTTAGCACCATTTAGACATTCAGTTTATACATAATAAGACTTGTTTTATTAGTTTTAAGCATATATTTGCATGAAGGAATCTCTCACTCTCAACACAAATTAAGGAGACAATTGCCTATAAATTGAGGAATTGAATATGTTTTCCAAGCCATTATTTTGATGCAATAATATATGCTATTGGGGTTCTCATTCTGAGTGTGGTTATTCTTGTCAAAGTGTGTTATATTTTGTGGATATATGTTCATGAAGTGTAATGGATCCAATGGTTTTGTTGTGTTATTTTGATTGAGCGATCTTTTAATTCTGGTGTTTGTTGTGTGTTTACAAATTTTGCTGACAGTTTTAGTTGGAGAAGAGATCACCTACTATTCATACATAGATTTTTGTCTCGCATGAATGCACTTTCCATGGCCTTGTGATTTGATGAGAAGTGAAAAATATTATGGTTACTAAATTCCCATCGACGATTGCATTAGTGGAATTAAGGAAGCACTGCTCCTATTTTCATTGGTTGCCTACCAATCTTTTCAAAAGATTAACTCACAGATGTGTTATTTCTATGGCTTATGTCCATTAGGGATTTAATTTTCAATTCATTTGCTTAAACTTATTGTTACCTTATTTTTGTTATTTGCTTTTAAAAACACTTGGTTAATTTAGGAATTCATATAGTTGCATAGTTAAAATTGCATTCATTATAAACAGAAAAGTACAAATATATATTTCTTTTTGTGTGGATACTTTTTTTGAGATAGCAAGTAGATTCAACATCTTATCAGAAATTGGTCAAACCAACAAAGGCCTCCTCATGAACACTCACATTTATCTTCTACTTAGTGGATTCTAGTAGGTCACAAGATCACTCGGAACCTTGGAGTTGATCCCAAATTAGCTTTTCAAGAGAAGAATTCAAAAGGATTCCTATCGTTAAGCATCATGCAAAATGATAGCTCAATAGGACATAGGATTACTTCTCAGCATCCTATGCTTGTCCTTAATAGTTATATGGAACAATGAACATGAGATTTCAACACATAGATCTACATTTGCCTTATAAATTAGAGCAAGACTTTCATGGCATAACAATCAAATATACATACATTTACTACCTTCTACAACAACTAAAAAAATTAATAAGAAAATTTATAACGCTAATGCCTAATTAAAAATATAGAGATTTCCCTACGACTTAAGAATTGAATTTAGAGATTCTGGAGATTTAAATGATGTGTGAAGCTTGGAGTTAATTTGATATAACCTTGATACTAAACTCAACCATGTTTGATAACCATAGAGTAGAGAATAGACTCTCCAAAGTTTACTACTTGGAATGATACCCCAATTCAAATGAAAAAGACTATGACATGAAATTTTTCACCAATTTGATACCTTGATGCAAGAGTAGGGAAATCTTACAATGGGACTTACTACAAGTTTGATACCCAACACAAAGTGTGACTAAATAATCCAAAGATTGAAACTCACTAGTATTAAACTTAGAAAAGGAGCAATAGCCTATTTCAAAATGAAGTAGTCTAATATAAAATTCATACTATTTTTGACACTTGCATAATAGAGATTGAGTATGGTAGAAAAAAATAGCACCTTTCCTGCTATCATTCTTTAATTATTTTAAATAAGATCTTAGTATGCGATTGGAAGCAATACTTGGCCAAGAAATGAGATCATTGGCAAGATGTTGGGATTGGGAATAAGTTATTATATAGTCTAGAAATTGATTTTGTATTTTCCTTTTAATTTCTCCAATGCTTGGTCTCATAGATTTTGACTTATGTTTGTGCCTAAGCATAGAAGTGTGTTTCTCCAGAACTTGATAGATGTTTTTGTTTCATTTCATATTACTATTATCTTTAATTAAAGTTGTGTCTAATTTTTACTCTTTTTTTATTAAAATAAGAAGATATCCTTGTCTGTGTTGATACACAACAACTCAAGCGAAATAGGAATAAGCGACAATAATTAAATGAAGCTGTCAATTTTTTCACCATTGAAGTAATGTAATGATATAAATATGGAACAAAGGAACCATTTCTTGCATCATTAAACACTCATCTTTTTCCTTAAATCTATTAAGTTGGTTGAATTGCTAAGAAAGTAAAGGGTGAAAGGGTTGGTAGACTCCACTTTAAACTCACTACAACTAAGGCTGAGTACCATAGGCTATGTTCCCTTGAAGAATATTCTTATTTTAGAAAAATTTCATAGATGTGTATGACATGCCTGATCACAATAATGGCATCATTTATCAATTAGCTCTCATAGTTTTAGGCAAATCTCTTGTAGCTTTATGTTGTTATCCTCTCTCTCTATATGTAGGGTTTATTTTTATTTTTTTACTAGATATTTTCCAAGACATGTCTCAGTAAGTCAATCCAATGGTCAACACTGGTGGTCTCAATAATGTGGACGTCCTCACAACACATGATGGGAGGCTCAATGTGCCCTGCAAGACCAAATTTCTAAAGCTTTTAATTTGGGTTAAGCTATATCCCAAGTCAAAAAAATGAATAAGAATTTACATTATTTAAGAACTCATTTATGTCACCAGAAAAGAAACCAGAGATTTGATGAGGGTGACATGATTTAAAACCACAACTACCTAGGAGAATTCACCATCCAATTTGTTTAACCTCCCAACCCTCAAAATTCCATTACTAAAAGCTTTAAATACCTGAAAAAATTTATCATTTAGTTTTTTTAACCTTCAACTAGTGTACAAAATTCCTCGTGTAAATATAATCTTGGTGAGAAAATGAGAAAATTGAAAAACATTTTGGGAAAATGTAATCGACCTTGAAGCAACTTGCATGAGATAATCAAGCACATATAGTTATCAAATGGAAAATATAAATCACTAAAGAGGAACACAAATGGGGCCATAAATTGTCTTGCATATGTCGAGACACAACAAATAAGGCCAGGGCACTAACCAGAAATGGCTCCCGCACTGCAGACCATCGCTAAACACACTGCCAAATAACAAGCGACAAACATGCTTTTCTTTTTTCTTTTTTCTTTTTTATGAACTTGTTTTGGTCAAAATTTTGACTAAATCATGGATAAAAACAAAAAAAAAAGTATTCAACAAGCCCATTAAGGGCTTGGTCAGAATAAAAGGTTGAAAAATGACCTATAATGTACTAGTGAGTTAAGCAATCGGTCTTACTTGAAATTATATATATATATATATATTACAGTCTAATATACTATTCATTAATAATAATAATAATATATTACATAAATATATTTTTTATTTTTAATAATATTTCATCTTGATTGAACTAACACATGAACACTCCCTCTTACTTTAGAAGGATAAACACATATGTATATAGAACGCCATTGGTAATATTTAGAAATAACACATCAAGGAAATATTTGATCAAAAGACTTCCAATAAATGATATCATATGAGTATTGGCCTATCAGAATATCAACACATGATATTCACCATTTACTCTAAGTAATAGCCTATTAGAACATCAACAAGTAGTATTCACCAAGTATTCAATAATGTAATGACTTGTCAAAATATCAAGGCACGATCTTCACCAAATACCTATCATATATCTATACGAATAATTCATAGACTGTCAATTGAAAAACATCTAACACTTAATTGTTGGTTTACGAGCTATGGCCTTTCATGATCTATTTCAACATTTACATAAAATTTATATCATGGTTTAATTTATTGTGAAGTTGTTGTCTTCCAATAACTTCTACAAATACAAGTGATAATCATTTGGAGGTCACCACTTCCTCATGATCTATATAGTGGGTAGGCCCATACCCACATGACATCAAAAGTTCACATGAAGTCACCAAAGGCACTGTCATGTGGATTTTTTATGACATCACCATGAAACATATCAAAGAATAAGGTCTTCACCTAAAAATTCTCTCTCATGGACACGAATATATTACAAAGGATTGCACTTGGAAATTCTCCTTCATGAAGAAACACTAACATTTTAACCTCCTTGTCAAGGTTACTAATAAAGTGTCAAAACCCCCCCTGAGTTTGATATCAACCTTTTGGGCCTCTTAGTACAAGATTATCTCTGATGAAGTGTCAGACTCCTTTTGGATCTATTATCATCCTTCTAATCTCCTAGAAGCAAGTCATGTCATGATTTCCTAGTTCAGTAGGTATCCTAATAGCATAAGTGATGTAGGAGCATCTTGGGTGTAAGAGAAATCTTGCATCACCCAAAAATATTATTTTTAGTCTTTTCTATTTTAATAAGGACTAGTAGACAAGGTGGTTACTATTTATGGGAACTTTCTATTTCTAGTAAGTTTTTCATATGAGCTCAACATGTTCTCATTTTCTACATGAAGGTTCATTTTAGAGTTATAAGCCTACCATAAAAATCTCATTGCTCCAACTTAAGTATCAGAGAATTTATTACAAATTTTCACTGAAAAAATTTGTAGAAAAATCTTTAGGCTCACCATGGAGGCCTTAGAGTGCCTGGGTGAGGTCTGAAACTTGACAAAAGGGTGCTTACACTATTTCAAGCCTGTAGATAAGGACCTGGCATTTTTGAAAAGTGATTATAATAGTCAATTAGAGCAACAATTTGAGAGTTATGGCCTTCCCAAGTTGGGCTACCTGAAATTTCTAAAATAATTTGTCAAAGGTCTTTAGCCAACTCTATATGTTTTGTTAGGTTTTGTCAGCCATAGGTATTAAGTTTCAATTTCTGAAACCTTCCTGGGCAGCATAAAATTGCCTATTTAAGAAAGGCCCGAACATTTTTTACAACAATTCTGGGTGGTATTTCACATCTTGTCTTGAAGATTATTTTAATGAAGGCACTCATGTGGGTTAGCATATTGTACTTGTGAGTTCTATAATTTTGCATTTGCAGTGCAAATAAGAAGTCCATATTTTTTTCTTGCATTTTCTATTATTTCTTTGTCTATGTTATATGTTTATGGTATTAAGGGGAGCACCCTTCATCAAGTGGTATTAGAGCTAGAGTTCTTGAGTCTGTGGATAGATTGTCAACTGTAAGGTAGTTCACACTAAGACCATGGTTTGGGCTGAGCGTGTAGACAGATTACTGATTGTGAGGCAATTTGCATTAGGGTTTCAGCAAAAATGCAAAAATGCCTCCATAAAGAGAGTGTGGTAGAAGAGTTGTAGGTGTTACACTTGATAGTTGTAGAGCCCTCCAAAGACAAATGCAAGCATTGGAAGAATAAATGTGTAGAGGAATAAATCTTCTCGTAAGAGATGAAAATGAGGATGAGGATGAAGTCAAAGAAATTGTTGAAGTAGAGGTAGTTCTAAACCCAGAGGAAGAGAGGCTTTTTAGGGGCATCTCCAAGATTAGAAAAAGACCTAAGTTTAAGGTTCCCAAATTTTTAACAAATCTTAACTTGGAGGAGTTGATCGATTGGATCAATGAACTAGAGGAGTACTTTGAGTATGAAGATATTGAAGATCCTAATAGGGTCAAGTTTGCAAAGGTCAAACTAAAGGAACATGTAAAGATCTAGTGGCAAGAGGTTCAATTAGAGTGAAATAGAAAGGGAAAGGATGAAATCACTATATGGGATCAAATGATAGCTAAAGTAAAATGACAATTCATTTTTGTGGATTATGAGCTTGATCTATTGAAGACAATGTAAGGGTTGAAGCAAGTTGAAAAATCTATTCAAGAATATATCAAAGAGTTCTACTGAGTTCTCATTAGAATTGGCCATGCAGAAGTTGATAAGGAGAAAGTGACTTGTTATCTTAATGGGTTAAGGCCAAGTATTCAGGATAGGCTGAGTCTAGTTCAAATGAACAATATTGAGGAGGCATACCTAGTTTTTACCTAAGAGTTGAGGAGAAACTGAGCAAGAAGTTTGACAACAAGAATAGTGGAAGAGGTCATGGTGGAAGATCTGGTGAATAGTCTTATGGATGTCATAATGATGATCAAAAGAACAAGGATAAGGCTAGAAGTAGCAGTCAAAACCAAAGGGAAACGATTCTCATTCTTTCCATGATAAAAATAATAGAGATCAGAAAGGAAGAGGCAGAGGAAAAGGATCTAAAAGATGAGCCCTATGTGGGAAATGTTTTCACTGTGGACAAGAAGGGCATTGAGCATTTGAATGTTCCCAATGCTAAGGAAGTACATATCAAAGAAAAGAAGGTCAAGTCAAAGTTTCACATGTTGATGAAGATGTTAGATCCTTACATTCAAAAGATGGTATTAGAGGAGAAGTCCTACTTAACAAAAGAGTCCTGCTAAGTGGTGAGAATAAACCTAATTAAAGGAGCTTGTCAGTGATTACTTTAGCAGAGAATCTACACCATTTGGTGATCCTGTCTCATGGGTCAATCGTCATTTGGTGAATAGCGCATGTAATGCAAGTCAACTATGTCGCCAGATATTTATCAGATTTGGGTCCAACACTCGTGGTAGTCATTCATTAGTTATCACATGATTGGTTAAAAATATTGGTCCAATCACTAATTGTAATATATGTTGTGGATACATTTATTTTACACATTTCACTATCCTTCACATGTTGTTTCTTATTGGCCAACGTTCTTTTTCCATTACTACAACCAAATAATTTTCCCTTGGGTTGGGTGTCACCTACCATTTTCCTTATGTGTGTCAACCACTAGCCCCATTTAGCCAACTATTTCCTATTATGGGCTTGCAAAGGAAGGTGTGTTTTGCCTATGTTTGACATTCCCACTTGTTAATCCTGCATAATTTGCCAACCTAAATTGGAATATAAGATATTATTATTCTACACAATTCCTCTTTTTTGGTCTAGAGACTGGCATTTCTTATTACTGTCGAAGTTTCAGAGTGTTGAGTGCATTGCCCATTGACTCATGGACAGTGGTTTTCATAAATGACAAGTGATTTTTAATTTATTTTTTATGTCAACAGTGGTACTGGTACCAGTTATTTTTTTAATTTAATTTTCTAGTATCCACTGGTGACTAGACATCTCACATGCTAAGATAGTCTATAGGTTTGTGAATCTTATTGGGTAGTACTGTCGACTATAGTATCATAGAAATAGTACCCTTTTTATGAGAATGGATCATATTATTGTTATTATATGTAGTCTAAGTAGTCTACTATCATTGTTCATAGTCTTTGACTCATCACTATTTGAGTCTTTTGTTCAACAACTAAGTTGAATTTTTTTTGTAGCCTATATCATTTTGCAATGTCAAACAAAAGGGGTAACAGGGGTTCTAGTAGGATCCCTAAAAGCCAAGAGAGGCCACAATTACCAAAATGTAGAACCATACCAGCATATTTTGGTGGTGGAAATGTTGGCAACCTAGAAAATTCACAAGTTAGATCTCCAGTGCTTATTGAAAAAGGAGATTCATCACAAGTTGGAGACCATATTGAAGAAGTTCAAGTTGGTGAACCTGATATCTTAGCCAAGGATGAACTTGAACATGATATGGAGACACTTACCCTGAATAGAGAGTCACAAACTGATATTATAGAGTTGGAGTCAGTTAATGACCAGTTAGGTGAGAAAACCAAAAGTGATTCCATAAATCATATTCATGTACAAAAAGGGAAAAGAAAATTGGAATTAAAAAAAATCAATCTCGTTAGGATCTATCCAAAAGGAATTTTCAATTAGAATGGGTGGAAAAGTACTGGTTCATTGAACCAATGGCTAATCCAATTGATGGTGAGCCTCCTATAGAATACAGATGTAAGATTTGCATAGATATAACAAAGAAGGAGAAGAGGTTGCAACTTAAACTTGATACCATAGAAAAGCATGTTGGTAAAGTTTACAAAAAGGAAACTATAGATGGAGTTGAAAAATCCATGCTAACTTGGAAAACAAAAGACAACTTTTTGCATATTAGGAATGCCAAAATATACGAGTTACACAAGCAATTATGAGAGAAGTGTTCTGTAGTAAAAGGTTCCATTGAAGATTTCATTGGGAAAGTAATGGAAGTGCAAAATATGGGAAAAGTAGTTCAATTAAGTGTGGTCTTTTATATTTTGAGTAGAGGACATCCTATGATGGACTACCCTTCAATTATTGTCTTATTGTGCTTTTTTAAAGTTTGAAACTATCTAAATAGTCACTAGTCAGTAAACAGCGGGTGCGAATGGGCTAGATATCTTGCACAGATTGAAAAAGAAGATATGAAAGAAAAAATAGAACACTCAAATTCCATTGCATTGTATCTAGATGAATTTATAGTAATTGATAATACTTCCTGCGTGTGCATGCATGTTTATACTGTAAACAATCTTTGTCGTCAACCCTTTCTACTATCTGTTGGTAAATTGAATTATAGTGCGACAACTGAAAATTTATATGATTTATTAAAGAGTACTCTAATTGAATGTGGAGGTTTGGATAACATGGAGATTGCCAAAAATTTGGTATGTGTTGGAGCGGATGGAGCTTTGGTTATGCAAGGTTATAAAGGCAGTCTTTGCAAAAAGATCAAGAATGATTTGGCACCCTATGTTATTCTCATTCATTGTATGGCCCATCAAATGAATCTAGCTTTTGGAATTGTCAACAATTTTGGTTGTGTAAGTAAAGTGGAATCTATAATCAAAGAGATTTACCAATACTTTTGTTGAAGTTGAAAACAAGTCTGGGAATTTCAACATTTTGCTCAAGGACTTACTGATGGAAGGAAGCTTCTTAAAGATAATGATACCAAATGGATCTCTTTGGATGGATGAATGCATTGAGTTTTCTCTGAATATCTGTCATTGCTTGGACTAATCCACTCTGTGTGAGATAGATTTCGTCGACTATATTCAAGTCTAACTAATGTTAAGATACTCTTAAATTTAGCAGCTAGTCTCCCCATGCTACAAGACATGAGAAATAATATTAAAAAGGCTCAAAAAAGAGCTATGTACATTACAGAATATAATAAAATGCATAAAATGACATGTACTAGCCTGGATACTCTGTATTGATTACTACCATTAGATGAATCAAAGTTTACAAACTGGATAGAAATCACAAATTTGGACAATCCTGGAAACCTTTTACATATTGGTGCAAATGATGAGGTCTGTTTCAAGTTACATGGAGTTGACATACCAATGTAGTATTATGCCTATGTCAACCCTTATTCCAACCCCAACAAAGTAGGAAGCGAAGTAGAATCAGAACCAGAGAAGGAACTTTCATGTATTACAAGTGAAGAATTCAAGAAAATCAAAGACCAAATTTGCTATAATCTTTCATTAGAAATTAGATTAAGATTCCCTCCAAAGAAACTGCTCAAAGGAATGTCAATTTTTTTTCTCAATATTGGTCTCTAAACTGTTTGACTGATTTTCAAAGAAGGATGATGACTTTGATTTGGCATTTTTGCAAACCTAAAGTAATCAATGAAGTAACTATAAATAGAATTTTAGATGAATATCGACTGAGAGATCAATCATATTCTTTTGCAAACATAATGAGGGAACAATATGATCTTATGGAGAATCCAAAATGAAGAGGGAGTGATAACAAAGCTTTGGAAAAACATTGGTGAGAGCAATCAGTTGAGAGAGTCAATACTAGAATATTTCAAGCTTACCGATTTATGTTTGACAATGATATTGGGTTCAGTGGAGGATAAGAGAGTTTTCAGTACTTTGGGCTTCCTAAAGTCAAAGGTTAGAAACAAATTAGAGAAAAAATTAGATAATTGTTTGAGGCTCTATAATTCTAGGTATGAGATAGCTAGTTTCCCTTATGACAGGGCTCTTAGCATTTGGAGAAACAAATATCAAAGAAGAGGGATGGCTAACATTTCTAACCCAAGTGGTAGTGGTAATGGTGGTGGCAGTGGTAGTGGTGGTGGTAGTGGTTCATGTTCTTATATTGGAAACAATGAAGATGATGTTGACTTTGGCATGTATACTAACATTGAAAGTGAATTTGAAGAAAACACAACGAATAATGAAATGTTATATGCAATAAATCAGGAGAATTCTGATGATAGTGATGTTGAGCTGGTCCAGGCAAAGTGGCAACTATAGCAGCTTCTCAACTTCAAGTTCTAACGTCTACTTGATTCAACTAGTAGACTAGTAGCTCTGATTTAAGACTCTGTCTACTAATTAATTATGTTTTTAGAAGTTAATTTATAGCCTTCATTCACTGTACTTTTATAGATGCTTAAATTTTTTTATAAACATGTTGATGTTACAAACTTACATGTTGAGATTTTCATCGAAACTAGTTTTTAATTTTAGACTCTACGCATGTTGAGATTTTCATTGATTGTATTTTTTAAATATGTTGACATTTTCATTGATTCTAGTTTTAATACAATAGTACATGTTGAACTTGAGATTTTGGTTCATTTTAGTTTTTAGACATTTTTACTTTTAGATTTTCATTTATTCTAATTTCTTTAAGAAATTGTAACATAATGCATTTAACAAAATAAGCTTTATTTTTAAAAAATTGTATTATAATTTATAATTATAAATCAACCTATAACATAATACATTTAATAATTAGAAACAATTACAACCCTTTGCAAATGACTCAATGTCAAATGACCCTAAATTCCCTTTTACAGATACAAGGGAGCAACAATAGTTGTAGGTCGGTTTGTAATTGTATATATAATTAGATTATAACTACATAATACATTATGTTTGTACAATCACATTGTCAATTTGCCACATTTCCAATTGTACAATTTTTCAAGTAGGAGTAGGGAAATTTTTTCCATTTGCTCTATGTAGTAATAGTATGTTAGTGCCTGGCTATCCAACTATCCTGATATGTTGAGTCTTGATTCCTGTAATAATTAACATTAAACAAAGTTGAAATTAAATCCAAAATTTGAAATAAAAGAGAAATAAGTAACAAAATGATTATAGTACTATTACTTACTAAGCTGTTACTTCTTAGTGCTATTAGCTATGACTGCCACTGACAACAATAGTAACAATTTGAGAAGATGACCCAGCTTTAATGATGTCCTTTAGGGCACTCCATTCTACATCATTTGGAAGCTCTATCTGTTTGAGGTTGTAGCTAAATAGTTGTAACCTTGTCAACAATGAATACTTCAAAGAGATAGTTTACATGAATTGAGGAATTTATCTATAATTGCATTCATTGTTGATAGTTGTTTCATGCAACTTGTAATTCCTTTTAGAGTGGTTTCCTTAGTCAAGTTGCCTAAATCAAAATTCATGGTGTTCTGCAAGTTTTTCATGTAATCTTCTTTTCCAATGAATTTGTCATCTAAGTAAGCTAGATTTGGTAATCTGACATTTAGCAAGTTCAATATGTTGTGATTCATCTTCATCAAGTCTCTGGACATAGATTTGAGAGCTTCATCTATTTCCATTACTTGTTCACAATTGTGACAGACAGCAAAGCTCATTATAGAGGCATCCAAGTGGTTGTATATTCCTTGGTTTGCCAAATCCTTGTCACTGGATCTCTATACTTTATTCAAAATTTGTTTAGCAAGAATTTTTAAGGAATTGGTGATGATATTTCTTTTACCCTCAACATCTTTTTTTACATTTTCAAAGGCAAGTCTAAGATTTCTATTTAAATCAAGCCATTCAAACAAACTATCACTTTTCTTCATTATTTTGTTCCAATTTTCTTGTTTGATAAGCTTAACCATGTTTATTATAGTATCCTTGATGTAATGGTCTTGGAAAGATGTCATTATATTTTGTGTAATTACATTCTCCATCTTTTTCTTCATTTCAGACATCTCTATTTCACTCTTTTCTCGTATTTCCTCTAGTTGCTCTTGCCAATTAGTTGCTCTCTTCCTCTCATCCTCCAATTTCTTCTTCAAATCTTGGATTGTGTTTGTAGTAGTTACCTATTTTTTCTTCTCATCTTGAGTTCCATTTTTCAAATCATGCATTGTATTCATAATGGACTCCTTTTCATTTGCATTGTCCAATTCCTTCTTCAAATCATGGAGTGTTTGAGTAGACTCCTCTTTCTTTTCATTCTCCAATTTCTTCTTCAAATCTAGGATTTTCTTTGCAATTGACTCCTCTTTTTTCTTTGCATACTCTAATTCCTTCTTCATATGGTGGATTGTGTTACTATTTGCAGTAGCACTAGACTTTATTTTCTTCACATTCTTCAATTCCTTCTTCAAATCAAGGATTGTTTTAGTAGTTGACTCTTCTTTTTTCTTCATATTCTCCAATTGCTTCTTCAAATTGTAGATTATGTTTGCACTAGACTCCTTTTTTTTGCTTCTCATTCCCCAATTCCTTTGCAAATTATCAATTATCCTTGCCTTAGACTCTTCTTTTTTCTTTTCATTCTCCAATTCAATCTTCAAATTATTATTTTCCTTGACAGCAGAGTCCAGGTCAGTTTTTAATTTATAGTTGACCTATGCACTACTCTCTACAGACTTGAACAATTGTGTAGTAGAGGCTTTTTCATGCTGAATTATTTTATTTTTCTCATCCAATTCTTTAGTCAAATTTTGCAGTTGTTCATTCATCTTTTCTTGCTAGACAATTGCCTCTGTAGAAGAAGAATTCTTTTTCCAATTTTCCAATTCTTTGAATCTATTGTCTACTTCTTTCTCCTTGGCCTTCACATTATCAAGGTCTGCCTGTAACATTTATATTTTCTTTGTAAGCCTTTTTTTTTCCCTCTCCACTTTTAGAGGTGTAGAGTAGACCATTTTGTTTCTCTCTTTTGATATATTGATTTTGTCAATATTTTTCACTTTTGACAAATCCATTTGAAGACTGGTAACTTTTACACTATTACGATTTATTACATTTTCTGGTGGATTATTATCTTTATCTAGGGGCATAAAAGCCATGAAGTTCATCATTTTGGTGTTTGGATCATATGTTGGGAATATACTATTAGTAGATCCCTAACATTTGGCAACTACATCACTTTTTAAAGTCTTCATAATTTGTCTATTTCTTTTGCTTGTCTAATCAAACTTTGATGCAAACTCTTTCAAACTAAAATATAAGTTTGTTGACACAATTGAATGTTTGAAAGGTGAATTATCATTTGTATTTTTGTATCCTCCTCCAACTCTAGTTAAAATTATTCCACCTACAATTGTATTTGAGGATTGCCAACATACTAAAGATGGCCCATTCCAAATCCTAGCATTGTAGGACTATTTTCAAGGTTTTGTACAAAAGCTACTAGTGCATACATTCGTGAAGTAACTGCGAACATTGCTTGCATTATAATTGTCACAACTTTTTTCTTTTTTGCACAAGGTTCATCCATGATAGTTACAGTGCCAATGCTAGTGCCAGTGGGATCAACTACAACTAGATTTGAAGATTTAACAAATAGTGTATTGGGATGACCTTTAGAAGTAGAAGTATAATATTTTTTGCCCTTTCTAGATGAATCATCTTCAATCTCATTGGAGAGTCCAATGATTAGTTTACTTCCTCTTTTGGGTGGGTCTGGTAGTGGAGCTAGATTCCAAATCCCTTCACCACTTGCACCAATGGGCCCTATACCTACATAACTCATTTTTTGTATCATACTTGCCCCTTTACTATACGTTTGTTTAATAGAATCACTCATTTAAATATTAACAATATGTCTACCCCTGGGTGACCTAGAATGCTCAATACTTTGAATGTCTCCATCAAACTTGAGGTCCTTTTATCTTTGAACATCACTATCACTACAATTGCCAAAATCATATAGTACAGTTGGATGCTCTTTATTCCAATAATTGCTAAAAAGTTCATCTTTCTCAATTTCCTCAAAACCTGCTAATATCTTTGGTTCACCCAAATTTTTCCTCATTTTTCAAAAATTAGTCATCTTAGTTTGACACCACAATTCAGATGTGCATGCCTCGTTAATTGCTTTTGGCATAGACCTCTTAGAAGGTTGGGATGCTTTCTTGTAGAAATTTAAGTATGTTAGACACTTTGATTTGTGTGACTCTAATATGTGCAATGTCATAATTTGGGATGAAAATTCTTGCATTCAAATATTATTCTTTGTTGCATGTTTCTCCATCTCTTTCTTAACCTCATCCCACAAATCCCTTTTTTTTTACTTTTCTATCAATGGCATCTTCTGATGTTGATATTTGCTCACATAGTTCCCATTGGCAATCGGTCTTATTTTTATTTCATTCAATGGATCATAATTTACCAATTCATTCACCACTTTGAAAGCCTTTCTCTCATATGTGAGGCCTCCAATTGCGAAAGGCAAGGAAGGAAATTTTCTTTTCTTTTTTTGTCCAGTGAAAAGTTCATGTGTGCTCTCCATCTACCGTACATATTATAGTGCAAAAACTCTTTCTGTAACATGCATTGGAAGTTTGCACAGTTCAATCATTGAACTGTAAAACCTTAAGATAGTGTACTCTTCCATGAAGAACCAGTCAGCCAATTGAATTTGACTTCCCAGTTGAATGCAATCTTTACAAAACACAGAAAATCTAGGCCTCGAAGTGCCTATGATTTTTTGGAAAATAGGTGCCAAAAAGAAGTCTACAAAATGGTTATAGTTATTATTAGTAGTAGTCATCCTCATCTTATGTGTCCACTCATATACTGGACTTGGAGTCTCTAATTTCTTCTAGGTTTTCTCATCAAACTTATAAACCTTAATATCAAGCTTGTTGTTCTCTGTCTCAAATATTGGGTGATGCTTTGCTAAAAGAAGGTAGCACAAGTAACTTGTGAACCTAAATGTCTTCGTCTTGTGTGCAATTGTACTTTGTTTAATCATTAGTAGTTGTTGTTGCATAGATTCAACAATGTGCTGAACAAAATTATATTTTAAATCTACCTTCTCAACTGACTAACCTCAACAATGGATATAAATCATTTCAAGAACACTCGCCCCCACTTCCTTTTTATTGTCCAATCTTGGACAAAATGATAACAAAGAAATAGTATTATGAACCCATGGCACAAAAATATCATACTGATAAGGAGGCTTATAGTCTATGTCCAATGTAACACTAGTAGATGACTCTGAGTTTATTAAACCCTTAATATATGAATCTTGAAAAACTCTTTCCAATTTTTCATAAGCCTATGCTAGTTTATTTAAATCAATGCATTCGTTAAAGCTTTCTGGTTTAAACCCTAACCCTAGGTCTAAAAAAGTGAAAAATTCACTCTCAGTTATGGATAAAATTTCCTTCTGAGTATTTTGGTTTACAATTGCCTTTCTATTTTCATCATAATTCTGAGCACATAGGGCAAGGGAATATTTTAGGTACGGCGAGGTTTGTTAATCCAATAACTAAAGCAGCTAGTTTATTTGCATGTGCACAAATACTACTGTTATATTTGTAATTATTTCTCCCCTTTTGTGGATCTTTCCACTTATTAAAAATGAATGTCTAATTCTCATGATTCTAGAATCTCCATGGATAATAGGATAAAAAATATCATGACATTCATCAATGAAACTTGGAGTTTGTAGCACTTGGCTAAGTTCTATAATGTCTTTCTTTTCCTTTATGCTTGCACTTGTACTATAGGTTTTTTAATTTCTTTTGTCCGTGCCTACTACTAGTTATTACACAAAATTCTTCTTCAAGCCCTATTTTAAAAAATTGTAAAATGTAAACCTAAGACAATAAAAATCAACATTTCTATTGTTGCAAATTGCAATAAAATTTAGAAAAAATAAAAATAAAATACTTGGAATTGAGACTCGAGATTCGACAATACTAGTGCTAGCAGATACTTGGATACTTGGTGTTGTCCTATGATACTAAAGTTTCACACTTTCAATCTTCATAACACAAAATGAAATTTAGTCAATCTTTGAAAAGTTGAAATTTCAAAACCTTATCGTATCAAACTCTCTACTTGGAGAACTTTCAACTTCATACTCTTAAAACATAAAAAGTAAAGTTAAAATGTAAGTATTAAGTAATTAATGATTTTAGGTATTTTACTAATACTATGTAGAATGTACATGTAAACGACATAAAGACTCAATAATGTAGTAATATACATAACTATAATAATAAAAAGTACAAATTTATTAAATTAATATATATTTGAAATTTGAAATTTGTTCATTTTATATAAATTAATTAATAAAATCAAACTTAATTATCGATATGATTTTCGAGTCAATTTGTGAAATGCTATTGCTGTTGTCAAGAGTCATCTAGAATTGTGACACTTGTAAATGACACATGTCATGATTCTAGATGTTTCTTCACAACAGCAATAGCAGACCCAAAATTTACCTGAAATTCATCCCAGGCTGTTAACATTGATCTGTCTTTTACTTAACAATCACGACATCACCGAGTTGGGATTAAGTAATAATTTTTTTTAAAGACTAAACATAATTATTATTAATATTAACCGAGTCCTGACACTTAATTGACCTTTGCAATGAACGGACATGTGTCACGATTCTAGATGAATCTAGGTACATGGGAAAACATTCTCCAAATCAGCCCGAAATTCATCTCGGGCCATTGATCTTTCTTTGAGACAACGGTCAAGAGTAGAGAGTCATCGAGTCAGACATAACTATAATTTATAAGAAAGAATCTTCAACTACATGTCCTAATTTTGGGTAGAAATAGAACTTAACTTCAATCTTTTAAAATTTGGCCTGAAATAGAGCCATGGTCGTTGATCTATCATTCATTGAATGGTCAAGATCAAATTGTGAATCGTTAAAACTTAAACCTTTCGAATGACTAATATTAATTATTTAAACAAGGTTGCATAGCAACTAAGTTCGTGGCAAAAAAATTGATAGAATTAGTAAAAAACATGATTTAAAAAAATGTTAGCATGACAAGAATCTAAATAGCATATTAATTAATATAGAGAAAAATATTGAAATAAATATTGTTAAATAAATTGTTGTTAATTATTATTATTTAATTTTTAAGAATGAGCATGTCAAAATCATGATGTTAATTTAATTATTTATATAAAATATTATATATAATATAATTTATAATTATTATTATAATAGTTATAATATAATATAAATAAAGGATTTTCTTTTCTATTATAGAAATGGTTTTCTTTTCTATCATAAAATTTTTATTATAAAGATGATATGAAAAATTCAATGAAGATATATTAAATTTTATCAAATAAAATTGATGCAAGATATGAAATAATAATGACAATAGTTTAATTTAAATAAAACAATTAAAATTAAAAAATATAATTACAAATGCTATATTTTTATTCATTATTAATTAGTTTCAAAATTAAAATGTAATATAGTTTAATTATCTATAAATTATTAACATATATTGAAAATGTACATGTGATTATTGTTTATAAACTATTCTTCATCATTTAAAATATTTCATAATGAAAAAAAAGTTAGGTGACAAGATAGGTATGAAATAAAAAATTGACACATAAATTATCAAAATTTTATTTAACTTTGTTAAGGTTATAATTTTTTAGTTTTCCTTGAAATCTACTCTTATCGCTCCATTTGTGTTAACCAATCAGATTAAAGATAAATAGTTTTAGAAATTACAAAACTTAAAAATTGTGCGTTTTACTTTATCAAATATTAAAATTTGATATGTAGAAGAAAAATTATGAAAATTGATTGGTTGATGTTCAATAGTTTAATCAATAATTTAAAAAAGTCAGTGCCTATAGTTCTATAGCCTATGACACGAACTAATTATGATCACCCTATCGTGAACATTGAGTCCAATCTTTGAACACACTTTTACTATTATACTATATATTATAATTAATTGAACTATTTGTACATATAAAAAAATTCAAATGTTGATAAAAAAATATACTAATACTTGAACACATGAAAACTTATAAATGTTATAGAAAAAATAAATAATTTTTTGTCTCAAATAAAAATAAAAATATCATAGCTATTTCATATATGTGTGTCACTCAAAACATAATATGCTCAATTAAATACATATTGATATCTTAGTAATAGTGTACAAATACTACTCTTATGTGTACAACCATTGGGGTAGCAATGTATATGCATAGAGTAAATCATATCTGTTAGAAATGGAAAAAGAAATATGTAAATAAGCAAAACCAGGAAAGAATCTAAGTGAGTAAATGCATGATAAGATATTACCATAAAATAGGAGAGAGAAAGCTTCAAGCTCCAACACCATGAGACAAGATATTTGGAAAGGGGAAAGCAAAGAAAACCCCTTGTGACACTATGAATGAGGCATGAAAAGCCTAAGAAGAAAGAGAGAGAGAGCAAGAGAGCAAGAGAGCAATTGCTCATACAATAATTGAGAAGAGGAAGAAACCTCATTGTGAAATGAGAGAAGAGGGTCATCTCTTAAATAGAGATGAGAGAGAGGAGTTAGAATGTAACTCCCATGTCTATGAATGCCACCATTCATAAGTGTGTGAGGCCAAGTGTGAGATTCCTCTTAAGGAGGAATATTCTAAAATTAGAAATTACAATAAATATTTGTCCTCACATATTCCACTAGATGACAAAATAAGATGTAGTGGAAAAAGGACAAAAAATAAATATATTAGGATACCTTGGCTTATATCCTAATATATTACAACAATAAAGAAAGGAGTTCTAACCTTGGTTTATAAACACACCAAGGAAAGATTACAACTTCTAACACCCCCCTTTAATCTTTACTAGGGGTAATTACATCAAAGGGTATTAAACCCATAATTTACAAAAATTTGCAACTTAATCTTCAATATGAAGTAATTTGATTGTCTTCAAGCCATATGGTACATTTGCAGATCCAAGAGAAGTACATGAGTCCTTTGAATGTGATCAAGTGGAAGCATAGACACATCTTCGAGAAGGTTCCTTGATGGATCACCTGGAAAAAAAATAGAGAACAAAAAATAAGACAAATATCCACAAGTAGAATTCCATCATATATGCAAATTCGAAATCCTTTTGAATAAGGATAATAAAACTCTCATAGAGAAACAATGAGTAAAACATGTTACCACAAAACAATGGAGATAACCTGATATCAAGATAAAGTATATGCTCAAAAAATTGTCAACAAGGACAAATTGAGTAAAAAGCTTGATCAATGCTCTCATGAAAAGAATATTATACTAATGCACAAATGACCACAGACAAGGCCAACTAATTATACGTGCATCAATATTGCATCAATCATGTGGATATAGACAGTCCACTTAATGAATCATCCCACTGCAAGTTAATGGGTGATCAATCCATAACATGCATGACTCATGATCTAAGCAATAAAGTATGCAGATCATTATCACATTAATATATGAAAATAAAGTAAAAGAGAGACATGCTGATCAAATTAGAATTATCATGATTTTTGTTAGGATACTCAAACAAATGGATTATGAGGGTGTAACAACATATAGCCTTCAAATTGGAACAAATCATCTGAATTTGGAGGGAAAACTCCAATAATAGCATCCTCTTCATTGAGGAGCAAAAATGGAACAACATGGAGGGAAACTCCATAAATATCAACCTTTCAAAGTGGAACCAATAGAACCAAATGGAGGGAAACTCCATAAAGATATTATCCTATCAAAGTGGAATAGATAGGATCCAATGGAGGGAAACTCCATATAAAATGAGTGCACACCAATATAGGATGGAGGGATACTCCATGGGCCAGATAAGGAAACTATGTATCAGTTATACTGAGGGGACCTACATAGTTACCCTTGAAAAAATTGGCTCCCTATGCAACTCAAAAAAATATCATATAAATCATGTAGATCATTGGTATAAAACCAAAAAGTGCCAACATGGGCATAGAACAATGCTATAAAAGCATAAAAGTGCAACTATGGGCACATGAAAATAGCACAATGAAGGCAAATGTGTAAGATTACTCATAATCCAATTAAGTGAAATTATTTAAGGAAGATCAACTAAATATAGATATCAGGTATAAAACTCCATTAAGGGTAAACATGGGTACTTAATTTATTTTGTGAAGGTATAAATCAATTTTTGAATTATTATAGTCATAAACTTATATATTTATCTGGGTATATATGTGTGCACCCATATATACTTAAATAAATATATGTAAATGATAAGTCACAATATTGAGAGTATCCTTCTAAAAAATATATATATCAAGTAGAATGAACATTTTGAATAAAGACAAAATCTCTTATTAATTTTTGATAAATGTGAAATAGCAAAATCTAATTACAATAATTAGTAAGATTTTTAAAAAATACTGCATTTTCTTAATATTAAAGAATGTAGATTTACTTAACAGGCATGGCCAAATAAATACAATAATAACAAGAAGAGCAAATAAAGAATGAAAAGGGCCTATTTAATACCGTGATGTGCATGAGAGTCGTCCTGCTGGTAGTAACTGACAGAGTAGTTCTGCAGGTCTCACCATCATTTGAGTGCTAATTTTGACATTGTAAGATATGTCTGGGTAGCTGTCAAGATTTTTGGAGCCACTCCTGGTTGATTTGGCAGAGATGAAGTGCAGACAACACTTGTAGATGAAACCTGCCATAGCAATTTTGCTCCAAAATGGCAGCTTCTTCGATTTGTGAAAAATGCTTCTCAAGAAGTAGTTGCAAGTTCTCATTTCATTTGATTCATTTTTAAAACATTATCTTTTCAGTATAGTCGTTGCTGCTAAAAAAAATGTTTTGATTATTAAGTTAGATTTGCCCAGATGGTATTCATACGTTTCTATTGCTTGAAAATCCTATCTGTGTTTCTCATTTTGCCCACAAAAGAGAGGCTGGGACACGGTACCTTCGCTCACCCGATTTGAACATTTCAGCAAACAAGAGGTGTCCTCTTTTCCTCAGGATTCATTGAGATTAATAGGTTGATTTCTTTACTCTGTGTTGGATTGGGGAATACTGATTATATATTCAAACATGGGAAAGACCCTTTCAAAGGGAATTTAGATAGATGGGTGAATCAAACTTTCATATGTGAGAGGAATCTGATACCATGTAAGAAATGATAAGATTGAGCAAGGAACGAGAAACAATCCAAGCAAGTTAAGTGTGAAACAATGTTACCATAAGATAAGCAAAATCCAAGAGCATATACCAAGATGGTTCAACAATGGAGACAAGGATTTATAAGGGGAAATTGAATTTGTGGCGGAAGCATCCTGCATAGGTGGTTGTGCTTGTTGAGAACTTCCAGTGTCCTATCTAGCTTCAAGTGAAGTGCCAAGTTCATTGTTGCATGTGCACAATGGTAGGCTAACAGATGGAAAGGGAGTACAAGACACGCTACAAAATGAATATGAAGATACAGACGAATCCCTATTTTTATGACACTCGGATTGACTTACTGGGCTTGATGGAGAATCCGAGTCACAGACATCTGCTGCACATGGAGTGCACAAATTTGGAAAGTGCATTCAAATCAAACAAGCGTCCCATAGGTGGGGCATCATCCTTTTTACCAGAAGAGGAAGATACACTCAAATTGTAAGGAGCACTGGGTACAAAGTCTGCAATGACAAGCCTGATGCATCTTGTGTGACCATTTACTACTGCAAAGTGCAAGGCAGTCCTACCACTGAGGTAATCTGCTAAGGTAATAGATCTTTTATCAATCTTTATTCTCGTCTCTTCAAAGAGAGAAACTGAACAAAAGTAAACATTAGACCAACAAAAATTCTGGTTTTGATTTCAATCAGGACTTTTAGGACTTCAAAGGCTCGTGCAGTGGCAGCAGCACGCAGGCTAAACAAAGATAGGCCAAGTCATTTGGAAGGCCTAGGATAATGGTATATCACATGCAAGAAGTCTCACAAATCTTGCAAAATGTCCAGCATCAACACTTCAGATACTTGGCACTGAGAAGGTTCTTTTCAGGGCTCTTAAAACTTGTGGAAACACTCCAAAGTATGGCTCAAACTCTAGAAATAGAGCCTATGAAATGACATAAGATGACTCGGCCAAAGGAGGCGCAATTTTATTTTCAAATTCAAATTTTGATGATGCACGGGAACAAACATTCATTGACATTATCAATGCGAGTGAAGAAAAACATTAATATGCAAAACCCTAGTCTTCCATGCATGATTTTCAGTTTTAAAAAAATTGACCATTGCAAAGCAGACTAAGCAGATAGGTTTGATACATGAAGAATCATATTTGGTGGCCAGGTCTTTAACAACTAAGTCATATACAAGCATCAAACATTCTCAGTCACTTTTTGCAAATTTTGTTAATATTAAAAACAAAACATAACAATGCAATTCATATGTAATTTATGGATTCCTATGTAATTTATGGATTCCTATTGTAATTTATGGGTATGTCCTTGTTTTGGACAGCGTGTCGCCAAAACAAGAGTAAAAAAAATTGATATCTAGATAGGAAAACCCTTTGGTGGCAAGCCTTCCAAAGGGGGTTAGATGAAAATTAATAGAAAATAAAAAGTAACCTGCACAAATTAGAGCAAATAGAAGTTAATCAAGTTTGGCGGTAAACCAGCCAAACTCAAAAAAAAAAAAAAAAAAAATTCAATTTCTTCCAACTTAAGAAGAAAAAAGAAATCAGCGAAATCTATCTCAAGAGTCTCCTTCGAATCGTACCTTCATGCAAACAATAAAAACAAAGATTAAACTGCTTTGGTACCATGTTAGAAATGGAAAAAGAAATATGTAAATAAGCAAAACCAGGAAAGAATCTAAGTGAGTAAATGCATAATAAGATATTACCATAAAATAGGAGAGAGAAAGCTTCAAGCTCCAACACCATGAGACAAGATATTTGAAAAGGGGAAAGCAAAGAAAACCGCTTGTGACATTATGAATGAGGCATGAAAAGCCTAAGAAGAAAGAGAGAGAGAGCAAGAGAGCAAGAGAGCAATTGCTCATACAATAATTGAGAAGAGGAAGAAACCTCATTGTGAAATGAGAGAAGAGGGTCATCTCTTAAATAGAGATGAGAGAGGAGTTAGAATGTAACTCCCATGTCTATGAATGCCACCATTCATAAGTGTGTGAGGCCAAGTGTGAGATTCCTCTTAAGGAGGAATAATCTAAAATTAGAAATTACAATAAATATTTGTCCTCACATATTCCACTAGATGACAAAATAAGATGTAGTGGAAAAAGGACAAAAAAGAAATATATTAGGATACCTTGGCTTATATCCTAATATATTACAACAATAAAGAAAGGAGTTCTAACCTTGGTTTATAAACACACCAAGGAAAGATTACAACTTCTAAAAATATCAATAATATGTTTCGCAAATATAAAAGGTGAATACTAATAAACGTTTTGTATTTACTTATGAAATGTCTGAGATTGTCAAAAAAAATTAGTGTTCAACTAATGGTCCCTTAAACCTTTGTGTTGGCTATAGGTTGTATTTTATATAATAATGTGTTATTTTTATAACAACAAATAATTTTTTGTTGTTGAAGTATTTGTCATTTTTGTTATATATAAAAGTTATATATAGGCATCAAATTTTTTTAATTAAGTTTAACAACCTATTTTTTTATTTATTTAATATTTTTAAATAAATTAATAATAGTTAAAACTATTATAACTAATAATTATTAACTTGCATGGCCCTGGCCTCTACGTTCATATATTATCAAATTTCACAGGCTTTGAATTTAAAGGACATACATATACATATTACAAATTTACAAATTTTCATTAGAAAATTTTCAATTGAATAATTTTTTACTTTAAATCATTAATCAAATATGAAACCATAAAGGGATTATTCAAACCCTTTTTTTGTTTCTAACTTTATAACTATTAACAATTAATTTTTTATAAAAAAAGTCATAGACTAACATTTCAATAGTGCATTGAGATGCTAAAAACAAAGTCATAGACAAACAGGAACAATAATTTGATAAGCCAAAAACTATTATTTTCATTGATAATATTTTAGAGTGTACAATGTACATAATACTGATTCATAGCATAGATATTCAAAATGGCTGATTAAATCAGCCTGGTTTTACTATTTCTTAATTTACATTAAAGGGCAAGGCCCAATCCAAAGAAAAAACAAATATCTTAAAAACATTTTTTTACACAAAGGGCAAGGATTAAGGAAAGAAGATTCAAGAAAAGAGGAACAGGGAACCAAGGAACAAGGAGGTTGGAAGAATTATCGGGCTAAGAGGCTGAGGGCTTGAAGCCTTCAATTAGAATAGTCTTCAAGTCCCTCTGCAAGGAATCTATTGGAGAAGATGATGTTGCTGATCTCATTCAGCCATGTGAAGTCAGTCTCGCTAACATCGTCCAACAACAACCACTTTTGTAGAAAATCACTTCCGAGCCATGCCCACTTCTGATGGCGAGTCAATTGTCATTCATTCATGTCGAGTAGGAAAGTATGTTTTTGTACAATACTCCTTATGCCTTGCTCCTAGCACTTGTCTACTACATCTACAATAGGGATGCCAACGCTCGGCCCTAGGACCTGCTTGACCAATACAAGAATTTTGATGTCATCTTCTAAAAATGTTTCCTTAAAAATGTTACGTAGAAGCATCAGAATGTCTACTTGACTACCTCCAAGGTCAAGAAAAGATGCTAGAAAGCGGGAGGTAATATCTGTAGACACACGGTACCTCTTATTGTTTCCTAAGAATTCATGGCCAAGGACTATAAATAAATCATGGTAGATAAAAGGACCTTGGACATCTTTCTTGCAAACCATGGCAAGGACATTATCAAGAATCCTGCCCAAAAAGAGCTTTTGTGGAGCCATTGTAGTGCATTTGAAGTGAATTGGTGTACCCATGACTAAGATTCAAGAAACTCTGCAAACCGAATTCAGATTCAAGAATTTGAGAAATGATAATGAAAGAGTAATTGAAGAAGTTATTTAATGGTAGTTGCATCAAATTGTTTGGCATTTGTGATCTTTCATATCTTATTTTTTTGTATTCCTATTAATTTTCAATTGTGTGAAATGTACTCACATTAATGTCGAATAATTGAAAGTTCTTTCCAAGGTGGCTATAAATGGAATATGATAATTATAATTGTCAGTACCACATTTATGATTTTAATCTTGATGTGATGTTCACTACATTGGGTACATTCTAGTTAATGGTTTCCATGCAAAACTTTCCACGTGTCTCCATTCTAGAGAATTTCATGCGACTCCAGGTCTTTTCAAGTGAGTGGCCTCGAAATGCATCTTCTATCATTGATCTCTAATTAATCAACGGTCGATAAAACTATTGTATTAACAATATGAAAGTGATAGTAGCCAACTTGGTAATAGTGACAGTAATGTAACGATGTTACAAAATTATTAATAATAGACCTAAGATAGTACACAAGTTGAAACTTGAAGTGACTACTCAGTAGTCAATATAGTCACTAGCCAATACATGTGCAAAGTCACTTTTAAATTAAACAATTTTTTATTTTACCACTAAAGATTAGCCAAGACCATTATTATTCATTTTCTCACAAAACAAGTAATTTGCCTCTGACATTATTAATTCATTTTTGGCATGGGAAAAAATAACCATCATTTATTTATCTGTCAGTGAGAAAAAAATATTAATTCACCACATTTAAAATGATTTTTGCTAGGGCAAGAAAAAAATGCCAACATATAATATTTTATTTCCCTATATGGAACAAAAGAATCGCCCTCGACATTAAAATTTTCCTAACTACAAAATGTTGGATTCGCCAGCATTTTAGGCATTTTTTTTGAGAGGGGTTTCTTAAAGTTATAACTGGTCTACAAGAGGAAAAAGTGATGAAGATGATCTAGAGGAGTTTGTGTTCCCATTTGATGAAGAGAAAGAGCACAAACCCTCTGGGATACATGTTTACTGTAGCAATAATATGAACACACAAAGTTTGAAAAGAAGAGAAAATTCTCTAATGGATGATGTCTATCTATGGTTGCATCCTAGTCCTCCAAGTATGTAGGTCTATAACACTTGAGTGCATTATGAAGCTCCAACCAACATTACCTCAATAGTTCAAAAGGAATTACATGTAAAGAATGAAGTTTTGAAAGGTTTTATGGATAACATAACAAGAAATTTGAAGTATCTTGGAGAAGATCATAATCAACACATCCTTTTGCTTCCTAATTATTGTCCCCTCCACCAAAGGATTCATTTAGAGTTGGAATGTGCTAGTTTCCAAGATGCAATATCTAATGTATTAGCACAGATAGATCAGCCTACTGAAATTATTCCAAGTTTTGATGTTTCAATGAGTCTGGATATCCCAAGAACTTGTGAGGATGTGAAATATTTTGAAGTTCCACAACTCCATAAAACAAGATATAACATTAGAAGAGATGGATAAAGTGCTTAATTTGGTCTCAATCTTGACTGAGGAAATGTCTATTTGTGGGTATTCTACACCTGTATTAAACCATGCAATAATTGAGTCATGTAGAATCCATCCATTTGGGTTCCATTCAGAAGTAAGTTGTCCTGATTTCTTGTTATCTTGGGAGATCGCAATGGAGGGTAAGTATGATTTTGAACATGCTTTTTTGGGATATGAGGGAGAAAACACCTTGATTAATTATATTAATGAATCATGTAATTCAAAAGGAAGGCATATGATTGAATTTTCTAGTCCCAAGGATCCTAATAGTGACAATTCATGGTTTAAGGCTAATGATGGTGATAATAAGGACCATAAACACAATGTTCTATCTTTTGGGTCTTGTTTTGATAGCTTATTACATCATCGATGTTACTATTTCCACGTGCACGTGGAGTTGTGTACCATGAGATAAGACCACTAGAAGGAGAAATTACAGTGTGTGAGTGTACCCCTATGGTGGGGGAATCGCTAGATCAAGTGGTATCTTTCCATTATCCCTCTCAGTTTGATGATTTTTAGTTTGAATATGATGCTAAAGGTAAGAAAACTTGTTTATGGATCAACTAGAACCATGGAGAGTTACCACTGATTTTGTGTGATTTGTACCCAAAATTTGAACCAAGATTGTCCAAATTTCATTTTTCTGAGTACAAAGACAAGTCAACATTTTTTAGAACTACATGGGTTGGGGTTTTACTATTGCCCATAATGAGAAATCTCCTAACAACCACCCCATGTTCTTATTATTCAGAGTTTTCTGTATATAAGCTTCTTCTTTTTTTTAGTCTTTTTAGTTAGGTGTTAGTTTTCATTATTTTGAGTCTATTTTGTTTGGGTTTTTTGCATCTTTTTTTCTTTTTTAGTCTTTGAGTCGAGGAGTCACTGTGTTTCGTTGAGGTTTTTCTCAACATGTGGTCCATCCCAACTGGTCTCGATTTATGGTAGAGATGTTCTTTGTCAAAGCAATTTGTTAACTTTGTTTCTTGTATGAACTACATACAGATGTTTCTCTGGAATCAAGTTACAAACTTGATACCGGTTCAAAAATTACTTGCTAATAAAGAAAAGCCTTTGTCATTTCTTCCTTTTGTCGAGGCTATTTTTTGTGGTTCCACAACACATGCCCCATTTTTTACTTTGGAAATAGGGACCCCCTTTTTTTGGCTCATAAAATCTTGTTTTTCATAATAGGGTATCTTCCAAGGTGCCTCAAGGAGTGAAAATTTTGAAGTTTGGGTTTAGGAGTCTAGCCAATTAGCATAATTTTTAACCACTAGCACCAGTATACTGATGTTTATCTTTTGTATGGTTCATCATGACATCCTCATCATCCATAACACAAAAAATTACCATGGTACTGAATGTGCATTTTAAAACATGTGCCTTGGGATTTCATATAGAAGAAGTAGAAGGAGTTCAAGTCTATGACAATGTTGGGCTATAAAGAGGGTATAAATCATCAAAAAGGAAAAAATAAGTACACCATTGTGCTCCCAAACATCATTTGAGAAAAACCCAAAAACTATTTTCAAAACTGAAAATTTTGATTTTTTGGTGAATTAAGCACCTTACACACTTCCGTAAAGGTGCACAGGTGCGAGGTTGCACAAGTGCACAGGTGCTTAGATGTGCAATTTGAATATTTGGTGAAGGAATTAACTCCAAAAGGTGTGCATGTGCCAATGTTCAAAGGTACACAATTCTAAAATTCTTGAAGATGCCCAAAGTCCCAAAGATATTAAGGTGCACAAGTGTGCAATTTTACAAAGTTTTGAAGAACAAAGTGCATAGGTGTGCAAGGTGCACAAATGGGCCTAAATCATCAAAAAGATCAAAATAAGTACACAAGAGTGATCTAAAACCTCTTTTGAGGAAAACTCAAAAACTATTTTCAAAATTGATAATTTTAATTTTTTGGTGAATTGAGCACCTTGTGCACTTCCCTGAAGGTGTGAAGGTGCACACTTGTGCACGTGCTAAGGTGTGCAGATACACAAGTGCACAATTTGAAGATTTGGTTAATGAATTATCTATAAAGATGTGCAAGTGCACATATCTAAAACATCCAAAGGCCCCTTGAGGTCCAAAGCATTACCATGGCTTCCTTGTCTTCTGCAGTAGCTAAGATCACACTCAAACCCATGACTTTCAAGTTCCAAGGAATGCCCAAGAATTCATGCTTCATGATTTCCATAGGGAAGTGAGGTCAAAGTATGAAGCTTTAGACTTATTAACTCCTCAAGAAATCACCTCTTCTATCCAAAATTTTAAAGGGAAACATGCACACATCATTTTGGTTGAAGGTCAACAAGACCCAGATGATGGAAATTGAAAATTGTGGACTTAGAAAAAATCTCACTTTGGAAAATTCTAGACCTACAAAAATTCTCACTTTAGAAAATTGTGGAGTTAGAAAAAATTATCACCTTGAAAATTTGTGGAATTTGAAAAAATCTCACTTTGGAAAATTGTGGAGTTAGAAAAAATTTCACTTTGAAAAGTTGACACTTAGAAGAATTTTTTGATTTTTGGTACGTATCACCAAGGTGCGCAAGTGAAAAGGTGCACTGATAGTTAACTATCAATTGCTATTTTAGAGCATTTCATGCATCAAAAATGCATTTTGATGATGGCTTAACTCTTGGTGACACCTAGAGAAGGTCAAACTTCCATTTTTAGATCTCTTAGTGACTCCCAGATCATCTCATGGCTTCTATCTTCTTATCTTCTTCTTCGTTTTATTATTTTAAGTAATGGAAAGGCTCATGCACCCATTAATTGGTATAAACAAGGGTGGAGACCTACATAGCACCATTTAGAGAGTCAGTTTGTATGTTATTAGCTTTATTTTATTAGTTTTTTAGCATGAGTTTGCATTAGAAGAGCTCTTACTCCTAACAGAAAAGGAGGAGATAATTTATTTTAAATACATGGATGTAATATGTACTCCAAACCATTATTTTGATGCAATAATATATGCTATTGGTGCTCTCATTCTTAGTGTAGGTATTGTTGTTGAAGCGTGTTATTTTGGCGAATGCATGTTCATAAATAATAATGGAGCCAATTATTTTATTGTGTTTTTATGAGTGTGTGATCTTTTAGTTCTAGTGTTTGTCTTGTGTTAATGAATTCTAATATTGTGATAAATTGGAGAAAGGATCATCTTTGTTCTTGCATAGTCTTTTGTCTTGTGTGAACGCACTCTCCATGGCCTCGTGGTTTGATGAAACATGAAACATATTTCAGTTATTATTGAAGTTCCCATCAACGATTACATCACTGGAGTTGGGGAAGCATTGCTCCTAATTTCATTGGTTTCCTACCAAATCCTTCTGATAATTTAATTCACAGACATGTTGTTACTTTGGCTTATGTCTATTAGGAATTTACCTTTCAACATTTTTCTTAAAATCTCGTGTGACTTTATCTTTGTTATTTGCTTTTCAAACAATTGGTTAAGATAGGAATTCATATAGTTGCATTGGTAAATTACATTCATCCTAAAATAGAAAATACAAAAAAAAGAAACTCTCTTTGTGGTTACATCTCAGCAATAGGTGTGCAGAATGTTTGGAACTAGTAAAGGCCTCCTCATGAACATATACATTTATCTTCAATTGAGTGAACTAGTAGGTTGAAAAATAGCCATCCAAAACCTTGGAGTTGGTCATTGATTATCTTTTCAAGAGAGAAATTTGAAAGGATCTCTGTCATTTAACATCATGTAAAATGACTAGTCAATAGAGCTCTACACATTGGTTCATATTTGGTGCAAGTTTGGTATGGTATATTTGGTGATTTATTATTGATTTGATTAGTTTATGGATTATATTGACTGTGATAACACTGTGATTTTATGACATTGTATATTTTAGAGATTTGGACTCTGATGTCACTATATACTCAAGATTTATTTCAGATTGGTCTCATGATGATATGGTTATCAATATTTGATTTGGCTATGTATGATGGTTTGTTAGGTCTACAATTTGTTCAGTGTTGTAAGTGGTCTATAGTTACAAGTTGCATTTATGGCTTGGATATGAGTTGTCCTTGCCCATTGATCTTTCATTATTGATGCATATTTATATTGGTGGCTTGCATTTGGGTTTCTTATGCCCTCAGTCACTTAATTTGTTAATTTATCTTCATGTATAAGGGATGAGATGTTAGACACTTCGAGATTTAGACGCTTAGTTCATGAATGTGATTATGGTGCTATGGATTTTTAGCATGACATTATTGGATATATAGGTGCTTCAATATTGTTCATTGGTGTGGATTCTTGATTTGGTTATGGTGGTATATATTCTTGGTTGAGTATCATGACTATTTGAATTATTTTGAAGAGCTCATGGTGTGTATTTTGAGTTTGTTGATGGTTTGATCTCATGGTTAGAGGATGGTTTTTCATCATGATATCATGGATAGCTTGGATATGTGGTTTATTAGGATCTTTTAATGGTAATTTTTTTAATGGTTTAATGCCTCAGTTGATTCTTATGGTTAGAGGATAGTTTCCATAATGATGACATTGATAGCTTGGATACATGGTTCAGTTGGAGATTGTGATAGTGATGATGCGGTAGTGCAGGATTGGTTCCTAGTTTAGTTTGAATCTTCTTGGTTTGGAGATATTGGTTTCATTTGGTACTAACACTTTGGTATTGTATGTAGAACTAGAGGATCTTCATGTAGGAGATGAATTTTATACTTTTATGGGTGACTTCGTACCATTTTTTATGGGGATTTTTTGGCATTGATATACTTATTAAGTGTTTGTAGATGTTGGAGGATGTCTTAGATCATGTTATTGTTGAAGTATCTTTGAAATTTGCATGGTACATTGATCATTTGTTGGATACTTCATGATATTGATACGTTTCATTTGGAGTTGACATGGATTGATGAGTTAGATGTGCTCATGGATACATAAAGATGATGGTGATGTTGATTTCTCTTATGAATAGAAATGTATTTGTTGGGACAGTTGATAATTTCAGTAGGTAGCCCAAGAGACATTCACCTAATATGGACTTGAGAGGGTATTTTTCTTAGTTAGTCTCAATTTGATGCTTGGATATCTTTATGAGTGTTCTCATTCCCTTACTCTTGTTCTACTCCATGGTTTACTATTTGACAGGTATATCCCATCGTTTATCTTAGGTATGTTATGTTTATGCTTATATTTCATTGATATGGATCTTGATCTATAATACATGAGTTAGTTCTTGAGGGTTCATTTGAGGGTTCATTATTTTAGCACTAGTTATCTCCTTGTGCATATGTTGTTATGTTGATTGAGTTTGGGAGATGGTTTTATATTGGAGCATATTCCTTCAATTAGGAATGGTTATTCCTTGAGTTAGGATTGGTTATGAGTTTGATCTTCTTGTGAGAGGATTGCATTCATGATAAGTTATATGGTATGGTTTGCATGTTGTTGTGGCTTCTTGGTTTGGATTTTATGGAGGAGATCTTACTTAACACAATTTAAATCTAGAGGCATGTGTAGAAGCACATGATACAAGTTATAATTTGCATGGTTTCTCTTTGGTCCTAGATGTTTGGTTGGGTCTTGTAATAATTAGTTTGTGCTCATGTATGTCATGTGAGCGATGAGATAGTTATTCCTTTATCTCTTTCCTTTGACGGTTGTGGAGAATTTGGGAGAGTGTTGGAGACTTGTTATAAGATTTTTTCTTATAGGTTATTTATGTATTATAGTAGTCCTTGATACTACATAGATTCACTTATATGAGATGTTGTGAGTAGATTGGTTACATAGTTGACATTACCTTTGTAGTGGGAGCTTCTTGGTGTATATGTGACATGTATTACTCTTTAAGGGTTGTGATTGTAGGTTACATATTGGATTTATTGATGATGTGAGATTCACTTAGTATAAATTTAAAGATAAGGATAGCTAGATGGGTTAGCACTTGTTGTGAGTGTTATTTCAACTATGGGTTTTTTGACATTTATTAATACATGTGATTACATTTGGATCAAGTTTTTGTGCTTGGCATTTCAATTGGTATAGAATTTTATGATTCTTATGTTGTAGGTTGAATCTCTTATTGGAAATATAAGAGTAACTAAGAGGGGAGGGGTGAATTAGTTACCACTAAAATAATTCCAAATCCCTTAGATGTCAATACAAGCTTCCTTTTAACTCACAACTTGGTTAGAACTAGAAATCTATTGTAACTCGGTTAACAAAGCAATCTTGAGACATTAATGTGTATTAACCTTTAGTAACTTAGTTGCAGAAAGATAAATTAATAAGAAAATAATATGAACACATGAGACACCAATATTTAACATGAAAATCCAATTTGGTAAAACCACCAATGCAACTAGTTACAACTTTTCACTCTTCTGAAGTGAGCCCTATTAGAAGCCAACCCTGTCAAAGGTTACAAAACACATTGTTATGTGTGACCATTTTAAAGGATTTAAATCACCCTTTTAGGAGTGGCCTTGTTAGAGGTCTTAAGACACTTCAATCTAGAAATGCCACCTTGATAGAGGATTTACAAAATGATTGTTAAGTCAACTTTGTTAAGAGATTTCTTCACTTCTACAATTGTTAGAGAGTAACAATGATTGACCTAATTGATAAAGAAATTGGATTACAGATTTGGATCATTGTTCTAGTTTATCCTCTGGATCCTTCCTTATTAGAATATTCTTTGTAGCTCCTTGGATGTTTTTCCCTTAATCAAATATCTTTCTTTATTCACATCTTATTCTCTTTTTAAAACTTTTTTATTTCAATCCACAACTTGACCTTTCGTATATGAAATCCAATGTCAAGTTGACTTGAATACCTTTACAAATAACATCACTAAGTTAGCTTACATAAACCAAATAATAAAGAAATTTATAGTATTACAAGTTGGCTTGCACTAAAACTAGGTCTCTCAGTTACCATTGAGTTCTTTGGTAACCGACCTAACTTGGTTTACATTGAACCCCTTTGGTAACTGGCCTAACTTGGTTTGCAAAGGAATCCATTTGATGACCAACCTAGCTTGGTTTACACTTGATCACTGAACTTGTCTTCTTCTCTGAACTTCTTCTCGTCTAATACTGGAGTCTTCTAAACTCGATTACAACTACAAGTGCTTGGTTAGAGTATAACATTTGTGTGACATCAATGGCAATATACTTGAATAATTGTTATCAATAATTTCCCTCTTTGGCATTGATGGCAATAAAAAATGTCATAAGAAAAGAAATCTTTGGAGAAAATATCCTTAGTGTGATTTTGATTCTTCAACCATGAGAACTCCCTCAGAGATTATCCCTCTACTATCTTATCTTTAGACTCCATCAGATCAAGTTCTCCCTCTTGACATGATTCAATCTCTCTCTCTTTGACATCAAATGTTGAAGACTTGATACAATATTTTCATAATGTACCTAATGTATTGATTCATATGCAATGAGCTCTAACTACTTTGCATCAACTTGATAGATATTCAATATAGTTTGGTTGATGCATCACTAATATGTACTCCAGTGAGCATCAAATAGGGGAGTGACCCCTCTCTTAGATACAAAAATGCTTCCTTAGGTAATGATTTGGTAAATATGTTAGTAACCTACTCCTTTATGTTCATGTATTCTAATCTAACCTCTTTATCTTGAACTAATTCTCTTAGAAAATGATACTCAATTGCAATATGTTTTGTCTTGGTGTGCATCATTGGATTTTTGGATATATTGATTGCACTTGTGTTATCATAATACATAACCACTAGATCCTTATTTTCTTCCTTCATTCCTAACAACAATTGCTTGAACCACATTATGTTGGAATAATTAACTATTGCAACAACATATTCTACTTCTGCTATAGACTGAGAGATGTAATTTTTCTTTTTGCTTGGTTGTGATACTAACCTCTTTCCAAGAAATAATACTCCTCCACTAGTGCTCTTTTTGTCATCAATTCTTTTAGCCCAATTAGCATTAGTAAAGGATTTCAACTTAAATTTTCCTCCTTTGTATACCATAGACCATATTCTTGAGTGCCTTTTAGATATCTCATGATTCTTTTGATTGCCATCATATGATTTTCTTTGGGATTTGCAGATTATCTTGCAACTATACCAACTACTAATACAATATCAGCTCTTGTGTGAACAACATACTAAAGTTTCCCAATCATAGATTTGTAGGTTTTTTGATTTACCTTCTTTGAATCATCATCATTGGATAGTTTATGTCCAATAGACATAGGTGTTCCAACTAGTCTAGAATCTTCCATTCTAAAGGTCTTCAATATCTCCTTGATATATTTTGACCGAGTAATGTAAATGTCATCCTTCACTTGATGAACTTGTAAACCAAAAAAGAATTTTATTTCTCTAAACATTGACATTTCAAATTCTTTCCTCATTTATTTAGAGAATGACTTTCATAAGTCATCATAACCTATGAATAGGATATCATCCACAAATATTTCTACTAACAAAATCATTTTTTGTGGTCCTTCTTTAATATAAAAACTACTATTATCATTTTTTTTGACAACCGATCTTTACCAGATTTCCATGTAGTTTCTCGTACCATGCTCTAAGACCTTCCTTTAGACCACATAAAGCTTTGTGTAACTTACAGACCATGTCTCTTTTCTTTGGATCAATGAAACCTTCAGGCTAATCAATGCAAATTCCTCTTCTACAATTCCATTTAAGAAATTTTATTTTACATCCATTTGATATACTTTGAATCCTTTAAATGCAGCATCTACAAGTAGTATTTTGACTTCTTCAAGTCTAGCAATAGGAGAAAATGTTTCTCTATAGTCTATACCTTCTTCTTGAGTGTATCCTTTGCACACTAGCCTTGCCTTATTCCTTGAGACTTCTCCATTTTCATTCAACTTATTTTTGAATACCCACTTTGTGCCAATTACATTTTTGTCCTTGCATCTAGGAACAAGAGTCCAAGTATTGTTCCTTTCAATTTGTTCAATCTCTTCATTCATAATCCAACTTGCATTGTTCAATGCATCTTTAATAGTTATAGGTTCAAACTTAGTAAGCAAACATGTACCCTTTAGTTTTTTTCTTATCATTATCCCTCATGTCTGATCTCCACTAATTTTCATAGGTGCATGATGTCTTCTGAAATATCTAGCAAGTACAAGTTCCTTCTTTCTAGATTTTGGACTTGTTTCACTTGGTTCACCTTGTTCAAAGGTTCTCTGAGCTTCTAATTTATGCTCGAGTTCCAATGTCAATGACTCAGGTTCCTCTATCTGTGACACTATTTCCTCTATTGAGACTTGGGTCCTTCAAACTGTGACTCGAGTTATATTGGCTACAACTCAGGTTGACCTAGAGATTTAGGGGACTTGGGTGGTGAAGTTTGTTGATGTCTAGTTGCGTTTTCTTGTAATTTAGGTAAAGTGTCAGGTTCAAAGTATATAAAATTCTTGTAGTCTTTAGGTTCATCGTTGCTTTGTTCTTCACTCTTTTCTACAAACTCATCAATTTTTACATGTACACTTTCTATAACTTTGTGAGTAGCAAGATTTAAACATTTATATACTTTGCTCTTGTTGTACCTAGGAATATGCGCTCATCACTTTTCACATCAAACTTTCCTTTCCTTGTCTCTTTTATTTCATAACATTTGCTTCCAAATACTTTGAAATAATAGATATTAGGTTTATAGCCACACTATAATTCATAAGACGTTTGATTTGTACCTTTCTTCAGTTGAACTCTATTCAAGGTATGAATTATTGTGTTGATTGCTTCCTTCTAGTATTTGGTTGCAACATTTTTCTCTATCATTAGTACTCTTGCACAATCCATGATGGATCTATTCCTTCTTTCTGCTATTCCATTCTACTAAGGTGTATCAGGTGTAGATACCTATCTTTTGATTCCTCTTTCATTGCATAATTCATTGAATTCATTATAAATGAATTCTCCTCCTCTATTTGACCTTAGACATTTTAACTTCCTTCTTGTTTCTTTCTCAACTCTAGCTAGATACCACTTGAACTTTTGAAAAGCTTTAGATTCTTCATTTAAGTACATTATTATCATCATCATAAAATAATCATCAACAAACAAAATGAAAAGGTTATATGTGTAGCACTATGTACGTATTGGTCCACAAAGATCTGTATGAACTAGTTCCAAAACTTCTTCAGTATTAAAATTCTTACTTCTGAAGCTAGTTTTACCCATCTTTCCAATCTAACATTGTTTGCATATGGCTATTTCAGGTTTCTTCAAATTTAGAATACCTCTTACTCTTATGTTCTTACTTATAATAACCAAATTATCAAAGTTTACATGACACATTCTTTTATGCCATAACCAACTTTCATTTACTTGTGCCAAAAATGATGAACTTTTGGTGAGATCAACATAGAATAGATTACCTTTTGTCTGATTGCTAGTTCTAACTAGGTTCCCTTTACTGTCTAGAACCCTAGCCTTCCCATGCATGATTGTACCTTGTGGCTAATGTCGTTTAGTTGTGCCACACTTAGAAGATTATGTTTTAGTCCTTCAACCTAGTAAGAATTGTCACATTTGATTTTATTAGTTAATGCAATGCAACCTTTTCTCTTGACATAACATGGTTCATTGTTTCCAAATTTAACACTTCCACCAGCATAGTGCTCCAACTATTCAATATTAGTGTTAAGAATGGCCATTGTCTATTATCCATGTGTCATTCTTGCTAACATGAGAAATAAGTGTCATATTTTCATTATCCTCATCATCTGATTCATCTTTAATAGCAATATACATTGTTTCATCTTCATCATCATTATCAAAGTCTTTAGCAATATAACAAGATTTCTTAACTTTGTCTTTGTAGTCTTTTTAGCTCTTTAAATCTTTCTTACCTTTGAACTTGTTGAATTTTTTGTCATCTTTTCTTTCCTTTTTTGGACACCCTGTAGTAATGTGACCAACTTCTTCAGAATTGAAACAAATTGATGGAATTATGCCTTGATATTTACCTTTACCTTTTGGTAATCTTCTTGCAAGTAGGGCTTTAATGGCTTCAAGGTCATCATCAGATTCTTCTTCTTCTTCTTCACTATCAGAATGTTTGCTTTTTGAGTTTCCTCCCTTTCTACCAAGAGTTAGTTTTGCTTTGAATGTTGATTCTATATTTAGAGAGCTAGGAAGATAGTTATCAAAATTATCCAACTCAAAAGTTTTTAACCTTCCCACTAGTGCATCCAAAGTTATATCATTTTTGGGATCACATCTCATCTCTTCAATATTTGAAAATCTAATTGCATAAATAGGAAGAAGAGTTCTTAATACCTTGTTGACTACTATCACATCATCTATTGTTCCTCGTGAGACTTTGATTGCACTAGCACTTTCTTTGATTCTTTCACTATATTTAGCAATCGTTTCATCTTCTCTCATCTTCATCTGATCAAATTGACCTCTTAGACTTTATGGTTTAGCTCTTCTTACATTGTCACCTCCTCCATAGATATTTTATAGCTTGTTCCATATTTCATGAGAAGTAGGAAAATCTTTGACTTCATTAAATTTAGAATAATTGAAAGGAGAAGCAATATCAATCATCATTGTGTTGTGATTCTTCTCATCCACCATTTGATATGCTTGGCCAAACAATGGTATTAGAAACCCAAAGCAATGAACTACTTAATTCAGGATTGGACACCCCAAATCATTCCTAATGTACTATTTAGTCTCATTTAATTATTGACCAGGGATGTAAACTTGGAATGGCATCTGCAAAGTATATGCTTCAAACTTCCTCTTCTAATCCTATTTAAGGAATTCAAATGCTTAAGCTTCAGGGAAACTAAACTAAAATTAGTAAGCAAATGTATTCTAATCAAAGCAAGAAATTATAGTTAGGAACTACTCCAACTGACTGTGTTGTAGGAATAGGCTACTAATTATGGCATTAGTGGTTGCAAGAACAACAGAGTTCTAAAATATATAAATGAATAGGAAATGAACTCTACATTAACAAAGAAATTCACTCATCAAGTGGGCCCCTTGAATGGGTGAATGGAAAGTACAATCAAGATGAAAGTTGCAAACTTGAACTGAATATTCTATTCATCCATAAAAATGATTACATTTTTTGAAATGGTATGCAAGAGTTCTCTATTAAAAACTAGTTTGTTTGACTAACTCCAAAAGAGTCACAACAGTCAATTATTTAAGAGGAAACTACCACTAACTCCTAAATCTACAATCACTTCGTAAGGAGGATGAGTTACAACTCATAAAGTTTCATAACAAAAACATGATTGACCATGAACAATCCCAAAATATATCACACACTAAATCTGCACGTTACATGCAATAGGAAGTATTGACTTGCTTTGCAAGGATTCTACAATCATGGTTGGCTTTGATGACTCTCACACTAGTATGTTAGTCCTTGAATATCCACATTCAACTCCTACAAGATAATTAATGCACACACATCCAATCATATACATATATATCCACATCATCAATATTAGGAAAAGGTGTTAGTCTTAATTGTCACTCTTGCAAACCTACGATTATAGGAGGTAACTACCCAAAACATAGCTTAGGAGAGAAAACATCCATTAACATGTATAAATATTATATGCACCATTCATGTCCATGAAATTAAGAAGATATTATGTCTTTAGAGGTATCCACATTCCATCTTATGTTCACACACATATATATAATCATATACATAGAAACCATAAGTTCATATGCTTAAAACCACAAATGTATGTCAATGTGCAATCAAATTTCTTAGAAAGAGGATAAAAAGTGGTGAGAAATATGGCTAATTTAGGAGCCCATAATTCCCCCCAACTAAACTATTGTTGGCCCCCAGCAATCATAAAGTTCAGAACCCTGGCATGAACCCTTAAATCACTAGTTCTTCTCTACCTTGGCACATCATGAATATAATCAAAGTATCGATGAGTCTCTTGGAGTCCCAATGTTGGACTTTAGAGGCCATGTCATAATCTACTACACTGTCATTCATTGCTAGCAATGGCTAAAGGAAGAGTGGAGGGTGAAACCTTAATGGAACCCAATGGTTAAGGAGTGTCTAACCCAAAATAGTATACCATGGAACTCTCCTTGTGGCAAGGGTTAGATTTTGAGGTGAGTGAGGTTTCATTCTCTTTAGATCCTATGACATCCTTATCCACCTCTTCCTAGAGGGATTAATTATTGTGGCAACATCTTGAGAGGAATGCTACTCCGAATCTACAAAGGCTTGTTCTCTCATTAGATAGATCTTATTGGCTCCACTAGTGTTTGTTGTGATAGAGATCCAGTAAAAATATGTTCTTCTAGAGTGTTGTACCTCAAGCCTCATCATTAAAGGAACTAACATTTCTTTCTCCTTGTATGGCACAGCCTAGTGTTCACAACTTATCCCATCTACATCCATGACATAACTGCTCTAAGTTGTACATCTCCTACATAAAGGAGTGAATTCCACTCTGTGTCATCAGAAAATGCTAGCTTATAAAAGTACAATTCACACAACAGATTCTTTAGAGTCATTGGGGAAAACTAAAAGGCATACTAAAATTCATGGAGAGTTGATATGGATGGATTAAGGCCTTCTAAAATATGTGTTAATTTGAAATTAACAAGTTTCTCTTGAAGGAATATTGCATACACTAGTGAGGATGATCTGCATTCCATTAGCTGTGGAATTAACCCTATAATCTAATCAATTCTTCATTTTAATACCTCAATCTTATATTATTTTTGCTCCAATTGAGAATTATGCTCATTAATGACTTGTTTCAATTTTTCTTTTTCTAAATTCCATTATGTCTTTTCTCATAACAACTATTGGTACAAACTTATTCCTGTTGTAAGAGGTGTAGACAAATTTGGTGGGGGTAAATGTTCTTGATTGAGTATGTCCACCCATCTAGAGGGAAAGTGAGGAATTTTAACTATTTCTTTAGGTGTAGAGGACTTACCCTTCCACACAACGATTATCCTGATCAAATTGGTTTTTTCACTAACATCAACTACCACTTTAGCTAGTGTTTCTAACTTTTCCTGACTACCCTACTAGGGTACTTCTTCAATGATTTTAGTCCTAAAGTCAGGCTTTTACTTTGAGTTCATACTAACATCTGGCTAGGCAGAATTATCCACATATTTGTCAAAGTCCTTAGAGTCTTGATCACTATCTATCACTATGTAGTTAACCCCAAGGCTAAGCTCTATTTCTGGACTCTACTCCCTCATTATTGTGTCACTAGTTGCACATTGATTATTCAATTCCTCAAAAGAAGAATTTTTCAAAGGTTCATTTTCTACAAGTTCAGAAGAATCAATGTTAACAATAGGAATAGATGCTTTAGCATCTTTCTTAAAAAAGTCTTTTACTTCTCCTCATAGGGGGTGTGGATGAGCTCGAAGGACTCTTCTATTTCTTTTTCTTGTTAATGACCACCTCCTCTACCACTACTTCAAGAGGTTTATTAGCATTATCTTCCCTAGGGTTTTCAGAATTCTCTTCGAGAGGAAATTTAGGATTCTCTTACGTAGGGGAATGTAAGGTTTCTTCCATATTATCAGCATTATCACCAGGCTGAGGCTCTAATGTTTCCTCTTCTAGTTTTGTTATTTTACCCTTACCCCTCATAGATATAGACCTTGTCCTTACAAATAGTGAAGATTCCAAAATATTAGGAGCTTCTGCACTTTTGTTTTTCTTCCTCTGAGAAGTAGAGGCTCCAAAATTGAACCTTTTTTTCTAGGTGACCTAGAAATGAAAGGAGAGTCTTCTTGATCATTCTCAACTCTTTAAAAAAATTTACAAACCCCAAAAGACGTTTGTTCTCTCCTACCAACACCATGACCTCTAGGGCTGACTATTCTAGGTTCAACCTCATTCATTTGCAAAAAATCTTCACATGTCCCAACCTTTTTTCTATTCAATTCCCTTTCCACCATTAATTTTATTAAGAAATGGTGTGAAATAGACTAGTTGCTTCCTAACTAGATTAACAAAGACTAATTTTTCACAATAGTAAATAAGAAGCTAAAAATATTTACCAATTGGTTATCATGGCAGAGATGACTGAGAATTTTGAAGTGCAAAGCATTATGGTATTTGTAGCATTTGTCATAGGTGAAGTACTGAATAATAAATATGGTTGGCTGAATGAACTCTAGGTGCAAAGATAATCACCAGGCTCCTTGCTTCTTGTTGATATCCAACTAAGGATCACCATGCAAAGTGAATTGTGCTCTTTTTAATCACAAGTCAAAATCTTTCACCCATTGTTCACCTTCCTGAGGCAAACCTATCACCTCAACAACTGTATCTTCTATGAACTCAATTTTCAAACTTTTAACTTTTGTAAGCCCATCTTTCAAGGTGGACATAAATTGTAGAGAAACTTCCTCATTAAACCCCTTAAGGCTTAAACAATAATCTAGCCACCCTCTCCTTCGAAACATCTCATAGGTGGGTGCATCATTTAACAAAACTGTGTGGTCCACTAGTTCATGCATTTAGAGGTCACCTCCCATTGCTTCTCTCAGAAAAATTTCCAACTTGCAAAACACAATTCTCATAGAATTCGACGATGGCAAGTCACAAACCTCAATGCATTATGGAACAAAATGTTGTAGAAGAAAGACGACATACAAATTGTAACTTGATTCATAAAATTAAAGATTTTTTTGCATGAAATCTAATGGTATGATTTTTTCATAACATCTCATAAAATCTTGCATGTGCCAAGGCTACCACCCTGAACAAGTCTCAGAACATCATCAAAAGTCAAGATCATCTTTTAATGGCTTTAATTCATTTTGATTGTGATGATGTAATCACAAAAGGATAGATCATCACGTCATGTCGCTGACATATTTCAAGACACAAACTTAAATTTTGAAAATAGAATAGTTTTCTCCCCAACTAAGTAATGGCATGGGTCCCACCAAGCCAGGTTAACAAAAATGAAAAATTAAAATGATAGAAAATCCTAAAAATTAATGAATAAAAAAATATATGTATGAGTATATGTGGCACTAACTTGGAGGCATTGCAGGAAGAGTTGTCCAAAAAATTGCACCTGCATATGTGAAGTGATGGAATGGGGTGGATGGGTGGAAAAGAGAGGTGAGATGAAAAATTATTATGGAGAAAGTATTCCACAAAATGTGAAATATCTATTATGGTGGTCTTGAATAGAATCAAGAATCAACAAAATCATGGATGGAAGACCCAAATTCTTCGGCTATAAGAACTATTGCTTCAACTATGCTTTGGAACTACTTGAGGAACTCATCACAGCTTATAGGTTTGTTTTTAAGTTTCAAACGATGCCCATTGACAAGTAATTTGAATTGAACAAGATCTATTATTGACATTTGTATAGCCCCATTGTCAAATACTAATATAATCTCATAAGGCCCAAGCCATCTGCTCTGAAATTTCCCTAGTGTATGTTGGTATCGTGAAACATATAATAGTGCCTAATCTTTGATAGAAAATTAATTATCATGGATGAACTTATCATGCCACTTTTTCTATTTTTGTTGTATCAACTTTGTATTGTGTAGAGTAGACTTCCTGTATTCATCTAATCCACTTAATTTCAATAACTAGTCTTGTTGTGTGTTGGTGATATCTATATCCAGATCTAAAGTAGTGCAAAGTGTATTATGTTGGAACTTAATTGGAATATAGGTAGATTTTCCATATACCAACTCAAAAGGAGTAAACCCTATGGTGGTTTTCCATGTGGTACGGTAAGCCCATATGGATTCAGAAAGGTGAGTAGCCTGATCCTTTTTATGTACAAATATTGTTTTAGTGAGAATAGATTCTCTCTCCCAATTTGTGATTTTAGCCTAGGCAATGGCCTGAGGGTGATAGGGTGAAGACTTTCCATGATGCACCATGTACTCCTATATCAACTGAGTGATGAGGTTAGATATGAATTATGCCCCTTGATCTGTGGCAATATCCCTTAATACTCCACATCTGGTGAATATGCATTCATAAAGAAACTCAGCAACTTTGTGATCTTTGGCATGTCTCATAACTTTGGCTTCAACCCATTTTTCTGCATAATCTATACATTCTAAGATGTAAGACTTTCCATGAGAATAGGGCTTAATAGGTCCAAAAAATTCAATACCCCACTTGTCAAAGGGTGTGACAACTATCTGCAGTTGTAGAGGTATTTCATCAATCTTTGTTGGACATCCCATACATTGACACCTATCATAGTGTTGAGTATGTTTTGTTGCATCCTTATGCAAAGTATGCCAATAGTACCTAGTTGTCAAGATTTTATAGGTTGTCCTCTTTGCAGCAAAGTGTCCTCCACATGGCTCATCATGGCATGCCTAAAGGATATCATAAGTTTCATCGTCTCAAATACATCTCCTTATGACCTAGTCTGGTCCTATATACAACATAAAGCCTGAGATCCAAGAGAATTTAAAACTCTTCTCAACTATCAAATGATGTTGTTTTGGTGAAAACTGAGGTGGTGTTCTCCCAAGTCTACATACCATGGGTTAATAGAATGAATAGAAAACAAGTGCTCATCAAGAAAACTATCATCAATTGTTGCAAGATCATCTGGAACATGCAATGGTGACAAGAAAATTGGCCACTACATTAGCCTTACCTGGTTTGTCTATGATCTTTACATCAAACTCCTGCATGAGGAGTAACCAGTGTGCTAGTCTACCACTAATGATAGGTTTATTCATAAAGTATTTGATAGCTAAATGATCAATATAAAAAAAATATTTCATAGCTTGCAATGTAGTGCCTAAATTTGTTTAGTGCATAAACAACTACTAACAACTCTTTTTTAGTAACAGTATGATTCAATTCTACTCCTTGCAAATTTTTACTAATATAGTAAATTGCATGTCCAATAATATCTTTCTTTTGTCCCAGAACTACTCCAATAGCATAATCAGATGCATCTGTGTGGATATGGAATGGAAGCTTCCAATCAGGTCCTCTGAGAGTAGGTGTTGTTGTCAGAACATCCTTCAACTTCTAGAAGGATGCTTCACATTCTTTTGTCGATGCAAATTCATCTTCTTTCTTCAACAAATTATACAATGGTGTTGCGAGTTGGGTAAAATATTTTATGAACCTTTTGTAGTAACCAGCATGGCCGAGGAAACTTCTAACATCCTTCTACTTAGCTAGTGTGAGAAGTGTGCTTATGACTGCAATTTTTGCAAGATCAACCTGAATTTTGAAAGATGAAAGATAATGTCCCTGGACTACTCCTTCCTCCATCATCATGTAGCACTTTTCACTATTGAGAGAGAGATTATAATCTTGACATCTTTAAGAACCTTTTCCAAGTTAGCTTGTGCTTCTTCAAATGCTACTCCATGAGTTGTAAAGTCGTCCATATAGATTTCAACACAATTAGCAACAATGTCAAAGAAAATACCCAGCACTACTCCTTGGAAAGTAGTAGGGGTAATATATAATCCAAATGGCAAGACTAAATAAGAAAAGGTTACCCAAGGATAGGTAAATGTTGTTTTTTCCTGATCTTCTAGTGATATTTGTATCTAATTATACCCATTGAAGCCATCTAGAAATGAGAAGTACTTTTTACCCACTAGATTATCAAGCACTTGGTCAATGAAATGCAGTGGAAAGTGATCCTTCTTAGTGGCTTTGTTAATTTCTCTATAGTTAACACAGACTCTCTACTTGCCTCCTTTCTTTGGAACAATGACAAGAGGAGAAACCCATTGACTGTCAGAGATAGGATAAATAAAACCTAAACTAAGAAGCTTTTGCAACTCAGCCTTGACTATGTCTCTCAAAGTAGGGTTTATTCTTCTGTGAGCTTGCCTTACTATCTTGTATTTTGGGCTTATATATATTCTATGAGTATAGAGTTTAGGATCTAGGCCTATCATGTCAGTGTAATTCCATGCAAAGGCTTGTTGGCTATCTTGTAAAAGCTTGATAAGACTAGACATCTGAGACTCAGTGAGGTTTTTATTAATATTCAGTTCCTTTCCTGAAGCAATTTAAACTCTCTCAATTTTTTCTAACATTAGAACATCTTCTATGGATGGAGACTTTAGCTCATGAGGTAGCAAAGTGTGAAGGTAATCAAGTGTTGCAGGAAATTGAGATGTGGTTTTCTTGGGTAGTATTGTTTGAAGGGAACAATTTGGATCATCACAAGATGACTCCTTAGAACCATACTAGTTGGTAAGAATTGCTAAAAGAATGTCATCTTCTTCTTGGGATACCATGAATGGATTTCTCTCATTGACCATGAGTTTTTACAAAGATCTTACTTCAAGAGTAGCATCTCCTAAGTCAGGCTAGACAACTTCATCAAGTTCACTTTTAGGTTTTGCTGGAGAATACAGAGTTAACTTCTTGGTATTTATTCCATCTGATATGATCATCTTTCCTAAATGACATGCAATGCAAGCATCATCCATGGCTAACCAAGGCCTTCCTAGGATTAATGGGTAACCTCCAAGAGTGGCTTTGGGTGACAAGACTATAAAATCTAAAGGGTACTCTAAAGAATTTAGAGTAACAACAATATCCTCAACCATACCATCAAGCTTGACTATGGAATTATTAGCTAATTGCAATATTTTCAGTGTGCCTTGCAAACCAATGATACTAAGATTCAACAAAAATTCTCTAGTCATAACATTAATTGATGCTCCCAAGTTAATTAAAACATTCTAAATTTGGGTTCCATTAATGAAGATGGTTACAACTGGACTTCCTGGGTTTGAATACTTAGGCATGACAGCTTTACTTAGCATGATATCAAAGAGCTAGCCTAAGACATGGATAGTATTAGGGTCTTTATTTTTTCTTCTAGGTTGTTTGATATATGCTTCTTTAATTGCTTTGGTATAGACTAGAATTTCTTTAAGCACATCCAACAAGGGAATCTGCATTGTCATTTGTTTGAGCTGATCAATCAAATCAATGGCTATAGGATTTTCTTTTGGAGGAACAACTTGAGACAATCTCTATAGATAAGGAGGATTCTTAGGCGCTGGTGCAGTTTGAGCAATAGGTGGAACATTAATAGGTTGGCTCACGGGTACTTCCTCAATATCAGCAACTTCAGTTATTATTGGCTCTTTGGGTGCAGGCAGTGTAGTTCCTGATCTAATATGGATGTCATTTATATGCAAGGAATAAGCTTCTTTCTTATTATTAGGATTTGGAGTTTGCTAAGTTGGAAGTTGAGTTGACTTTTGAGGAGTACTATTTGCTATAGGAGGCAGTGGCATAATAGCTTGCTACTGAGGTGGAGGCATTAGTGGTGGTTGTTGATTAGGTTGATTAGGTCCTCTCTAAGGTTGTGGTTGCCAATTACCATGAGGTGGCCATCGGTTATTCTGCTGTAGTTGCTAATAAGAGTTATATTGTTGTTGGTGTGGGTTAAATGGTGGTTGTTGTGGATAGGCTTGGTTATAGTATGGCTGTTGATTAGACCAATTGTGATTCCAATTTTGACCTTGAGGAGTAGAATTTTTGGGATTTTGGTTTGGCCAATAGTTACTATTATTATTATAACCAAAATTAGTTAGTGGGTCTGGAGGCATACCTTTTCTCTAAGCCCATGGATGCCTTTGAGCAATGTAGAAAACTTCTCCATTCCCCTTGTCTATAGCTTTGAACTCGATGGGCATTGGGTTAATTTCTACAGATGCAATCATCTTACATTTACAATTTCTTTTCCTCTCTCTACAATGAGAATAGAACTTAGCAAGCACAACATCTAACTCTTCCCTCTTCCTCCTTGCTTTCATACTATCCAGCTGAGTGGCGACATCATTAATGATGTCCTTCTTGAAATCAAATAGTAGATTAGATAGCTCTATTTTTTATACTCCTGAACCACCATTAGACTTTTGTGGTAGGGTTCTAAGTCCCCTATCCTTCTTCAAAGTGGCCCTTGAGTAATTTCCACATATATTCTTTATGACAACCCATTATTTTTGCATGATATCACCTCCTGCCATTAGGTCTAGAGCCTCAATACTTTCATCATTCACACCTTTTAAGAAAAGGTGCTTCTAAGATGCCTCATTTGGCTGGTGTTGAGTATTGTGTTGTAGGTTAAACATAAATGTGGATATATAATCCTCCATTGTTTAATCCTCCTTCTAAGACATTTTAAAAATACCATCACCTTTCAAATCTTGACCTCTATAGTACTCTTTGTACTTTGTAAGAAACATTGTACACATGGCATCCCTATCTGCTATAGCATTAGCACCCAACCCCATGAACCATCTCAAAGTAGCTTCTTTTAGAGTTGATGGGAATAACTTCATCTTATGGGCATCAGTGGTATAGTCATAACTCGGGCAAAGAATATCAAATTCAAAGAGAAAGGCCTCAAGGTCTTCTATTAGGAGGCCATAAAATTTGGGAAGTGCAGTAGTAGGTATATTTTTTAGATTTTGGTTGCCTTTTTTGAGGTATAGGAAAAGGAAAGGGAGCTTGAGCATCCATTTTGGGAGGAGGACCTTATGGTGGTGGCTAATAGACAACAAGAGCAAGCTGATTATCTTGATATTCAGGTTCAAAAAATAGGTCATTCAAATGCAGTGATTCTTCATATGATGAAGAGGATATGTGTTCTTGAGCATCAACAAATGGATTTTCAAGGGGTTCTTCTTATTTTTTCTCACTTTTTGGTTCTTCAATTTGAGGATTAAATAAATCAAATGGTTCTCCTTAATAGTTACAAAGAAGAAATCTCTCGAGATGATCTCTTTTTCTATGCATAAAAGTGCTTACTAAAGTAGTAAATTAAAACTAAGACTGCAACTACAAGGATTAGTTTGAATTAACACCATCCCTAGCAATGGCACCAAAAATGCTTGGACAAACAATGGTATCAAAAACCCAAATCAATGGACCACTCAATTCAAGATTGGACACCCCAAATGATTCCTAATGCACCATTTAGTCTCATTTAATTATCAACTAGGGATGTAAACTTGGAATGGCATCTACAAAGTATATGCTTCAAACCTCCTCTTCTAAGCCTATTTAAGGAATTCAAATGCTTAAGCTTCAGGAAAACTAAACTAAAACTGATAAGCAAATGTATTCTAATCAAAGCAAGAAATTATAGTTTGGAACTACTCCAACTAACTGTGTTGCAGGAATGGGCTGCTAATTCTGGTATTAATGGCTACAGGAACAATAGAGTTCTAAAACATATAAATAAATAGGAAATGAACTCTACATTAACAAATCAATTCACTCATCAAGTGGGCCCCCTTGAATGAGTGAATGGAAAGTACAATCAAGATGAAAGTTGCAAACTTGAACTAAAAATTCTATTCATCCATAAAAATGAATACATTTTTTGAAATGGTATGCAAGAGTTCTATATTAAAAACAAGTTTTTTCAACTAACTCCAAAAGAGTCACAATAGTCAATTATTTAAAAGGAAACTACCACTAAATCCTAAACCTACAATCACTTCATAATGAGGATCAGTTACAACTCATAAAGTTTCATAAAAAAAACACTGTTGACCATGAACAATCCTAGAATATAGTGCACATTAAATCTATGTGTTGCATGCAATAGGAAGTATTGACTTGCTTTTCGAATATTCTACAATCACGGTTGGCTTTGATGACTCTCATGCTAGTATGTTGGTCCTTGAATATCCACATTCAACTCCTGCAAGATAATTAATGCACACACATCCAACCATATATATATATATATATATCCACATCATCAATATTAGGAAAAGGTGTTAGTCTTAATTATCACTCTTGCAAACCTATAGCTACAGGAGGTAACTACCCAAAACATAGCTTAGGAGAGAAAACATCCATTAACATGTATAACTATTATATTCACCATTCTTGTCCATCAAGTTAAGTAGATATTATGTCTTTAGAGGTATCCACATTCCATCTTATGTTCACACACATATATATAATCATATACATAGAAACCATAAGTTCATATGCTTAAAACCATAAATGTTTGTCTATGTGCAATCAAATGTCTTAGAAAGAGGATAAAAGTGGTGAGAAAGATGGCTAATTTAGGAGCCCATCATGATCCACAGTCAAAGGATCAAGAGGTGCCACATTCAGGTTCTCTAGGAATTTTAGGCATGTATCTCCAATGGTTCCCAAATGTAGATTCATGAGTTCATGTCATGCTTTGAAGTTATATATGTCCAAGTTAGGAATCTCTCTTTTGTAAGACATTTTGATCTTTAGCTTAGGTCCTTAAAATATTTTTTGCAAGCACCAAGCACTTTGATACCAATTGTTGGAAATATAAGAGGAGTAACTAAGAGGGGAGGGTTGAATCAGTTACCACTAAAACAATTCCAAATCCCTTATATGTTAATACAAAATTTCTTTTAACTCACAGCTCGGTTAGATCTAGAAATCCATTGTAACTTAATTAACAAAGAAATCTTTAGATATGAATGTGCATTAACCTTTAGTAACTTAGTTGTAGAAAGATAAAGCAATAAACAAATAATATGAACACATGAGACACCAATATTTAACATGGAATCCCAATTTGGGAAAACCACCAATGCAACTACTTACAACTATTCACTCTTTTGAAGTGAGCCCTGTTAGGAGCCAACCCTATTAAAGTTTATAAAACACATTGTCAGGTGTGACCTTGGTAAAGGATTTAAATCACCCTATTAGGAGTGGTCTTGTTAGAGGTCTTAAGACACTTCAATTTAAAAATGCCACCTTGTTAGAGGATTTAAGAGATTTCTTCACTTCTACAATTGTCAGAGAGTAACAATGATTGACTTGATTGATGAAGCAACTGGATTACAAATTTAGATTATTTTCCTAGTTTATCCTTTGGATCCCTCCTAATCAAAAAATTCTTTGCATCTCCTTGGATATTCTGCGCTTAATTAGATGTGCTTCTTTATTTGCATCTTATTCTTTTTTCACAAGTTTTTTTTTCAATCCATAATTTAACCTTTCATATATATGAAATCCAATGTCAAGTCCGCGTGAATACCTTTACAAATAACATTCACTAAGTCAGCTTGCATAAACCAAATAATAAAGAAAGTTATATTTTTGTAGGTCAACTTTCATTGAAACTAGGTCACTCGGTTACCATTGATTTCTTTGGTAACCGACCTAACATGGTTTGCACTGGACCCCTCTGGTAATTGACCTGACTCATCTTTCACTAGAATCCCTTTGATGATTGACCTAGCTTGGTTTACACTTCATCACTAAACTTGTCTTCTTCTCTGAACTTCTACTTGGTTGATACTGGAGTCTTCTGAGCTTCGTTACAACTAGTAGTGCTCGGTTAGAGTATAGCATCTATGTGACATCAATGACAATATACAATTGAATAATTGTTATCAACATGTCTTTCCTCTTTTGATGGCTTCTATGTATGTCTAGTAGTAGTAACATAATAGGAGGTGGGATCATTCATGTTCGAGATGCTAGATACTTCCATTTTGTTGCAGGTACCATGATGGAGAAAATGGTGTACTTTGATACATGATGGTGGATGTGCTATGAGGGATTTTTCCCTTGTTCATTTATGTTTCTATGATTGACCCTATGAAATGTATTAAATAGTGGGAGATTGTTGATATTATGTGTGTTGCACACATTACATAATACTGTTTATATTATGTTATTTTATTTTATTATGTAATGTTACACCTAGGAGCATCTAGATGGATGTGCAAATTGTAGAGATCCTTATAGAACACCCTTAATGAGTTGTATTGTAACAGTGTGATAGAATTGGAAAAAATAATTACATGTACAATATTAAATGTGGTTCAATGGGGCTTTGATAGCACATGGTTTATGTAATACAACTTGGTGGTTTTATCTAAGATTGCTACTATAAGATAACCAATAGGGTAGTTGTTGATGCAAGAAAAAAATACAAGGTGAGATAGGTTAGCCAAGGTAGCATTTATGGAGGATAGAAGCATGGCATGCGATGTGTGGATTAATGATTGTTCATATAGATTTCTTGGTTTTTTTATGGCTTTGAAGGCTTCCATGGTTGTATTGCAATGGTGTTTCGTGAATAATTCATGTTGATGGATGCTTTTCGAGGCTAAGTTTTTCCATCAATGAGGGTTTCTTGGGGTGTATCTTGCGTCATATTTTGTCGATATGTTGTCTATTCTCTTGCATGCAGATTTTGAGTGCTTAATTTTTTATGATATATATGGGTTATGTGGGAATAGTAATATTTTGTATTGTGAGTTTTCTTACACTATATTAAGTGCAAAATGCTTTGAGACCCATCTCCTAGTCAACTCTATTACATGTCATGGACAAAACTAAATATCATCATTCACTATTTCTCAACCTTGGCTTTCAAAATGGGCTAGTCAATAATCTTCTCACTTTTGTACAAGGGATACAGAATGTTTGGAGAGTACTTCCTCCAAACCTTGGTACAAATTGTGAGGCCAAGATGCAAGGGGTAGACTCATCGAACAGTAACCTTTGATTCTTACCTCATAATCATCTAAACAATTGAGCTAATGATCTTTTACTATGGCATCAGGGATGGACTCTCATCCCATTACATTGGTGTACATCCTAATAGGATCAAAATAGGGGAGAGTAGTAGGGAAGTCTTTTAATGGGATTTATTCCCATTCTGGCTCATTTGACTTAATGTCTCAGTATTCCTTTATGGTGTATGGTGTGATGGAGATGGGTTAGTCCAAAGTCTTATGATTTTTTAATTTGCATCTCTCATACACAATTATCAATTGTTAACTGATCCCAAATAGGATCAATCTATCTCAACGATATCTAGGGAGCTTCTTTGGTTGTATTATCATTCATGTCACCCTAATATATGTGAAATTTTTGAACTAGATAAAGTATCCCTCGATCTATGACACTTAGAAACTAACCTTTATAAATAATCTATTTGCATAGTCACCTTCCACAAATTTAATCAAGACAAATAGAAAAGAACCATTAACAATCCAGTATTTTAGGCTCTTATTTGAGAGCTTCTTCTGTAGAAACTTTGGGTAAATAATAAAAGGCCATCCATTTATGTCTTGCAAAATTCCCTTCCTTGTTAGACTATCTTGAAATTCCTTCTTAATGTTTTTGGGTCTTATATCTATTATAATCTCACCTAACACACTCTTTATGACCCTTTCATTGAGCATGTAGTGGTTGGCCAATGTCATAATAAGTTATAGGGCATATGCACCAAGTTGTGGTGCCAAAAAGATGACAAGTTTTTTGTTTTTTTTTCTAATTTTGAATAGCGCGTACGCACTATAGTGCGTACGCGCTATTCTATGAACAAAAAGTTATATGATGAGCTGCAGACCCATGACCCATCATTTTCATTTTGTTTTTTGGCTCTCCAATAGCGCGTACGCGGGTTTGGAAGCAAAATTTAACCACCATTTTCCAAAATGCCTCCTCACCGACGAAATCCAAGACAACAAGCACACCCACGACGACGAGGTAAGTGATATAAACTTAACTTTTCATTGTTTAATATGTTTTCCATATTGTTTTATTGGTTTTTTATATTCTTTTGTAGGGTTTTTACAAATTTCATTTAGATATGTTTATTTAGTTGAATTTCAATTGATTTTTTATCAAGAAATGTCCATAATCAACCGAAAAATCCACAAAACCCTCAAGAACCTCAAAATCAAAACCCTCCTTAAGAAGAACAACAAATTCCACAACCCGAACCAATTGCAAGACCTCCGCTAGGCACACAAGAAAATATAATAAATGAAATAGAGAGAGGAAAAACTGAATTAGAAAGACTCATTGCTCGGTTGAAAGAATCCGGACAAACCAATCCAATGAGGGCTCAATTTGCATCATCCCTCGAATCCATTAACACTCAAATAGCCTCAATTAGTGGTCAGTTAGATATTTGGTGGGCTAAGAGGGATGAACAAAAAAGATTTTATGCAAATAAATTGTCATATGAAGATGTTAAAAAAAAAGAAATACCAAAAGCTAGTATATGTGCATTATTTAGAAAACCCAGTGAGAAAAATACTATTAGAAAGGGTACTAAACGATTCCCCATCCATTGGTGCATACACGATGCTATTAGAAATAATTTTTGGGATAGATGGTGGATGGTTTTTGATGCCCCTCCTTGCAACAATCACTTATATTATGAGTTTGTCCTTGGGGAGATCCCCAATTATTTTGATATGTTAGACTCCCAGGGTAGAGGTGGGGGGTCATCATTTGAGAGGTCAGGAGCACGTCGTGACCCTAATGTAGTTAGGGCACCTGTGGTCCATCCACAGCACGAGCATGTGATTATTCCTTTAGTTGTGAAGGAACCTGTAGAGGCCAGCACTCTAGGGACCATTAATGCTTTGACACAAACCCTCATCCATTCCACGAGCCCATTAGTTGAGGGGGAGCCTTCTATGTGTCGTGGTCACATGTGCACTTCATGTGGATCCCTATGCACATTTGGCACTCATGTCGGAGATGGTGCGGATGATGGGCTTGTCACCGATCAATTCCTGAATGAGACATTTGGCATTGACACACAGGTAAATTACTAATTTGATCACATTTCATATGTATAGTGAATGATTAATTAATTAGCATTTATTGACATTGTTCAAAATTTAGGGTCAAAGTGTTGCTAGGCCTAGCAGCGATCCTCCAGGCCCTTTTTTGTCCCTTCGACGAGTCCTAAGGTATGTATCAATTTAATTATTTTAATTAATACATATATTTATTACGTAATCATATTAAGGATTGACAAAAAAAATTTTGCATGTGCATCAGTTCTCCACAGGACCCTTAACCTTTACCACAGACATAGAGTAGAGACATCATACAAGCTTCACACAGGTACAGTTGTTTCATGTTAATTTAATTCATTTAATTATATTTATTCCATGTTTCATGTTAGATATAACGTGTATTGTATGACATGCAGCTCATGATGTCAGACACACCTCCTCATCTGCGACAGTCTATTGATAGTGGAGTGGTTGCAGCTGTGCCTAGCTCATGGCCATTGATAGAGGTATGAAAGAATTTTCTTCATTTTAGTTGTTGTTTATAATAGTTAATCTCAAAATTTCTAATGTTATTTATAAGTGATTATATTTATTGAATTGTTGTAGGGTCTTGTCACGCCTGATCGTCCACAAGAATTTGAGGTGGACTTACAGAGTGACTATTTGTTGGCGGTAAGAAAATAATTGATTTTGTGTGTACATATATTTGATTTCAACATATAATAAATATTGATTCATATCTACTTTCCTTGTATCAGTTGGACCTGGAGAAGAGCCTCAACAAGAGGTCAAGTGAGCATGTCAGGAGGGCCCTGTCATCTCCACTGTCTCCCTCCACATGACAACATAGGACGTCAAGAGACTTGTTTCCTTCCCCTCGTGGGAAGGAAAAGATGTAGTTGAGATATTCGATACATATATATATATATATATATATATATATATATATAGAGAGAGAGAGAGAGAGAGAGAGAGACTTGTTTCCTTCCCCATGTATATATATAGGCATCAGAGAGACATATTTGACATACATTTGATGTACATATGACATTCTATATTTGATGTATGACATTATTGGTTAATATATGATATGTTTGTTCATATACGACATTATTGGTTATCATAATATATTATGTGTTTGTTATTGTATATGATATTATTGGTTATCATTTTATATTATATGTTTGTTCATGTATGACGTTAAATTAGATATGTTCTTGTATGACATTAAATTGGATATGTGCATGTATGAAATTAAATTCAATTGCTAGAGAGTTGCCATTATGTCTACCAACTAGTAGATGTTCTTTTTTGCTTTATTAGTATTTCTCAAAAATTGCAAAGAAGTTGTTTCTGGTGAATAGTTGTAAACAATTGTGATCATTGACTTCATGTACTCATGGCTATGGCTGTGAACACTCGTAACTTTGACTATAAGCATCCATGGATTTGGCTATGTGCACTAGTGGCTTTGGCTATGAGCATTTATGGCTTTGGTTGTAGGCACAATATAGCCTTGGCTGTAGGTTGTCTTTCTTGCTGCATGTCAAAGTTACCTTCAAGAATATCATTAGTCTAAGATCATTACAATTAAAATACTATGACATAATACCTTGGAAATAATAGTCTTTAACCCATTACTTTATTTGTTAAAACATCATGTAGTATCTACTGTAGTGCTTCTACTCAAATATGTTTTCAAAAATACTTAGTATGGCAAAGAAATGTCTATGGAAAGCTTGTCAAATAGGATATTGAAGAACTAAATGTGGACAATAATTATTACCCATCAATAAGAACACGAACAGCTTTCTCAAGGAAGCCATATGAAATTAGCTTAATTTATAAATTTCCTTTGCAAATAACTAGAAGATGCTATGAATCTTAATACAGAGTTAATCACGAACTCATTATTCCATCCAAGAAGCATATATCACCCTAAGCCAATTAACCGACAAGATAAAAATTAATTCAATTTCAGCAAAATTTTGAGTATAACAAGCATCTTAGGGATTCTTACAAGAATTAACACGATGTTCACAAGAGCATTACAAGTTCTTTTAATGCTATTTCACATATTGTAATCATATTCAGTTTCGAATGGCCATTTGTGTTACAAGCATAAATGTTCTTTAAGGTCTTTTAATTCTAAACATGAATTTTATTCTGAAGCTTTTTTATGACAACCCACTCAATGCATATATTGTTGTTCCACATTATGCTGATTTGACTTTCATTGGTTGATTTGGGTCTAGACATGACGTTATTCACTACCTTTTTTATATATTATTTTTTTGTAGTGAGGTTCCAGCCTGAATGAATGTATTAATCATCGAAGTTGTGAACCTTGGTCGAGATCCTTAAATATATTTTTTCAAATTGGACCTCAAATAGTTTTCTCAGTCACCCCCTGTACACATATACTGAAATTGTAGTTAATTACAAAATTAATACTGAATTAACACAAGTTTAATTGAGAAGTATTATGTACCTCAATAGGCTAGATTATCATTGACCAGGAAGCTTTATCTTAGAGCAGTTGGTTTCCTAAATCTTTAGCGCAATGACACTCTTATGGAATGTGGAATTAGGTATGCTAGCTAAGGAACGTTCTTTAAAAGGCAAAGGAAACTCAAGACTCACATGTTTCCAATCAATATAAATGTTTAAATCGCTTCTCTAATTTTTTCTATTTATGATCTTCTTAAAACTTAACTTTCTAAATGCATTGATGGGGAAATAAATATCTTCTAGGAACTAAAGGCTAATTGTGTTTAATACTTACAATTCTCTATTTTTATCTAATAATTTAAAAAAGATTGTACAAGTGTTTTCAAAGAGCAACACTTGTCACTAACATCATAAGAAGGAATATCCAAGGAGACTTACCACTGATCCCCCACCACCAAATTCAAGAGAAAACAAAAATCCACTACTAAAGAGATAGTAACAATGATCATCCCTAGTCTCTCCCTTATCACAAAATGATTACCATCAAAATTTGCATTTCCAATTGTGTCATGTGCGTTGAAGCGATAGTAACATTTTCACTCTCTTACCTAATGTCTCCCATTTCTGAAACTACTAGGGAAGGGCAAGGCCATCTTCTTAGTACTTCAAAATACAACGAGTTACATTTTTTCCCATATTGATAATCATTGACTTAAAGTATAGTCAAAGTATTGACAGCCCATAGGAACTCAACCTTTGAACATCCCATCTATAAATGACCTCATAAAGAAAGTTCAATAAACCCGCATGAAATAGTGAAACAAAAGTTGCATACTTGTGAAGATGATCAGACTACAGGTGATCAATATGTCTCAAATCTATATTCAGTTCTTTTACTATGCATATAAATGGTTTGTTATATAAAAGACTTATATCCACCAGATAAATAATCATTTCCTTACTATGCTATCCTTATCCTTGGTTGATCTCTGGTAGACCATTTCTTAACCATCCTCCTTCGATCTATAGGTCACTGTATTAATCTGGTTCATCTTGTCTCTACTCGAATTAATAAGAATTGGCAATCTCAAGGATTGCCAAAAGAGGAATGGGTCCAAGTGGAATTAAAACATAATAAATAGTGTATTACAAAAAGGAGAATGGCATGTTCTTCGCAATCTACTCCCTTATACATTCTATCAATGTTCCACATTGAACCTGATAGAGAACATCACAATACATAACTAGCAACATAGAACATACCTCCTAGCCACCTCAAGAACATAAAATTTCAAAAACCAAAGTGCACAAGTTTAAATTCAAAGCCTTAAAGGTCAAGAGCACAAAAAATAAAAATAAATAAATAAATATGAACAAAACCCACATTTGATGGAATCATACAAAATCTGGTGGCTAGATAGTTACAAGCTGATTCAAGCTAATCCTTCATCACCATTAAGTTTGAAAATAACATACCCAATTGAAAACCAATTTACATATACAAAGTGACTAACATTACTCACAAAGAGGGAGTAGAAGCTACACACTACCTTGCGTCCAAGGTGCGCTAAAGAACATAACCAAACTCTTGGAGATCATATAATCCTAAATTTACATAATTTGGTAGTAACACATTTCATTAACTTATAAAACATTTACCAAGTTCCATGATTTGTCTTTCCAAAAATGACATTCTAGATACACTTTCAAACAATATAATTTAATTCCTTTCATCACACACTACAAGTTTCAACATCACCCAAGATGACATTGTAGAATGAAAATGGAATGTGATCTCCAAAAAGTGAGAGAGGTTATTATAGGTCTCTACAACATGGTCTTGTAGGAATTGGAATCTCATCCATATCTTGCACGAGCTCCGAGATATGCCCCGTCAAAGATTGCAGCCCTGTGGCATTTAGTGACCCTTAGGGACATTCCGGTTCAGCATGCCTGAGAACGTTCGAGCACTGAAGGGGACAAGACAAGGTTGGGGATAGGGTTTACCCAGTCACCCAAAGCTAATGGAGTAGACAGTTTGATCCCATGAGGAAAGATGAGAGAGATTTGGTAGGTTGCAACTTTGTACTGGCCAACACTGCAAGTTTTAGCATCACCCAAGATGGCATTGTAGAATGAAAATGGAATGTGATCTCCAAAAAGTGAGAGAGGTTATTGTAGCTCTCTACAAAATGATCCTATAGGAATTGGAATCTCATCCATATATCGTATGAGCTCCAAGATATGCCCCGTCAAAGATTGCAGCCCTGTGGCATTTAGTGACCCTTAGGGACATTTCGGTTCAGCGCGCCTGAGAAAGTTCAAGCACTAAAGGGGACAAGATGAGGTTGGGGATAGGGTTTACCTGGCCACCCGAAGCTAATGGAGCAGATAGTTTGATCCCACAATGAAAGATGAGAGAGATTTGGTAGGTGGCAACTTTGTACTGGCCAACACTGCAAGTTTTAGCATCACCTGAGATGGCATTGTAGAATGAAAATGGAATGTGATCTCCAAAAAGTGAGAGAGGTTATTGTAGGTCTCTATAACACGGTCCTATAAAAACTAGAATCTCATCCATATCTCACACGAGCTCTGAGATATGCCCCGTCAAAGATTGCAGCCCTGTGGCATTTAGTGACCCTTAGGGACGTTCCGGTTCAGCGCACCTAAGAACGTTCGAGCATTGAAGGGGACAAGACAAGGTTGGGGATAGGGTTTACCCAGCCATCTAGAGCTAATGGAGTAGATAGTTTGATCCCACGACGAAAGATGAGAGAGATTTGGTAGGTGGCAACTTTGTACTGGCCAACACTACAAGTTTCAACATCACCCGAGATGGCGTTGTAGAATGAAAACAGAATGTGATCTCCAAAAAGTGAGAGAGGTTATTATAGGTCTCTACAACACAATCTTGTAGGAACTAGAATCTCATCCATATCTCATACGAGCTCCGAGATATGCCCTATCAAACACTATAGCCTTTTGGCATTTAGTGACCCTTAGGGACATTTCGGTTCAGTGCGCCTGAGAACGTTTGAGCACTAAAGGGAAAAAGACAAGGTTGGGGATAGGGTTTACTCGACCACCTGGAGCTAATGGAGTAGACAGTTTGATCCCACGACGAAAGATGAGAGAGATTTGGCGGGTGGCAACTTTGTACTGGCCAACATTGCAAGTTTCAGCATCACCCGAGATGGCGTTGTAGAATGAAAACGGAATGTGATCTCCAAAAAGAGAGAGAGGTTATTGTAGGTCTTTGCAACATGGTCTTGTAGGAACTATAATCTCATCCATATCTCATACGAGCTCCGAGATATGCCCCGTCAAAGATTGCAGCCCTGTGGCATTTAGTGACCCTTAGGGACATTCTGGTTCAGCACGTCTGAGAATGTTCAAGCACTGAAGGGGACAAGACAATATTGGGGATAAGGTTTACCCAACCACCCAGAGCTAATGGAGAAGATAGTTTGATCCCACAACGAAAGATGAGAGAGATTTGGCAGGTGGCAACTTTGTACTGGCCAACACTGCAAGTTTTAGCATCACCCGAGATGGCGTTGTAGAATGAAAATGGAATGTGATCTCCAAAAAGAGAGAGATTTTATTGTAGGTCTCTGCAACATGGTCCTATAGGAACTAGAATCTCATCCATATCTTGCACGAGCTCTGAGATATGCCCCGTCAAAGATTGCAGCCTTGTGGCATTTAGTGACCCTTAGGGACATTTCGGTTCAGCGTGCCTAAGAACATTTGAGCACTAAAGGGGACAAGATGAGGTTGGGGATAGGGTTTACCCAGCCACCTAGAGATAATGGAGTAGACAATTTAATCCCACGACGAAAGATGAGAGAGATTTGGCAGGCGGCAACTTTGTACTGGCCAACACTGCAAGTTTCAGCATCACCCGAGATGGCGTTGTAGAATAAAAATGGAATGTGATCTCCAAAAAGTGAGAGAGTTTATTGTAGGTCTCTATAACACGGTCCTGTAGGAACTAGAATCTCATCCATATCTCACACGAGCTCCGAGATATTCCCCATCAAAGATTGCAGCCCTGTGGCATTTACTGACCCTTAGGGACATTTCGGTTCAGCGCGCCTGAGAACGTTTGAGCACTAAAGGGGACTAGAAAAGGTTGGGGATAGGGTTTACTCAGCCACCCAAAGCTAATGGAGCAGATAGTTTGATCCCACGATGAAAGATGAGAGAGATTTGGCAGGTGGCAACTCTGTACTTACCAATACTGCAAGTTTCAGCATCACCTGAGATGGCATTGTAGAATGAAAATGGAATGCGATCTCCAAAAAGTGAGCAAGGTTATTATAGGTCTCTACAAAACGGTCCTGTAGGAATTGGAATCTCATCCATATCTTGCATGAGCTATGAGATATGCCCCATCAAAGATATTTGAATTCACAGTGTTTAATGAGAATATAGTTGAGGCTTGCTTTACTTTTCTATGTTAAGTTTGGCTTTCAATTTTGGTTTCCCTACTTATCTATGTGAAAGTTCCACTTTCATAAGTAACATGGATGCAATAATACTAAATTAAGTATAGGTCCATGGTTCTAGAAGCTTCACATAGCTTCTCTTCAACTATGGATCTTGTAAGCATTGTACCATGACTATTGGTGTTGTGAGAATATACAAAGCATATATATTGTTTGACCAAATGTCTTTAATGAACATGAACTATATGGAAGAAGAGAAGACATGTTGCAAAGTCTTTGAAAATTTTCTTCAAGAAATTTAAGGATCCATGGGTGATTCATCCAAATTATTTGGTAAAATAAGAGGAGGAATGAATCAACCTTGATGATAGAGGTAAATGCTGAATAATATTTATTTAATCACATTGTTTGAAAAAACTTTAATGACCTTTAAATACAATTGAAAGAAATGGAATTGATCTCCCTTACTCATGTAGATGAATAAAATTGGAATTTAAAAAAGAGAGGGACATCCACCATAAAACCATGCAATCATGCACTTCTTGATGGGAGTATCATAAGTTAATTTTTAGATGGTTATGCCAAATGTGGAAGAATTAAAAGGAAAATATATTGATTGATTGAATATAAAACCAAACATGTGGAATATTTAAAAATATATCATGGGGCTATTAATAAAATCAAACTAATAGAATCAAACTCTACAAACATGGGTATTCAAACTATGAACAAAAAAAACATCATTATTGAGGTTTTAGCATGTTGTGCAAGATAGGGTCTTACTGAAGCTAACAAGAAGCATCATTGTATATAGTGTTTTATAAGCATAAAATTAAAGTGGCATAAAACCATTCACATGCAAAAACATCTAGAACATGTGATAAAATCATACGTTCAAACCATTCATGTAGCCATAGTCACAAATTTCAACAAAGAATTCAACCAACATAAAGGTACTAAACTTTGTAAGCTATGGATAACTATTGATATTTAAATATAAAAACATTTGTATGGGTCTAAGGTAATATGCATTATGAAATTTCTTGATTTTCCAAAATATTATATCTTAAAATTCACAATCATCAAATCTTAGCATCCAATCAACTAATCCAGTAATACAAGCATCAAACCAATGTGATAACAAAAAATCAAAGTTGATTCCATAAGGTCTAACAATATCATATAATTCATTTATCAATAATTTGAAACATCATAAGCATATATCTAATAATGTCATACATGAAAAATGACATACATAGAAAAAATTATACAAAACATATGCCCAATAATGCCATATAGGTGTAAAATGTACATCATTAGATATATACTCTTTCCAACTAGGGGAACAAAATAAATCCCTAATTGTCTTTAATTGCCAACAAGTGGGAGATGGTGTATATAACGAGGTCTTCCTAACATGCTCACTAGTCATTGGTTTAGTACTAATGAAATTTTAATGTAAACTCTTTCATACCTTAGTCATTGGCTTAGAACTAGTGAGTTCAATAAGGACTCGTTGATCAATACAATGATGAAGATGTAAAGGAATCTCTGATGTCAATAGCTGAAAATGATAATACATGAGACTCAAATGCAGTTATGAAGAATACACATTTTCTTTTGTCTCCATATCAAATAAAATATTTTGGTACCTCTACGAATGTAGTATGACATCCTTCATTTTATAGTGTTGATCCCAAAGCTACAACACTTATTATTTATTACACATGTATGTAAATCTGTTAAGCATCAAATTCAACACCTTTGTGTGCAAAATAATGTACTATATGTTAGAGTAATAAATTCATTTTCTTAGTAATTAAATTATATTGATATAATTACTAAGTTACTTATTATATTGATATAATTTACTTATAATTCCTTTCGATTTACAACTAATTGAAATGATTTCCCCAATTTTCCATCTAGTCACTAGAAAATTGGATTTGTTGTCTCTTTCTCTTAAAGAACCGGATCTACTAGTTCCTTTGGTCTAGAAGCCTTCCGTTGAGATTGGGGTTTTGAAAGGTTCAAGGGTTGAGGAACTTTTTATAGAATATCTTGAAGAAGGAGAGGTCATGTATAATGGTTTTGAGGAAGGCTAGAGTTCCATCCAGATGGTGTTGCATAATGGCCAAGCGGAGGAGGAGGTAGAAGAATAAATAGAATAAATGCATGAGAAGGAGGGTCATGGGGGCAATGGAAAATTTGGGGAGGGAAGCAATTAGGAGAATGGGTCAAATATGCTTCTCAATTAGAAGAAGAGTATTGCATTGGACACTGATACTAGTCTGCCTCATAGCAATATCACCTTGTTAAGGAGATCACTACCAATCAGAATTTCACCTATAAGCCTACAAGACTTCATCCCTTGGTAGTGATAATGGTGGTAATTATGGTTGAATGTGTTTGAAATAGAAAAAGAAACAAAGGGTGTTTTGCATGACACTATTCACTCATCATAGGTTGTATGGATTCAAACCCACAACCTAGCTTTTATACCATTATACAAATTACAAATTATAAGACTATGCCTTTCATGATAGTCGCATTTTCATATTGGCAAATGAAGAATGGCTTTTGGAACAAACATAATAAATACTTCCAAATAAAAATGAAGCCAATGTATTTTATTATAAGCTCGAATGGTAAAGACCAAGCCCAAACATTTATTAAGGTGTAGCATTTATAATTGTCAAGTTCATGTGAAGAAGTCATCGTTCATATTCTCATTGTTGTGTAATTTGATGATAAGAAGAATACAATGATATAGAGGTTGATAGTGACTTAAAACTTTACAAAATGCAATCAATGAGAATTTTACATTGAGGGGGGAGTAATAATCAATGTTTCATTCTCATTGTTTGACAAACTCTTATATAAAGAGGGAGTAGACAGATGATATGGTTTAGTCTTCTTCCGAGAATCTTAGTCATATTGGTTCAGAAGGATTCATGATACAACTACTATACTTAGCGTGACCAATTGATGCTAAAAACCTTAGTATTGATGCTACAAACCTTAGTATTGACATAATTTAACCTCTGCAATTCCAGGCATAAGATGATTAGCATACAATGGTACTTGAACAAAGAACACTAATAAATATTGAGGATGTGAATTGATAATACCATTTCGCAAATGATTTTGGCATCTCACCCTTTATCACTTGTGCATCAACTTTATTAGCCCTCTTCTTTGGTGACCTACAAATGGAGAATTAGCACAGTAAAAAATCTAAGATAAGATTAAAAAAAAGGATCCTATTAAAGAATCTAATATAAATTCAAATAATGTATCTAGATTCTAAACAAATCAAAACTAAATCTCATCACGATCCAATACACTACTTTTCTCTCTCTCCCAATTCAATCTAATGAGCCAACTGGATCTGCTCGACATTTTAATGTCTCAAGTATTGCCTCATGGTCTAACTCGCGAACTTTCCAAAGAATCTTATTATGTGGTTTTCCACCATATTTTATCAAGTGGACATTTGATGCGACAACAAGGTTTGAATAATGAAGAATCTTCCTCTCTTTTTGCCAATCCTCGAATAACCACAAGTTAGGATTCTTCATAGGATATCGTCTAAGCCATGTGCCTGTTACAACCACCGCACCGACATGGTACTCTAAACCTTCACCATCTATAACCGAGTGATCTAATTTTTGTTTGGCGTCAACACAATGAAACAAATAATAATATGTCCCTTCTTCATTGTCTTCAGGTGCAATAACAGCAAAAACATGGCCTACAGTGACAAATGTACAAAATGTGGTCATTAATTTAGAAAATACTTGGATAAAAGTTATAAAGTTACATATTGAAATTACAAAGATATGTATATATATATTACCAAGTTGCACTAGATCTGACAAGTGGTCAAAGTCAATAGATGAATCCATATCTACCATTTCCAGTGCTTGTGGGGGATGATAGGTGTCAATTGGATCCAAAACTCGTATATCCCATTTGTCCACCCATTCAGTTGACTCATAGTCATCCCAATTTTCCTCTGCACATGATGGACAATAGCATGCCATTTTTCATGTGTGGATACTCCATGAACCTGCATCAGAGCTTCTAAAAGAGTGTAACTCACTAGATCATGTTAGTGTGCAACAATCCTAATATGGTGCAATGTTAGTATTATCTATCAACCAAAAAAATCTATGAACTGTAGACTCACCTTCCTTACCTGGACCCATTGTACCGTTACACCATTGGACAATGGATTTTGAATCTATCAATATTGCTCCATCTTTGTACTTTAGTTCTTCACGAGCCAAGGCTCTTTTAATGCATGCGCCTGCACTATCGTGCTCTCCCTTACCATGACCAGCCTTTGTGAAATTCCACATATATTGAATTCTACACAACCTGTGCATCCTTCTCAACCAATAGAACATATGTGCATTCTTGAATTGAGATGCACAATTGTCTGACCAAATAATGTGTTGACAATATGATATGCCCCTGTTAGCCAAATCTCCATAAAATAGTTGAAAACAACCATGTACAAACTCTCTAGAATGTGATCAATCATCGCTGATGTAAAAATGGTACTCCCTCAAAATCTTCCTGTCATCCTCTGTACTTGTAGGTGAATGCATGAATGTTATGTGAACAAATGTGGAAACCTGTTGAGATGTATAATACTTTGCTTGCACCTCATTTTGTGGTTGTAGTGTGTAGTTCTCTGAAAAATCTACAATCGAAACAATGGTATCCAATGGAAACGTATCCTTGCACAACTTGAATTGCAAATCCAACCATCAAGCTTTATGGGTATGCTTTGCATACTCATACATAATCTTTTCACAAAAAATCTTCATGAACTCATACACTGGAATCTTTTCAATAACTAGATCACAGCTTTTAGCATGTTTCCCATCTTTTAGAGCATATGTCACTGTCTTGAATTTTTTGTAATCTACTATTTCATTTCCAATTGCATGTGTACTATCCATATGTTGACAAGTTGATAAAAGTTATAAAGAACCACAAAATAGGCACGTACCATCCAAGCATGATGTCTTGTAAAATTGTTGGTCGTCCCCTATTTCACATAAAATGTTGGATATGAATTCCCTTGAAGATATTGGTGGCTCTTTTATGTCACAATCTTGCAAAACAAACTAAGAATGCAAAACTATGCATATGTGCCTAAAAACATCAAAATGGTTAGAAAATTCAATATGTATCCTACAACAACAAGTTGTGCGTGTGTGATTTATTTTCACATAAAAAGGTTTACCCATCTCAAAAAATCTTTGACTTATTCGAATTTGAGGATACATACCAATAAATTTTGCAAAAAATTGTGTCTGAGTTGAGTCCAAAAAATGTTTCGTATGTGGCTCGCGATTTTGGCTACCAATCCTCCTTCTTACAACATCTCTTTGATTAGGAGAAACACATGTGTTATTTTTCCAAAAATCTTCGATCAATGATTTCAAGGCTTCACTAATTTCTTTATCCTTTCGCAGTAGTCTACCGCTAAATGTCCATAACTCATTTTTTGTTGGATCTTATAATCTCTCACGCCTTAACATGGCTCTCTTTAAGGTACCTCTACCAATTTTTAATGTTTTGCTTGTCTTTTTCATGAGTCGAGCTTTCTTTATTTGGCTACTTACTATTGTCGATTTGATTACTTGTCTTGTGATAGTACTATCTTTGGTGCGTGATTTAGAACCCACTTTGTCATAAGCACTCATTAGATTCTTTATAATATTTCTTTCATTTGAATCATCCATCGTTCTTAGCCCAAGAATCTTCATGATAGGCCTAAATTTCAAATTCCTCATCATTTCAACAAATAATTGGCATTGACCTATAATATTTAATTCTTCACAAAATAATCTCCACATATGATTAACTTTTCTTTGACAAGTATGCTTGCTAATCTTGTCAGGCATTGATTTCAAAATGTTAGTATCAATATCAATCAAATATTTTGGTTTTTTAAAACGAATTCTAGAAGTTGTTCTAATCTCTTCAATTCTCTCAACATTTTGAACATCAATATAAGGTTGAGTGTATTGTGTATCTTGAATCGAAGATGATGTGCCTTGGTAATAAGATGTAAAAGATGGAATATCACCTACTTGATGTGTTGATGTTGTGCTTTCAACATGACATGATGGAGTGTGTATATCATCGGATCTATAAATCAGTGTCTCTTCAACATGAGAGGATGATATGACTTCAACATTGGAAGATGGTGTAGCGGATGATATGACTCCAACATTCAAAGATGGTGTAGCGGATGATATGACTCCAACATTCGAAGATGGTGTAGCGGATGATATGACTCCAACATTGGAGGATGGTGTAGCTTCACAATTCAATTGTCTTCTTAAGCGTAACAATCTCATTCGTTCTCTTTGTCTTTCTAATTCTTCCTCCTTGTTTCTTTGTACTGGTGGTTCTTGATCCTCTTCGAAATTTAATTATTCATCATTTCTTTGCAATTTTCTTTGTTCATGTAGTAATTTCATTTTATCTCTTTTAATTGTCAAATCTCTCTCCCTATCTGCATTTGTTTGAATCTTTGGTTTCTTCCTTGGCATGATGATGATTTCTACATGTCAAATTATTCAAACATCCGAATTACTTAAAATGTGTAAATTACAAATTATTCAATTACATATAAAAATTATAATTATTTGAATGAATACACAATATATATCAAATGACTTGTCAAATTTCTAACCATTTTGAAATAACATTTCATTCAAACATACAATTTTTAATGAATTCACTATATATTACATAACATATCAAATTATAATCAAATTTGTATCTATATATCGACAAACAATATTTAAAATGGATTGCACTAACCTTTTCTATTAAAGGAATATTCAAAAATTCTTCAAATCACGTATCTAATGATTGAATTTGGTGTTTGCTAGCTTCCAAAAGTGTTGAAATAGTGTTTGCTAGATGTTGAAACTCGTGTTTTCTGTCAGAATAACAGAGAGCATAATAGACCAAAAGTTTAAAATGGATGAAATGGGACCCAAGGTTGGTTTTTGACCATTTTTTGGTGATTTGAGATAGTGCGTACGCACTATAGCGCGTATGCACTATAAAGTGCATACGCACTATAGTGCGTACACACTATCTCAAAACACATCACTCCCCATCCTCCCTACTCTCTATCCTCCCTAATCTCTCTCCCATCCCCTCCCTCTCTCTCTTCTTACTCTCTCCCATCCTTTACTCTCTCTCACTCTCCCTCTCCCACCACCTACTCTCTCTACCTCTCTCACCCCCTCTCCTCTCCCATCCCCAGCTCTTTAGATCTCTCACACACACTCTTATCCCCCCTATCTCTCTCCCTCTCCCTCTCCTACCACCTAATTTCTCTCCCCCATCCCCTACTCTCTCTCTTCTCTCCCATCCCCTACTTTTTCTCTCTTACACACATTCCCATTCCCCCTCTCTCTCCCTCTCCCACTGCCTACTTTCTCTCCCCCATCGTTGTACTCTCTCTACCACCCCCTACTCTCTCTCACACTCACACTACTACTACCTACTATCTCTCTCTCTCTCAAGTTCTCTCTCTCCCTCTCTACTCTCTCTCTCCACCATCTTGTACAAGCTCTCTCTACCTCTCCCACTCTCTCTCCCATCGCCTACTTTCTCTCCCCCATCCCCTACTCTCTCTCTCGTCTCCCATCCCCTACTCTTTCACACTCTCACACTCTCCCCCATCCCCTACTCTCTCTCTCTCCTCTCCCATCCCCTACTCTCTCACACTCTCACTCTCTCCCATCCCCTACTCTATCTCTCTTACACACACTCCCCCATCCCCCCCTCTCTCTTTCCCTCTCCCACTGCCTACTTTCTCTCCCCCATCGTCGTACTCTCTCTCTCTCTGTCACCCCCTACTCTCACATTCTCACACTCTCTCCCATCCCCTGCTCTGTCTCTCTTACACACACTCCCATCCCCCCTCTCTCTTTTCCTCTCCCAACACCTACTTTCTCTCCCCCATCATCATACTCTCTCTGTGCCACCCTCTACTTTCTCAAAACACATCACTCTCCATCCTCCCTACTCTCTATCCTCCCTACTCTCTCTCTCATCCCCTCCCTCTCTCTCTTCCTACTCTCTCCCATACTTTACTCTCTCTCACTCTCCCTCTCCCACCACCTACTCTCTCTACCTCTCTCACCCCCTCTCCTCTCACATCCCCGGCTCTTTAGATCTCTCACACACACTCTTATCCCCCTATCTCTCTCCCTCTCCCTCTCCTACCACCTAATTTCTCTCCCCCATCCCCTACTCTCTCTCTTCTCTCACATCCCCTACTTTGTCTCTCTTACACACATTCCATTCCCCCTCTCTCTCTCTCTCCCACCACCTACTTTCTCTCCCCCATCGTCGTACTCTCTCTACCACCCCCTACTCTCTCTCATAGTCACACTACTACTACCTACTATCTCTCTCTCTCAAGTTGTCTCTCTCCCTCTCTACTCTCTCTCTCCCCCATCTTGTACAAGCTCTCTCTGCCTCTCCCACTCTCTCCCATCACCTACTTTCTCTCCCCCATCCCCTACTCTCTCTCTCATCTCCCATCCCCTACTCTCTCACACTCTCACATTCTCCCCCATCCCCTACTCTCTCTCTCCTCTCCCATCCCCTACTCTCTCACACTCTCACTCTCTCCCATCCCCTACTCTATCTCTCTTACACATACACCCCCATCCCCCCCTCTCTCTTTCCCCTCTCCCACTACCTACTTTCTCTCCCCCATCGTCATACTCTCTCTCTACCACCCCCTACTCTCACACTCTCACACTCTCTCCATCCCCTGCTCTGTCTCTCTTACACACACACTCCCATCCCAACTCTCTCTTTTCGTCTCCCACCACCTACTTTCTCTCCCCTATTATCGTACTCTCTCTTTGCCACCCCCTACTTTCACACTTTCAC